>ML776796.1:401909-437110 GCA_009831015.1 Picea engelmannii
GCTCTCAGTTGTCTTAGTAATTTCAAGAATTGGTATCAGAGCGGGTTCCTTTTATTTAAAGGTAGATATGTAAGCTTAAACATGACAAATCATGAAGGGACTTCAGCCAGTAAGCCTCCTTTGTTTGATGGAACAAATTTTTCCTTTTGGAAGGTTAGAATGAGAACATACGTAATGGCCTTAGGTGTTGATGTTTGGGATGTAGTAGAGACTAGATATACAAAGCCTGTTGTGTTGGCTTCCAAGGATGATAAGTTAGAATTTATCTTTAATTCTAAGAGAATGAATGATATCTTGAATGGACTTCCTGAAGCTAAGTTTGTAAAGGTGATGCATCTTGAAACTGCTAAAGCTATGTGGGATAAACTTATTAACAGTTATGAAGGAAATGAGAAAGTAAAAGATGCCAAACTCCAAACATATAGGTTGAAGTTTGAACAACTAAAGATGAATGAAGATGAAATAGTTAGCAAGTATTTTTTAAGAGTTGAAGAACTTGTGAATGCCATGAAGGGTCTTGGTGAGAAAATTGAAGAATCATTTTTAGTTCAAAAGATTTTAAGAGCTTTGTTTGATAAATTTAATCCAAAAGTCTCTGCAATAGAA
Organism: Picea engelmannii; assembly: GCA_009831015.1. NCBI lineage: Eukaryota > Viridiplantae > Streptophyta > Pinopsida > Pinales > Pinaceae > Picea > Picea engelmannii. The sequence goes on from ML776796.1 coordinate 402,516, forward strand.
GAACTAAATGATCTTAAAAATCTATCCATTGATCAAATCCTAGGAACTCTAACTTCACATGAAATGAGAATCAACAAAGATAAATCCACTACTAGAGAAGCATCTTTTAAAGCAGACAAGAATATTGATTCAGATTTAGATGATATTGAGGCAAAATTTGTGAGAAGGATAAAGAAAGGATTAGGAAAATATCAAGGCAATATTCCCTTCAAATGTTTTAACTGTGGTAAGATAGGTAATTTTTCATCTAAGTGTCCCCACCAGAAAAGGGACCAGAACTCTGATGATGAAAAGAAGTACAAATTCAAGAAATATAGTAAAAAGAAAACTTTCTGTGAAAACAATGACAATTCCTCAGAAGACATAGATAGTGATTCATGATGTGGAAAAAAAAGTGAATGATTTTATGCTTATGGCTATGGGAGATCTTGATGATGAACACACAGGAGGTGAAATGGATGATGAAGAAGTTGTGGTGGATATGGAAGGTGAATTAATTAATTCTTTGGAAGAAATTGGCAGACTCGGATGTAAGAAGAGAAAACAAAAACAATTGTTGATGCAGTTTAAAATGAATGGTGAAAAACCTGATGAAAAATTTTCTCTACTAAAACTGGAGTTAGAAGAGGCAAATAAAATAGAAGACATACTGAAACAATAGTTGTCAGAGAAGAAAGCGAGGTGTGAAGCCTTAGAAGAAGAGATAGTAAAAACCAGAAAAGAAATGGAGAAGTTTAAGGCATTGTATCACCAAAACCTTCCAAGTATTAAAGCCTCATAAGAATTAACTTCCATTCTAAATCAGCAAAGGAATCCAAATTTGAAAGTTGGCTTGGGCTATGAAGAAGGATCAAGTAGTGATCATCCAAGTAATACAGAACCCATCAAGTTTATCAAATCTACAATCATTGACAACAACCACTCTGCAGAAACAAAGAAAGAAAATCAGCCACCAAGAAGGAATGAAAGAAAAAGTACCAGAACCAAATCTGTAGATCAAAGAAATAACACAAACACATTTTCTAATCAAAGAAATCATCAGCATGGAAGAAATCGACTACATCCTTTTTTCAAGTACAAAGGATTTTTCTATGGTTATTGTTTTTTCTGTTCTAACTTTGGTCACAAAGTTGTAATCTATTCTTTAAGATCTAGATATTTGAAATCAAGATATTGAAGGAATAATTATCTTCCACAATAAAGATTGAGACAGCCAAGAAACAAACAACCACATACTATAAATCATGTGATGGATGGAGGAAGGGCGCAAGTGAAACATAACAACAGTTATGAGCATAACAATCGTTATGATCTATTATTCAGTGAACCAGAATGTTACATATGTCATAACTATGGACATAAAGCTACAAATTGTCACTTAAGGAATTTTAAGCCAGATTCGAATCCTACTGCTGAAAATTTAAAGATTCGGAAGAAGAAAGAAGATGACAAGTGTAGACTAGTGTTATCAGCCCAAATAGAAAAGAAACCCTAGTATATTGACAGCGGATGTTCCAAACATATGACTGGAGACAAAAGTAAGTTTTAACTCTAACTGAAAGCAAATCGGGGAATGTAACTTTTGGAAATGATGCACCAAGAAAAATAAAAGGTAAAGGAATGGTAAGTTTGAGTAATGGCAAAGGAAAAGCTCAAGATGTGTTGTTTGTAGAAGGTCTGAAACATAATCTTCTTAGTGTCATTAAAATCTGTGACTGAGGATGTGAAGTTGTTTTTACTTCTAAAGATTGTAGAATAAAATCTATGAATTCAGGACAACTAGTTGCAAAAGGGATAAGAACAAAAAACAATGTCTATGTGTTAAAAGAAGAAAAAGAAGAATGTCACTTAAGAAAGTATGATGAAATTTGGCTATAGCATAGGAGACTTGGACACTTAAATTTTGATCATATAATCAAGCTCAAAAATAGTGGAGCAGTAAAGGATCTTCCAAAGATATCAAAGCCATATGATTATGTTTGTAAACCATCCTAGATAGGAAAGCTTACTTGGACATAGTTCAAATCTAAAAACTTTCCTTCAACAGAAAAACCTCTCCAGCTAGTACATATGGATTTATGTGGACCATCAAGGAAAGAAGGTACAGGAAAAGAAAATTATTTTATGTTGATTATTCATGAGTATTCTAGACTAACATGGGTTTCTTTTTTTAAGGAAAAATCTGAAGCATTTGAAAAATTCAAAGTGTTTAAGGCTCTAGCTGAGAATCAAACAGGAAAAATATTGAAAGAAGTAAGGTTTGATAGAGGAGGAGAGTTTATCTCATGGAACTTCAAATATTTTTGTGATAAACATGGAATCAAAAGAGAGTACACGGTTCCAAGGACTCCATGGAAAAATGGAGTTGTTGAGAGGCATAATAGATCAGTACAGCAAATGGCAAGATCAATGATGAATGAAAGGAACATACCTCAAAAATATTGGGTGGAAGCAATTCATACAGTTGTTCATATCCTTAACAAAGCACATCTCAGACCACACAGTGAAAAGAATCCTTATGAACTATGGTTTGGAAGACCTACTTCAATCAAGCATTTTAAAGTCTTTGGGAGTAAATGTTATATTAAGAATAATGATGAAAATATTGGCAAATATGATGACAGGGCTAATGAAGGTATCTTCTTGGGTTTTTCTACAAATAGTAAAGGGTACATATGTTACAATAAGAGGCTGCATAAACTGGTTGATTGTATAGACATAAAAGTTGATGAAGAAATCCTGGTCAGAAATGTAAGCAGTATTGAATCAAGCACAGAAGATATAGTTGAAGATGAAGATGAACAAGTCCAAGGATCAGAAAGAGAAGAATCTGAATCAGATGAAGATACAAATACTCAGGATGACATAAATCAGTAGAAAGAAACAAACTCACCTCTCAGAACTGTTAGAAAGAATCATCCTGGAAATCCGATAATTGGATATATAAATAAAGGAGATCAGACAAGAAGGAAATTGATTAAAGACTCAGAACAATCTCATGTTGCCTTTTTATCTATGACCGAACCTAAAAATTTTGATGAAGCCAACCAGCATGATGATTGGATTAGTGTTATGAATGAAGAGCTTGATCAGATTGAGAAGAAAAGTACTTGGGAGCTTGTTCCTAGACCTGAAGACAAGAATGTAATAGGTTCCAAGTGAGTGTTCAAAAATAAAATGAATGAAAAAGGACAAGTTGTTATAAATAAAGCCAGATTGGTCTGTAAAGGGTATGCACAAGTTGAAGGTCAGGACTTTGATGAAACATTTGCACCGGTGGCAAGATTAGAATCCATCAGAATGTTTCATTCATATTCATGTCATAAGAACTTTAAAGTGTATCAGATGGATGTTAAATCATCATTTCTTAATGGAGATCTAGAGGAAGAAGTATATATGGAGCAACCTAAAGGACTCTCATTGATAGATAACCCCGATTATGTCTGCAAGTTGAAGAAGGATTTATATGGACTGAAACAAGCACCATGAGCATGGTATTATAGACTGGACAAATTTTTACAAGACAAAGGATTCAAGAAAGGTACTGTTGATAGCAATCTCTACATAAAAACTAAAGGTGATGATTTACTAGTTGTTTTGATTTATGTAGATGACATTATTTTTGGTTGTAATAATGACTCCTTTGTTCAGTGGTTTGCTAACTCTATGAAAACAGAGTTTGAGATGTCCATGATAGAAGAATTGTCATATTTTCTTGGCTTACAAGTAAAATAGAGTTCTTCAGAAATTTTATCTCTCAAGAAAAATATTTGAAAGAGATGTTGAAGAAATTTCAGATGGAAGATTCTTCTCCTGTTAGTACACCTATGGTGGTTGGTTGCAAGCTTAGTAAAGATGACATTTCACCTAATGTTGATCAAAGGACATACCGATAAATGATAGGTAGTCTTTTGTACATCATAGCTTCACGTCCTGATATAATGCAAGTTGTTGGAATGGTAGGTCACTATCAGTCTGCTCCTAAACAAAGTCATCTAGTAGCGGTAACAAGGATATTCAAGTACTTGAAGGGAATAATGAATTACGGTCTGTGGTATCCCATAAATTAAAACTTTCAGTTAACTTCTTATTCAGATGTCGATTGGGAAATCTGTGTTGATGAGATAAAAAGCACCAGTGGAGGAGCATTCTTCCTGGGTGACTCATTAGTAGCACAGCTTAGTAAAAAGAAAGGATCCATTTCATTATAAACTACAGAGGCAGAGTACATTGTTGTTGCTACTTGTTGCACACAGATTTTATGGATGATACAAAATCTTGCAGATTTGAAGGTCACTTATATTGATCCTGTTCCACTTCACTGTGATAATACCAGTGCCATTAGTGTCTCCAAAAACCCTATTCTTCACTCCAAGACTAAGCATATCCCAATAAAATACCATTTTCTTAGAGAACAAGTTACAAATAGAGTGGTTCAGCTAAATCATATTCCTTCCATAGAACAGATAGTTGATATCTTTACTAAACCATTAGAAGTGACCCCTTTTGGATATCTTCATCAAAAGTTGGCGGTTATAACTTCCTTCGTCTAATCTGTTCACCTGGTCAATGGGAGTACTTATTGAATATAGGTTGTATTTCTAATATGCTCATAGTTGACAGGGGGAGTATAAACTACAATAGCTCAGGGGGAGCATGTTTCTTCTTTGACATTGATGACAAAGGGGGAAAAAGTGTGGTAATTTCAAGGATGCTACAGTGGTAGTAATTTCATGGATGCCACAGTGGTATAGTTGCATGTTGTTCAAGGGGTTTCCATCAATGCCAAAGGGGGAGATTGTTGGCATGTTTTTCAGACAGAGGAAGAGTATGTGTGTTTTTTATTGATGGCGATGTCATTGATAGCGAAGATCAGCATGATTAGTAGCACAACGATAATGGCATGGCAATGGAAAAATCAACAGCGAAGAGAAACAATGATCATTGGATCCCATTCAGAATTCTCAATGACCGTCAGATATGAATTCAGATAGGAAATAGTGTGTAGTAGAATAAAATAGATCTCAGGCATCATATCTGAGCCCAAAGATCGACCATCATCGAATCCAGAAGAAGGAGAATGATCTTTAAGTAAAATATGAAGAGGGCTTAGAAAGTCTCGAAAGCAGGAGGACCATTGATCCAAGAAGGACACATGAAAAATAGTCAGAACGCGACAAAAGTTTCATTTTGAAGTTTTGAAGATTGGGAAATCCAAAGGAAAGAGGTTCTCTAACCCCTCGAACTCACGATATGTGAAATCGTGATAACAATCTTGACCGTTGGAGTCATAGGACATGTGGCAAGCGATTGGAATTTTGTTGACTTGCACATTGGAGGAGTCAACGGAGCATGGTGTGGGAACTCACAATATGTGATATCTCGAAATGATCTAAGCCGTCAGATTGAGGGTTGATCTGAACCATTGGATCGAGGTATGTTGTAGAACGTTGGATGCAAACGACACATGGTGAGTGATTGGAATTTCGTTGACTAGAAAGTCAAAGAAAGGAGGTGCTCTATCCTATGAAATTGCAAAATGTGTAACCACGACATAATTTGAGTCGTTGATCAAAGGGAGATCATGGACCATTGATCAGGCATGATGAAGGCCCGTGAAGTTGTGAAATCGTGATAATATATGGACCATGGTCATAGAAAATGTCACATCGTCGAAGGCTTAAGGGAAGGAGATAATTGCTAAGCTCCATTTTGGGGATCGCAACTTGGAGTGTTGAGACCCTTCATCACAGGAATCTTGAAACACGAGATCGTAATGAGATCTAGACCATTAGATCATTGGATATCTCGACCGTTGATCAGGCTCGATGAAGTTTATAAGTTCATGAAATGTGAAACACCTTTTGGTGTAGGTTGTGGTCACCTTCGATGGTCATATGAGAGGTAAGAGCTAGTATGAAGCTAAGCTCCATTTCGGGGATCACAACTTGGAGAGTGGAGACCCTTTGACATAGGATTGTCGAAATGTGAAATGCAAAAGGCATTCTGATTAGGCTCATGGTCACGGCCAATGGGAATATGGAGTAGGTGCAAGATCCATCATTGGTAATCCAGGATAATCAGGAATATGATCGGAGGGCTACTGTTGCACTTCACAGATTAGTTGATCAGTTACGATTCAGTTAGAAAAATCGAATCATGGTTCTTGATCGATTGGTGATTTAGTTGCTGAGACATTTTTGTCTTTTCCTAAGGAGATTTGAGGTGTAACTGATGAGGCTGGTCTGTATAAAAGGAGAGATGCAGTGATTGTGTAGAGTTGGTTATTCTGACTGAAAAATGAGTTGAACTATAGAAAGGTAAAATTACAGTATGTGCAGTGTGAAGAAAGCTTAGAGATAAGGAATAGAAGCTAAAGAGAACAGAAAAGGTGAAGAAAGTAGAATGTGCACATATCAAAGAAGCATGAGAAGGAAAGAGAAAGAACCGAAAGAAAGAAACAACAAGTCAAGCCAAGTATGAACAGAGAAGAAGGAATTGCAGAACAATGAAGAAGAGGTAAGAATTGAAATACTAGTATTGTTTGTTTGTCAATCAATTATTCATAATCAGGGAGGAAGGGTGGTGCTAGGAAGGACTRTGGTCCTCTGATATTCAAGTTGGTGCTTGAATATTGGAAGTTGTATCTTCCATCTAGTTGTGGCTAGAAAAATAGGGTGGTAGGGTGGTGCTCGGGAAAACAYAGATTTTTCCGTATATAAGTTGTTGCTTGTATAAATCCAGTTGGTGCTGGAATATTTAGGGAGTTGGTGCTTCCTTCTAGTGGGTGCTAGAGAAACCAGAGAGTTGGTGCTCTCAACAAGTTGGAGCTTGTAAAACATAGGTAGTAGCCTCACTTTGAGTTGGTGCTCAAACATAGATGATGTACAGAACTTAAAAGACTGCCTATCATTTCGAAGAAGAAGAGGTTTTATCCCTTTATGGGTTTCCTCATGAAAATCTGTCTCTTTGAATATTTTATGTGTGATTGATGCTCATTATTTATGTTGTTCATATGATGTATAATATTGAAGGTCACTTGATGAAAGATTAAAAATGGTTTAATAAACTTAAAATTGTTTAAGCACAGTAACAATTGATTCACCCCCCCCCCCCCCTCTCAGTTGTCTTAGTAATTTCAACAGTTTTGGAGTTACACTCCATGGAAAATAGGGTCTGTGGCTAGTCCTGAAACTAGTCTAAAACATGTGTTTCAGGTAAAAACTTCATAACTTCTTCATAACATATCCAAATTAAGTAATACCAAAAGATTTGGTTAGAGTATCGTCTTTAGTATTCTATGTAAAATTTTCATATCCATACAACAAATATTCCATGTGAGTCACACTCTACAAGTTTGCTCTCTAGAATAAGCCAAAATTCAACAAGGTATGCCATTTTTGCTATAAATCATTTTATGAGAGGCTCCAAGTAGTGACACCTACAGGAATTTCATAAAACACATTGAATAACATTGTGTACTATTTTCAATTCTTTATTCATTACAGGTAAACAGTTATGATTATTTCAAGTTAGGGCTCTTGACTAATCCAAAACTAGTCATGTGAGACTAAAGTAAAGTTTGATTAAAATTCTAGTCTCTTGTTGTTAAATTTAAGGAAGGTTTGTAGGTATGTGATCATATACACCAGGTCTATTACAGAGTTACAAATCATTTTTGGATGAGGAAATTGATGAGGAATTTTGGTTGAGGTACATGTTGGGTACATGGTTGAGACAAGTAGTTGATGAGTTGGCACATACATGAGGTTTATAGTTGATGATGTTGGTACATCTTGATGAGTCATTGTTAATGATTAGTTGATACATGATTGGTACATACTTGGTACATGGTTGGAGGCACTTTTTAGTAGCATTTTTGACACATGGTTTATGGACGATGTATCATACTTGTATTGGTATATTATTAGAAGCACATATTGATCTTGGTGATGATTATGATTTTTTTTGTTATGCTTGGTTTATGCACATATTTGATAGTTGTCTTGGTGATTGATCTTGGTGATTAGATCTGATTTGGTTGATAATAATTATGAGACAGGTTGTTGTGATAGGTTGTGTTAGTACAAAAATTTACATTTTCTAAAATCCCAGCATTGTTACTGGAAATTCCTGTAGCACCTCATCTCATTTTGATTTCTTCACCAAAATTGTCAAAATCTGCCAAAAATCCTCATTCCTTTGATCATGTGCCATTATCATAACATTCAAATTTTTTATCTAGCCTTGAGGGAGCTCACATTTGAGGTCCTTTGGCCCGGATCCTTGTGATTTCCTTTTTACCTGCATGACAAAAATCACTTTTATATTAAGCCTTCACTTTTCATATAATCAAATTAAAATTTATATTTTGATTTTGATTTATTTTTACTAAAGTGATGTGTGCTTGAAAGTGTACTACCCTAGCCCATACCACATATATAATCCATATCCTAAAGTCCACACATCGAATTACATGGGCACATATGCCAACCTCCAAGTCTACTTGTCACACACCCCATTTGTCATCACCACAAGCCAATACAAGGGTTAGCATTAAGCCAAAACACTTAGCACTACAGTGCCTGAATGTTCAAAGTTGAGGTCGCATAGGAATTTAGCTTCCACATGTCAACCACTTGTTATGGGTTACCAGTGACATGCAATTTAAAGCCAATCTATGTAATAGTGCCAAAACTCCATGAAGAAATTAACGCTCATTGCGAGGTGAAATAAATCGATTGTAGGTATTGAAGAACTAAGGGAAGCCACGATATATATGATTATGTTCCCAATTTCTCTCTCATTCCACCATTTTCATGCATGGATGTGCAGAGTACAGTCTGTTGCCAAATCTCCTGGGTACTGTGTTTTCTCCTGTGTGCTGCCAAATCTCCTGGGCACTGCGTTTTCTCCTGTGCGCTGCCAAATTTTTTGGGCGCTATGTTTTTCCCTAGGAGTAGTGTAATGACGGGTGCTACCCAATCTCTTGAGCAGTGTAACGACCGACACTGCATAGAGAGCTACCGAATTTTTGGTCAGGAGCTACCTAATTTTTGGTAGAGACTGAATTTGCATAGAGACACACCAGAATGGTGCTACCTATTGGTACCAAGAATCCAGGAGGGTCGAGCTAACAAATTCTTGGATAGTTGATTTGGAAGATAGATAGAAACAATAGCTGGCATCATGAGGACAACCACGTGATTTTGAAAGACACATGGAAAACAAGGAGCTACGTAGCAAGAAAGAATCAAGTCATCTTGAAGATTGTTGGATTAGTCACCAGCATTTTCCTTTTTTATAACATAGGTTGTTAGTCAAGCTGTTAGATGAAATAAAGTCTTAGAGATTTTCATGGGGAGGAGGCCAGCATGCACCTCCAGTTGTTGCCTCCCCTTTTTGTTATAAATTCATGATCCAAATGAGGAAATGTGGGGGAAAGAGACTCGAGAGGTCTGGGTAAAATTTCAAGATCCGTGAGGGGGATAGATAGGCATGAAAATTATCTGATTTTTAAGTTGCAGACCTGTGCTTCTTTTTCATGTAATAGACCTCAACTGAAAATGAAGTTATGTATCAGTTTTTTTTCCCTTTTCTGTGTAAATCATTTTTCCATCTTTCATCTTTTTGGATATGTGTTGCTTCTATAGGTTATATGTTTGCAATTTCTGTGCTGAGAGGGTTATTGTATAGGATATGCTCTATCCCTTGCCACAGTCTTATCTGAGTTTTGATTCGGTCTTAGAAAGGATTTATGAAAACTGAGTTCTTCCTCTTATTGTTATATGCATTGAAGATCCAGATGCTCTTTGATCATTCTCAGTTTTGTTTTTCTTATTTCTTCTTTCCATATCTTTTTAAGCATTTTAACTGATCTTAGCTTTGTTGCACATAGAATTTTAGTTCAGGATTACAATTTATTTTCTTGAACTCCATGCCCAATGGCTTCATTTCCTTCTTAATTAATTTAACCACTCTGATAATTTCCTAAAACCCAAGTTATCCAATCAAACCTTTTTATTCATGATGTGTTAGGCTTGCACTTGAGCAGTCCAAGAGAAACTTCTAGTGCTAACAGGTTGTTGTGACAAGTTATTTTGTACAATTTGGTGCATGGTTGATGCACTTGTTTATGGTACAGGTTGATTACAGGTTGAGGTATAGGTTGGTGCATGGTTGATGAAATTGTTTATGGGACAAGTTGATTATAGGTTGATTAGTACAGGTTTACAATAGTATATATCATAGTGATAGTGTTACAATGGTTCCATCATTCTGCTTATACGTTAGGGTGGTTGGACGAGGCAAGGATAGGTGGTTGTAGCCACCTTCCGGTTGTAGTTGGAGAACATAAGGGGTTGTAGCCTCCTTCTGGTTGTAGCTAGAGAATTGGGGAGTTGGAGCTTCCCTTAGGTTGTAGCCTGAGAAACTAGGGGGTTGGAGCCTCCTTCCATTTGTAGATGGAAAACAAAGGAATTTGGTGCTTCCAATGAATGTAATTATTCAAGACATATAAGAAAAAACATTATGTGGTTTCTCCCACTTTGGGTTTCCACATAAAACACTAGTGTAATGTGTATGTGTATGATTGTTCATTTTTTCATTTCTTATTTACTCTGCAGTTATTGGATGATAATGCTACATTGATATAACACTTGGATTATATGGTTTAAAAGGATTAAATTTTTCTATCACTAATTCACCCCCCCTCTCAGTAATCCAACAATTGGTATCAGAGTGGGTTACTTTAGGAAACAATTTAACCACTGGAAGGAGATCATGGATTATTCTGAGAATGGAGTACCAATGTTTAATGGTCAGAATGGTTTTAAGTATGAGATGTGGAGGACAAGGAAGAAAGTATTTTTACAGGCACATGGACATTATATTTGGCTATCAGTTTTTATAGGATATGATAGTTGAAAAAGGGAAAAGACTGTAGCCAAGAAGGAATTGAGGAAGAATAACAAAATAGTAATGGATTTCATCTGGGGAGGATTACCTAATCTGGTAAGAGAAAAGGTTGGTAAATGTTCATCAGCAAAATAAATTTGGGATAAGTTACATGACATATACTCTTCACCGATCACAAATTTAGAAAATGTCAAAGAAGATGAAAATACAAATCAAGAAGAAGTATGTTCACCATGTCAAGCAAATTCAGAAGATGAGGAGTACATAATCACCAGAGGTATGTTGTTTTGTTTTAATTGTGAAAAATGTGGACATCTTGAAATAGAATGCCATGAAGGAAATCAGACAGAAAAACTAATTGAAAAGGAAGACACCGATGAAGAAGAATTGATTAATGCCTTAGATGAACTAAGAGAAGAAAACAATTCACTCAAGAAATAATTGATGAAACAAAAGAAAAGTGTTCACATTTTTTAAGAATCCCAACAAGTCATCGAGAACTTAAGAACTCAACTAGAAGAAGCCAGAAATATCGAAGAAAATATTGAATATCAAAAGTAGTGTTTGGAACCAACATAGCAGCATAAAAGGAAGAAGCAAAAATGAGAGAGAAGATATTGAAAGATCATCTTAAGGAAAGAACTAACGATCTAAACCAGCTTGAGGTAGAGTTTTTTCAATAAGAGAAAGGACTTGAAGAAGAAATAATCACATTAAAAATTCATCTTGAAGAAGCAAAAAGAACAAAAGAAGTCATGAAGTATCAGATAATGAAGAAAGAAAAATAGGTTGAGAATCTTGAAGAAGAAGTTGTCACATTGAGAAGTAAAATTGTCAAACTCAACAAGAATGATGAAGAGACAGAAACATCCACATAAGTTATAGAGAATGAAGAGAAGCACTCTAGGTTTCTAGAAAAGAAGAATGAAGAAAATAGAAAGAGTTATGTAGAAGTACTCAAAGGAAGGAATCATGGTCAACCAAAATCTAAGAAAACTATTGAAGATACATCTTCAAGAAGACCATCCGTGTTCAAGCCACAAAGAAGCTTCAATCATGATCAGACAAGGAAAAAATTCAGAAGGACTACACCACAAATAATATCATTCACTCCCAGATATGAAAATTTATTTCATGGTCATTTTTTTTATTGCACTAACTTTGGACATAAGGTTGTAGATTACAATGATTATAAAATAAATGTTCAAGCAAGAAGTGCTTATGTGGTCGCATGTAACATTGAGTGTTACAAATGTCATGACTATGGACACATAGCTAGTGATTGTAGAAACATGATTGATACTTCCATGAAAGAGAATATTTATATCATATATAAGAAAGTATGGATAAGAAAACGGGATGAATAGGTGAACAAATACCAAGTACCAGAGACCGCAAGATTGGCAATAAAACGAGATGAATAAAATTCTACAGAGAAAAAGAAAGATGTCAAATACAAAAAGGTTTGGAAAATAACTGAAATAAAGGAAGGACAGGTAAATAAGGAACATGTTCAAGATATTTTACTTTCAGGCATTATAGTGAAAGATGAATCCACAAATAGAAATAAAGAAGTCAGAGCTCAGAGAGATAATGAATCTACCAATGAAGATGATGATGAATACACATCAGAGCAAGAATTGTTATGATCCATCCATCTTAGAGACTCCCAAGTAATATGAATATTAGAAAGGGGGAGTCTATGCGATAGCTGTGAGAAACCAAAGAACCATCCTTTGAGCATCTTCTAGAGTTTGAGAAGATAGATTCAAAGCAATCAGTTAGCAGAAGTATAGTTTGATATATTAATCAAGACTTCATGATAGTATAGTGATAAATGGGTCAGCATTATGGACAATTGTGCAAGTAGAGTCTTGGATAGTATGGAAAGAGATGGATTTGTAAGAACACTCAGCATGTTTGGACAGATATATGATAGTGGATGAGAGCATGGATTCATAAATTGGTTCAGAGACAAAGGAAAATTATCATAATGGATGATAATTACATAGGAAATGGATCGAACAATGCTAATGGATTCCAAATTGACAGATATTTTTTGGACACATGTAGTGCATACATCATTTCACGTTCAAAATAGAGTAATGCGCAGAAACAACAATGACAAAACTCCATATGAACTATGGAAAGGAAGCGCAAACAACAACCTCTACATCAAGGTAACTCAAGGTAATATTTTATTAATTGAAATTTATGTTGATGATATTGTTTTGGAAGTACTAATAACATGTTAAGCCAAAACTTTGCAAACGATATGCAGAATGAATTTGAAATCTCATTACTTGGAGAACTATCCTTCTATTTGGGTATTCAGTTATGTCAAAGAAAACATGGAATTTTTATTTCTCAAACTAAGTATATCATAGAAATGCTAAAGAGGTTCGGAATGGAAGATTGCAAACCAGTTACCACTCCTATGCAAACCAATTGAAATTTGAGCAAAGATGATTATTCAAAGTCTACATACCAGAGGAAATATAGGTCAATGATAAGTATCTTGCTATATGTGACATGATCCAGACTAGATGTAATGTAGGAAGTTGGACAGGTGGCACAATTTCAAGAAGCACCAAAGGAATCACGTGTACTAGCAGTGAAGAGGATTTTCATATATCTCAAAGGAACAAAAGAGTTTGGATTATGGTATCCAAAAGGAAAGGATCTATCACTTATTGCCTACACAGATGCAGATTGGGCAGGTTGCATTGATGACCGACGAAACACCAGTGGAGCAGCATTGTACTTGGGTGATTGTTTAGTATCTTGGCTAAGCAAGAAATAATCATGAATATCCTTATCTACAGCCGAGGTAGAGTATATTGCAGCAGTAGCATGTTTTACATAGGTTCTATGGATGAAACAAACTTTGATAGATATACAAGTTGAGTATGATGAGCCCATTCCATTCTATTATGATAATACAAGCGCCATCAATATCTCAAAAAACTCGGCGATGCACTCCAAGACGAAGCACATTCCAATCAAGTATCACTTTCTACGGGAACAGGTCACAGAGAAGAACATCAGAGTTTAATATGTGGGAACAAAAGAACAAGTGGGATACATAATTACAAAACCACTTCCACAGGAAGCCCTTGAGTATCTTCATCAAAGAATAGGAGTAATTTCTACTCCAAAATGAATGATTTTGAATGCTTATCTTATATGTCTTAGATGTACATGAGAAAGCACCATAAATACGACAAACGGGGAGAGATTTATCAGATGCAAAGGTAAATTCTAAGAGAGAGAGCATAGAGGCATGTTTTCAAGGGGAGTGATTGTCACAAAGGAACAATGAGCGATATGAATTCAAAGTGATACCCTTTGTCAAAGGAGGAGATATTATTCATATGAAGGGAAATAGAGTAATCAAAGGCTTATAAAAACAAATAAAAATCAAAGGCACGTAGACATGGGTGTTAGCCACAATTTTGGTCATCATGATGATGTAATGATGATGGAAAAATCAAGCTCTTCACTAGAACATTTTCCTGAGAAAAGTTACCTTTGTCTGCTTCCAGAAATCATATTTTTAAGGGAGGTTCGCAGGCTACCTATATATTTGCCTACGAGAATGCATGATTCTCGCAGGCTGCATTAAGCTGGGGTGCGAGAGGTTCGCACTGTACCTAACTATCAGGGTGAGAACATTTTCTAAAGGAAGGAAAAAGATAAATTCTCGAACCTTCTAGAAGGGAATCTTCTAAAAGGATGAGTTGGCATTCGAATGGTTATCTAAGTATTGGTTTTCCTGATATCTTGAGATCATTCCTATCCAAGTCACTAATCTATTCTCTCCTATATATTGAGGGGAATGCTCATGGAAAAGGTTAGAAGCAAACTAACAAGATATTGATTGGATAATTAGTGGAAGATTGTATGAAGGACTGATGCTACAGCAGCTAGAGACACCAGCAAGGTTATCAAAAGTGGTTGATCTTATTCATGCATGAGTAAGTGTGTGTGTCAGAGCTAGGAACCATCGAAAGGAGGTTTGCAACATCAAGGCTTAGGTTGTAAGTTTCACTTTCAATCAATTTAATACATTAATATGTCCCTTTACCATAAAGCTAATGTCACTTTATTGCATAACTCCTTGATCATATGTATAGATTAGCTATTGAATATATTGAGTTGTCTTCACTTCGATTGGTTTGTTTTGTTGTGGTCTGGACGATACAAGAGCATTGGAGTGAAGCTGGAACAACAGAGACCCAAGGAAGTGTTCATAAGGTATGCTCATGATCATTGCCTCCTAGTTCATTCAATAGTCTAAATCTAGGGAAAGAGTATTATTCTGTCCTATTTTGTTCTAGATCCAAGTGGATCTAGGGAGATCAGTTTGTGTCCGCACTCACGAATTTATCCTGAAACAATGGGGAGAAACCCTAAGGACAGTTAATTCAGGGGGAGAATCCCCAAAGGGATACCCTTTTCCAATGATGTCAAAGGGAGAGAGATAGAAACATTGATGAAGAGTATAAGCATGAATGCTATCATGACTGAGTGTTGCCATCAATGCCAAAGGGGGGTATTGTCAAACAGTTGGCTTAGGTTGATGGATAATTGGTATGGATTGTTGGTTTTCATTTATGTCAACCATTAGAGAGTGATATTGTATATTGATGTCAACCCTTGGAGAAAGTCCCGCAAAGAATTATGGTAGCACAAAGGTTTGGGTAATGGACCCAAGGTTGTTTCATGTATAATGGTATGTGTTTTAATATATTTGAAGGTAATACTATTCTATATGGATAGTACATGTCATTCCATTTTCGATGGTATGTGGAACGTCACATAATTCCTCATGGTTAGATAGTTATGGCCATCAGAAGTTGGAGAACCCGGGTTTGGGTAATGGACCCAAGTTTATTTGATGGATAATGGTATGAGTTTTGATATATTTTAAGGCAATACTATTCTATATGGATAGTACATGCCATACCATTTCCAATGGTATGTGAAATGTCACATAACTCCTCACGGTTCGAGATTTATGGCCATGTGAAGTTGGACAACCCTCATGAGTCATCTAGAAGCCGCAAAAGGTCAAAGTAGTCAAAGTGGTTTAAGATATTTTTAGAAGGTAAATAATAAAGTGAAGTGATGAGTGTACTATAATTCAAAGTGAATATAAAATAAATTATGTAAACAATAAAGTTAATGGAGAAATTACTAAGTTGACAAGTGGTTAGAAGTGGGTTAGCCCTAAAATAAAAAAAGTGGTTTAAGATGGTTAGAAGGTAACCCCTTGAGGTAAAGTGAAGTGATGAGTGTATTATAAGTCAAAGTGGATACAAAATAAATTATTTAAATAATAAACTTAATGGATAAATTACTAATTGGACAAGTGGTTAGAAGTTGGTTAACCCTAAAATAAGAAAAGTGGGTTAAGATGGTTAAAAGGTAACCCCTTGACGAAGCTACATGAAAGTATAAATAAGAGGAAAGGCTCTCTAATTTTATATCAAAATTGAGCATATTGAATATATATAGGTGACTTAGGTAACCAAAGGATATATAAGCCAAATGTCAGAGAGAAGGTGAAGTAAAGAAGGTCGAAATTCGAGGGAGGATAAATTATTTTGATGATGTTTTTTAAGGTATGTTATTTACAGGTCATCTCGCCATTTTCACAATAGATTTTTTTCTAGAATGATTCTGAATATGAAATTGATAGGACATTCAGAAAACATATCCAAGTAGCTTTGGTACAAATTTCATCTTGTGGGTTGTTGTATATTTTGAGTTACCCTCTGTGGAAAATAGGGTTTTTGGCTAGTCCCGAAACTATTCTAAAACAAGTGTTTCGAGTAAAAACGTCATAAATTCTTCATAACAAATTCAGATTAAGTAAGACCAAAAGTGTTGGTCAGAGTATCATCTTTATTATGCTATTTAAAAAATTTAGATACATACAACAAATATTCTGTGTGGGGCATGCTCCACAAGTTTGCTCTCTAGAATAAGCCAAAATTCAACAAGGTATGCCATTTTTTCTATAACTCCTTTTCTGAGAGGTTACAAGTAGTGAAACCTGGAGGAATTGTATAAAACACACTGAAGAACATTTTGTAATATTTTCATATCTGTATTCATTACAAGTACATTGTTATGATTAGTTCAAGTTAGGCTTGTTGACTAATCCAAAACTAGTCATGTGAGACTAAAGTAAAGTTTGATGAAAGTGCTAGTCTCTTGTTATTAAACTTAAGGAAGGTTTGCAGCTATGTGATCATACACACTAGGTCTATTACAAAGTTACAAATCATTTTTGGATGATGAAATTGATGAGGTATTTTCATTGAGGTACATGTTGGGTACATGGTTGAGAAGGGTAGTTGATGATTTGGCACATACATGAGGTGTATAGTTGATGATGTTGGTACATATTGATGAGTAATAGTTGATGCGTAATTGATACATGATTGGTACATACTTGGTACATGGTTGGAGGAACTTTCTAGTAGTATTGTTAACACATGGTTTATGGATGATGTAGCATACTTGTATTGGTATATTATTAGAAGCAGATATTGATCTTGGTGATGATTATGAGTTGTTGTGTTATGCTTGGTTGATGCACATCTTTGAGAGTTTTCTTGGTGATTGATCTTGGTGAGTAGATCTGATTTGGTTGATAAGATTGATGAGACAAGTTGTTGTGATAGGTTGTTCTGACATGTTATTTTGTACAGGTTGGTACATGGATGATGCACTTGTTTATGGTACATGTTGATTACAAGTTGAGGTACATGTTGGTGCATGGTTGATGCATTTTTTTATGGTACAGGTTGATTACAGGTTGATTGGTACAGGTTTACAACAATATATTTCACAGTGATATTGTGGCAGTGGTTCCATCATTCTACTTATATGTCAGGGCAGTTGGACGGGGCAAGGATAGGTGGTTGTAGCCACCTTTCGGTTGTAGCCGGAGAACATAAGGTGTTGTAGCCTCCTTCTGGTTGTAGCCATATAATTGGGGAGTTGGAGCTTCCCTCGGGTTGTAGCCTGAGAAACTAGGGGGTTGGAGCCTCCTTCCAGTTGCAGCTAGAAAACAAAGGAAGTTGGTGCTTCCAATGATTTTAATTATTCAAGACATATAATAAAAAGCATTATGTGGTTTCTCCCACTTTGGGTTTCCACGTAAAACATTGGTGTACTGTGTATGTGTATGATTGTTCATTTGTTCATTTCTTATTTACTTTGCAATTATTGGATGATAATGATACATTGATATAACACTTGAATTATATGGTTAAAAAGGATTAAATTTCTCTATCACCGATTCACCCCCCCTCTCAGTAATCCAACAAAAGTTTCAGCAAGATTATAAAACTACTTTACAGGAGAAGAGCGCAGCTGAGGAAAATGATGACAGGATATTGAAGAAGAATAGTGAGGCTAAGGAAAAGGTCAAGAGAATATTGAAGGAGAGGGATGAGACAGAGCAACAGGTAGAGAAAATCCAGCATGCCATCTAGAAACTCTATAAGTATATTCCAAAAATGTCGATGGTGGTAGGAGCTACACTTGAATAACAAGTCTAAAAAATGAGGGAATTCATTAAAGGATTTTGCACTAGGATAGAAGATTTGGAATCACATTCCACACCAAGGACACCACCTGAGGAAAGGGAACAAAGAGAAATAACCGCTATAACCTTGGTAGAAAGTATTAAGAGATTGGATGAGGAATGTGTGAAGCTATGTGAGGAAAGCGTGAAGATTTGGACAAATTTGATGGAGGATATGGAGATGAAGGATGTGGAAGATATATTAAGGGATGCATAAGAAAAGGTGCAAAAGGATTCATACAACATAAGTACGCTACCACCAACTAAGAATATGAGGACCATCCTAGAAAGAAGACAGTCGTACACTAAAATAGAATAGATAAGAGAATAACAGAAGGTTCTCCAAAAGCATTTAGTACCGTTGCAGGAAAAATCACTAAGGGTAATAGGATAATTTGAGTTTTTGCATAGCAAGGTAAAGAAAACATCACACGAAAATGAAGAGAAACTCATGACCATGACTACGCAGGTCGTAGAGGATATTTTAGAACAAGAAGCAGAATTCAAGAAATAGGTCATGATAGTAAAGGAAACACTCCAAAAGTTCATGGAAGAATGCAAGTGAGAGACGCAACAAACTTAAATGGTTCAGGACAAGCCACAAGTGAGTGTTTCGGGCCTGTTGGGAAGGTAGTTCAAAGAAATAAGTTTGGAAGGTACGTGTAAACGTAGGAAAGACAGCAGTTAAACATGCAAAAGTAGGTAGACGTGCAAAAGAAGGAAGAAATAAAAGTAGCATGTAGGTACAAAGCTAGAAAAAGCACGCCCAAATAATGAGTTGTCATAAGTTTTTGGGATAAGAAAGTAGAATTTTTAGCTCTAAATCCTTTGTATAAATATGTAATGGGTCAAGTAGAATAGGTTGTTGAAGTTGAGCTAAAGTTGTACTGAAAGTTTTTGCTATTGAGAGAATAGACTAAGAATGAGAGAGATTCTATGTATGAAGGTTTAGGGAGAGTTTACATAGAGAGGATTGGACTATAGAGTGGCTAGGAAAGATGCGAAAAGATATCTTGATGTATCTATTGTAATTGCAGTGCGCAAGCAAAGATGATTGAAAAAATAATAATAAAGAAGCTAGTCATTGTGGACGTAGCCCAAGGATTGGGTGAACCACGTTAAAAATTTGTTTCTGAATGTCCTTTTATGTGATTGAATCATGGATGTTCTAATTATGCATAACTTGATATAAAATTGTTTGTTAGTTGATTGATGCACAATAATTATGAATGTTACAGTGAATAGTTTATGTTGCAATCCGTGTCACAATGGTGTTGCATAATTAAATTTTACTAATTAATGAAGGGAAAATGGGAAAATAATATGGTGTACAAGGTATAAAAGTAAGAATGAATATGAGGATAGCCTCCAATACTCTTATTATTGCAGAAACTTGGTTCTTGTAGCCCCAATAGATGCCTCGGGTGGGACTTCACTTCCATGCAGGTGATTTCGAAAGGGTCGGTGTCTACAAGGTTGGTTGGTAGAATAAACTAAACTCGGGGTCTTACAACCATGTGCCAATAGATGATTGATGCCTGATCATTAGGTTTCAGGGAAATTCATGAGCAATTTTGGTTTGTAATGAGAAATGGTCGATGGTCGATGGCCTATGATAGGGCATCAGGTGTTGGATTATTGAGAGGGGGGTGAATCAGTAATAGAGAAATGCAATCCTTTTTAAGTACAAAATGCAAGTGTTATATCAATGTAGCATTATCATCCAATAGTGGCAGAGTAAATAAATAATGAACAAATGAGAAATCATACACATACAAAGTACACCAGTGTTTTTACGTGGAAACCCAAAGCGGGAGAAAACCACGTAATGTTTTTTCTTATATGTCTTTAAGAATTACATCCATTGGAAGCACCAACTTCCTTTGTTTTCCAGCTGCAACTAGAAGGAGGCTCCAACCCCCTAGTTTCTCAGCCTACAACCTGAGGGAAGCTCCAACTCCCTAATTCTCCAGCTATAACCAGAAGGAGGCTACAACCCCTTATGTTCTCCAGCTACAACCGGAAGGTGGCTACAACCACATGTCCTTGCCCCATCCAACTTCCTTGAAGTATAAGTAGAATGATGGAACCACCGTCACACTATCACTGTGAGATATATTGTTGTAAGATTATATCAATCAACCTACACCAAACAACATGTACCAATAACTTGAACCATGCATCAACCATGGATCAACCTGTACCTCAACCTGTAATCAAATTGTACCATAAACAAGTGCATTAACCATGCACCAACCTATACCTCAACCTGTAATCAAGTTGTACCATAAACAAGTGGATCAACCATGCACCAACTTGTACCTCAACCTGTACCATGAACAAGTGCATCAACCATGCACATACTTGTACCTCAACCTGTGCCATGAATAGGTGCATCAACCATGCACCAAACCTGTACAAATAACTTGTCAAAACAACATGTCCAAACAACCTATCAAAACAACCTGTCTCATCAATATTATCAACCAAATCAGATCTACTCACCAATATCAATTACCAAGAAAACTCTCAAATATGTGCATCAACCAAGCATAACACAACAACTCATAATCATCACCAAGATCAATATGTGCTTCTAATAATATACCAAGACAAGTATGGTACATCATCCATAAACCATGTGTCAACAATTGTTAGGGTCCTGACCCACACATAGGTAGAACAATATATTCGGATGTAATAAAGTTCAACATTAATAAGGCATTTCAATAAAATATAATAAGGTAGATGTAAGAAGACCTAATAGAAGCTTTCGCTTCTAGAAGGATCTTCCACTAGATACTTCTTTTGATATACATATTTACTATAAATAGGAGTCGAGTGTATGAGAACCCTAGCTTGGATATTATTTTAATAGAGTTCTGCTCAACTGGAGGTTGCCCCCTCGAAGAGGCCCATGAACATTGCTTTCAGAATCAAAGTGTTATTTCTATTGTTATTCTTATATCATTTCAGTGCTATTGTGGTGATTTTTCTAGTTATATTGTTGTTATTCTGCCATTTCTAGCATTTATTTTTGTTCTGCATACCTTTTATATCTGGTATATTACAAGTGGTATCAGAGCACTTTCCTAGGTAGAAAGTGTGGGTTAAATTTTTTTTTTAGTGTAGAGACATATTCTGGCATGTTTAATCCACAGAGATCGGTCGTTACGCGCATAAACTCGTGGTTGAGGGATTCATACATGTAGGAAATACAAGTGGTACTTCAGCACACATCTGTTGGCCACCCTTGTAACCCATGTTGGTACCCCTTCAAGTGGTAGCGCATCAGACAACACCTATGTACAGATCATCCTAGATTACCTGAAGACCTCTTTAGATAAATTGATCATTCATCTGACTTCTATAGTGCCACCGAGAACAGCACTCGGGAAGATACTCTCTAGTACCTGGGTAGTCGGGTAGTATGGCTAAGGGTACGGTCTATCCTCCTTGGTTAGTGACCTGAGATATTGGTCTGATTACTATTGTTGGACCCCGCATGTATATCAGAGTGCTATAGCATAGGGAAAACCCTTGTCTGTAGAACCCTTGAATACCTAACCCTTGGGGACAGAAACATAAAAAAATTAAAACATACAAGATCTATTGCTACACAATTGTGTTCGGGTTGCCAAATCACTACACATTTCTTCCTGGTTAAGCACTTGGGAATTTCATCACTACAGTATTCTTCAGACCGGAGTATAACTCCGCAGGTGTTTAAAAAAAAAAAAAGTCTGGAAAATTTCTCACCATTATTTGAGACCTATTCCTTTGGATTCATCTCTTCGCCCTTATCACATTCATACATATCATTTTTCAGAAAAATAAAAAATAAAAATTGACCCCACCCGCCCTTTTTTGGTTCCCTCATCCTCATGGCCCATACTCGTAGCCAAGACTTGGAAGCTCGCTTCAATACCTTGCAATCTAGTCTCACCGAGACCCAACAACAAGTGAAACAACTCAGTGCCAATGTTGGTGCCATCAATACAACCACGCAGTCCTCAATAGAGGAAATCAAACAAGATCTAACCACCCAGCTTGAATATATCTTTTCATCACTTTGCACCAAGCTTCATATCCCTACAGATAACCCTTCCTCTGGCTCACCTCCACATATTGACGATGAACATTTCAATCATTCCCATAACTTTCAGCACCATCACTTTCAACGTGACCTACGCCTTCTGCAGGTGGATGTGACCAAATTTGATGGTTTGGACCCCACTGGTTGGGTAACCCAAATGGAACATTATTTCTCTTTATAAGAAATTACATATGACTTGGCCAAACTCTGGTATGGTGTTCTCCATATAGATCAAGAACGTTGTCAATTGTGGCAATGGATAAAAACTTCTCGTCAAGGGTATATTGCTTGGACACACTTTGTGGCAGAGATTTATGAACACTTTGACATTGACACCAACCATTTGGGCCATTTGACAAATTTGAAACAGTCAGGAACAGTGGAAGACTTTATAGCTGCCTTTGAGCGCCTAGCTTTTCGAACAGAGGGCATGTCTGATGCCTTTTTCTGAGAGTGTTTTATCAGTGGCCTCAAGGATGAGATTCGGGTGCATGTCCTCATGGCTCAACCTCAGAGTTCAGTGGAGGCTTCTAAAAGAGCTAAAGAAGCACAACAGATTGTATCTTCTCAAAACTGAAAACCCTCCTTTATCCCTCACCCTAAAACAGTAAATCCCACTACTCCCTCTGCTCCACTAAACATCCAAAAATTGACCAGGGATGAAATGGCTGAATGCCAACTCAAAGGCCTTTGTTATAATTGTGATGAAAAATATTTCCTGGGACACAAGTGCAAGGAACAAAATATTTTTATTTCCATCTACGAGGATATTTCGGAAGAGGATGTTGAAACTCCCCTTGTGTCTGAGTCACTTGAAACCATTGACATAACCCCTCCCTCAGAACCTCCTGAAGTAGAACCATTCATTTCCCTCAATGCTCTCACTAGTTTTTCTGCTCCCCAAACCCTCAAGATAATCGGTTACATCAAGCATCGAAAGGTCATCATTTTGGTTGATAGTGGAAGCACCCATAATTTTATTCATCCCTGCATTGCCCAAGAAACTCATTGCTACATCCATGTCGTCAATAATTTCCAAATCATGATTGCTAATGGTGGTTCCATGAAATATGGAGGGCATTGTGAAAATGTGCATCTCCAAATTGGTGACTACCACCTGAAACCTCATATGTTTTCTATCAACATGGGCGGTTGTGACATTGTGTTGGGTGCAGACTAGCTAAGGACTTTAGGTCCCATTCTCATGGATTTTAAGGAATTAACCATGCAATTCAACAAGGAGGGCCACCAATATAAATTCCAAGGCATCACCTCTAGTTCACCTGACATCATTAGTTCCCATCGGATGGAAAAGCTGCTCAAAAAAGGTCATTCTGGTGTTATTGCCCAACTCCATGCCATACAAGCAACAGAGACACCCTTGGTGTTGCAAGACCTCTAATCCATCCTTTCTAAACATCAAGTGGTCTTTTCCACTCCCCAAGGACTCCCTCCTTCTCATGTTTTCCATGATCATTCCATTCCCCTTGTGCCCGAAAGCCTTCCTCCCAATATATTTTTGTATCGTCACCCCTTTTCCAAAAAAAATGAAATTGAGAAAATGGTCAAGGAACTCCTTAATGCAGATGTTATCTGCCCTAGTACAAGCCCCTACTCTTCTCCTATGGTCATAGTCCTGAAGAAAGAAGTTTCTTGGTGAATGTGTACTGACTTCCGTGCCCTCAACAAACTTACCATTAAAGACAAATTTCCCATTCCTTTCATTGATGACCTCCTGGATGAATTGAGTGGCGCTCAATTCTTTACTAAACTTTATCTTCGTTAGGGATACCACCAGATACGTATGAAAGAGGCAGACATTCCCAAGAATACCTTTAGAACTCATGAGGGCCACTATGAGTTTTTGGTCATGCCCTTTGGATTATGTAATGCCCCCTCCACCTTCCAAAGCCTCGTGAATAATGTCTTCCATCTTTTTATCCATAATTTTGTCTTTTTTTTCTTTTGATGATATCCTCATCTATAGAAAAACCTGGACAGACCATCTTTCTCATGTGGATCGAGTTCTCCATCTACTCTCTTAGCATCAACTTTTCCTGAAACAGTCTAAATGTTCTTTTGGCACTTCAGAAGTAGAATACTTGGGTCATATGGTTGGAAAGGATGGCGTCAGAGTGGATCCTAAAAAGATTGAATCTATGCAAGACTGGCCTCACCCAAAGATTCTCAAAATCTTGCATGGATTTTTGGGCTTAACAGGGTATTATCGCAAGTTTGTTAAGAATTGTGGAAATATTGTAGCACCTCTTACTGCTCTCCTAAAAAATAAATCTTTCACTTGGAGTCCAACCGCTTCTCAAGCTTTTCAAACCTTGAATATGGGTATGTGAACCACTCTAGTCTTGGCCCTTCCTGATTTCACAAATACCTTTGTGTTGGAATGTGATGCCTCAAGGAAAGGAATTGGTGTTGTCCTTATGTAAGAGGGTCAACCTTTGGCCTTTACTAGCAAGAAACTATTTGAAAGAAATCTGGGCAAATCAATCTATTAAAAGGAAATGTTGGCTATTCTGCATGCCATTGATCTATGGCACCCTTATCTATTGGGGCAACATTTCTAAATTAAGACAGGCCATCAAAGCCTCAAGTATTTTCTTGAACAACGCATTTCCTCCCCAGATCAACAAAAATAGGTAACTAATCTCTTTGGATATGATTATGAGATCATTAACAAAAAATCCAAAGACAGTGTGGTTGTGGATGAACTTTCCTAAAAATATGAACATGAAGGATCCCTTTTTTCTCTTTCCTTCATTGTACCATATTGGCTCCAAGCCATTCATCAGGAATGGCTACAAGATCCCAAAAGTTCCCATCTGATCCAACAATTGTAGTCCAATGCTCCAGCTTCCCCAGGGTACTCTTGGATCCATGATGAGCTTCAATAAAAAGGTTGTTTGTATTTAAGTAAACAATCAAAGCTTAAATCCATGGTACTTTATGAGCTTCATGCTACACCCACAGCGGGGCATAACGGGTTCACCAAAACCTATGACAGGGTCAAACATTCTTTTTTGGGGGATGGTATGAAACAGGACATTTGTAATTTTGTCTTTGAATGTGATGTGTGTCAACAAAACAAGGGAATGGGCACACTACAACTGCTCTCGATTCCACCTACTATTTGGAAGGATATTGTTGAAGGAAAATCTCCCTGTGGATAGGTAGATATCCTTTTGAGAGCTAGACTCTTAACTCTTAAGAAAGAAGACGCTTAATGTGGACACTAACTTCCTTTCAGATCTATACAAGCTAATGCATGAGGAGGAAGGAGAACAGAAGTACCTTTTTACCGATGTTTGTCCCTACACGCTTCGAGTTGAGATCCAATCTTTCGCTCCTCTATGAGCCCTGTAAACAAACAATATTACAACAACTTCCTACTCTATTGATATTAGCTCGAAAATAGATCTATCTATCAGCGACAAGTTCATGTAAGATCAAACACAAACTAGAAAGAAACAGGCCAAGCGTGTCATATTAATGAGAACAATGACAGAAGTAACTTACAACCATGGATGTGAATGCGATAGCTTCATCAAGTCCCCTTTGTCTAACCCTTTCTTAAAAGATCCACAACTTGAATGATAGTAGCTTCACTAATTACTCTCCTCCAGTTCACTGTGTGTTTCCTATGAGATCATAGATTTCATGCTTGCAATTCTTCCCCCCTTTCCACCATCATAGAGCTTGTTTATATAGGTTTAGAGAGGCTTAACCTCTTGAGGCATCTTTAGGGTAGGTTGAGGAATTCCCTCCTTATATCAGGGATCTTCTCCTAAGATCATGATTGAACCAGGAGTTCGAATGCAAATACCTTCCAAACTTGAAAGATCCTCCCCTTATTCTCCTCAATAGATCAACAACTGCCCAGATTAGACAACGCTCCCTCAAAAGGGGAATCAGGGTGCTATAGCGCTCCCTAGTAAGCTCAAGGGGGGCACCAACACTCTAAAATTATATAGCGCTCCTACAGAGGGGCAGTTTGGTGCTATAATGCTCCCTATCACTTTATAGGGGAGCGTCAATGCTCCTAAGGGTGAGACAGGGGAGCGCTCTCCCTTAAAACCCTAGTTTGAGAGCTCTTTTCAAGTGGCAAGAGATACCTGACTTCAGTTAGCCATTCTCTTTCTTCAAATCAAGTGTTTGAGGTATTCTAAGTGTCTCCTTAGTGTCGTCATTGTGGAAATATGTTTTGCTTGATGTTTGTGACACTTGTGAACAACATGCGACACTTGCGACAGTTGTGAGGAACATGCGACACTTGCGACACTTATCAAAGTGAGTAATGTTGATGTGTAACAGATTTCCCCCCAAAGTATGAAGTTAGAAGATGAGAACAGATAATTGAAATGCTTTTTAGACTTTCAAGCTAGGGTATAGACTCGGAGAACCTGATGGAAGCTGCAAACAGACATCCAACAAATATTATGACATGTTTCAAAACCCAAGGCAAGCATACCTATGCTTGGGTGATCAAGACTTGCAAGATATGGTCGAGATAAAATACACTGCAGATCCATAATTGTATTTATGAAAAGGTATAGCCATCGAGGATATAATGTGGATCTATACTCTGATAACCTGAACTGATCATAGACACGACGAATACATAGTGGATCTACGAGATGACAAGACATAGCCATGACTAATACAAAGTGGATCTATGTAACATTGTATGTATCATTTGTCCAAGAGAAACTCCTTCACAACCTAGGCAAAGTACATATCAAAGTGATCACTCAACCCAGGGTCTTCTTACCGATCCTAATGTGGTATGAATCTAACCATGTGAATAGATGTCCTGATGTCGAACATGGTAGAAACCACTTGATTACCATTCAATGGTGTAAACCATTAACAAGCGTGAGGGAGATTACCATTAATGTCAATGATTCCCAAGGTACCCTAGTACATTCCAACGAATGTGAATGGATGATTTGGAGTTGAACATCCGTGGAATCATCCAATCATAGGTCAATGATGTAAACCCACTATCGAATGTGAGGAGGCCTTCCATTGAGGCATGCAGGTCCCAAAGTAGTAACTGGTTTCTAAGCCTAATTCCTGGATAATGTATTGAGGTCGACAGGAATAGGCTCGTCGAAGGAGGGCCTTGATGTATCCCCCATCAACGACATGAAACAAACATAGAGATGTAATTGGTAGATCAAATGAACATG
Organism: Picea engelmannii; assembly: GCA_009831015.1. Classification (NCBI taxonomy): domain Eukaryota; kingdom Viridiplantae; phylum Streptophyta; class Pinopsida; order Pinales; family Pinaceae; genus Picea; species Picea engelmannii. The sequence goes on from ML776796.1 coordinate 430,336, forward strand.
GACTAACATGGGTTTTGAGACAAGATATTTGTGATGGCTGACTCTAGAGGCGGATACTTCCCTTGAACACTGAGGCACAACAGCAGAAACATGACATGGACCAAAACTTGATGATGCAATGGATGTTGTGACTTACGCCAGGTGACCCAAAGGAGTGAAAGAAAATCAAAGGATTGGCTCAGTGCAGAGGTTCAATGGATTATAATGCGTGCAAAAGACAAAGTGTTGTGTTCAAGGGTGACTCTAAGAATTACTTGGTAAAGTTCTCAAGAGACTTCTTGGCTTGCTTCTTTCAAATTTTCCCCCATCCGGATAGACGAGTACCTCTTTTTGATTTAATGAGCTTGAGGAGGATAACACATGCTCTATATAACTCACCTTTGGTAAGTTCCTCTTCCTTTGTTTAACGAACTGGAAGAAGTAAGGGTTCGATCCCATATGGGCATGTCAATGTGTGTTTTAGCGAGTCCAAAGACAGAAAAATCGAAGGTTTTTCATGATTATAGAGTCTGGAAAAACACTTAAAAGAGAACTCTCTCAGTTCCTTTTTCGTACAGTAGTCTGACGAGACCAAAAAAGAAATAAACTATCGCTCGAAAGACACCCTTTCGAACATTTTAACGAGTGTGAAAGGAAGCAAGATCACTCGATGATCTTTTCATATTTAGAGAGTCTGAAAAGAGTTTAAAGATGATTCTAGGGGTTCCTTTTTCGTGTGTCCATGCGGGTCGAAAAAATATATAAAATTTTACCCGGTGTGTTCTCATGTTTTCGAGCTTGAAAACGAACTAAGACTATGCTCATGGATGTGACAAGGTAAACAAACAATCAGAACTGCTTGGAAACCTGTGATGTCAAAACTGCAATCCAGATGTTTAGTGAAGCCATTATATTGCCAGAGAGACCCATAAATAAATATACCTTATAAAAAATGGAAATTCATAAATAGTAATACAAGAAAAATTTTCATTTACCATTTCATTTTGCATGAGGATTTGTAGCAGTGGAGATTCTCATTTTGGAGGTGGATCTTGTTTCGCTTGATACCGGAGCTACGGTTGACCGTTTCTCTTGCCATTTGGACTAGGTAGATATTCATCTCCCCTTCTTTCAATTACATGGTTTAATATTCATTTTCATAGCAGTATTTAATTTTAAAAATGAAGCCCTAGGTCGCTCCAAAAAAGATCAAATCAGCCTCTATTAAAAACAATGGGAATAAGACATTCTTTTGCAAAAACGTTTTTAGAAAGTGATAGCCAATATGCCAATGCCTTGGCACTTGAGTAGATGGGTCGTTCTTGTCAAAGAAGTCATAGAAAACTCAAAAATACACCCACACAACCATTATGGAAATTGTTTTCATTTAAAAATGTTTTGTTGTTGCGTGATAATTGTTGAGTGATAAAAGGAGGGCATGGTCTCTTTTGAATAGTGTGGAAATTAGATTTCATGTTTTTAAATTGTTTAAGAAATTGCCGAAATTGCCAAAAAATTGAATAATGAAATGATTTGTTTTTTTGTTTGTAGGTGATTTCGGTGACCATGATCGAGTGGAAAGAACGAGAGCATGAGATCAATGATTTTGCTGCTTTGTGGAGTCCTTGCATGTGGGCTGCGTTAAGAGCTTGTGGCCTACTGAAATTCTTCAAATTGCAAAAAATGAAGAAGGAGATTTTATTGCTTGAGCACATAATCAGCTTGTGGGATGTCGCGGACCAAGGGTTCCAAATCGAAAAATGGCTTCTAACCATCGAGTTGGAAGACGTATATTTCTTGACTGGCCTCTCGAAAAGAGGGGTTCCTATATATTTTTCCAGACAGAGGGTGCTTCCTTAGCAAGTGGGTGTGTATTTGGCACGTCATTGTGTCCCAGGATCAAGACTAGTGGGGGGTAGGATCCCTATCAAGGATATCTGAGAGTTACCCCTCCGGTCCATTTTGTTTGCCATCACGAGTGTGACGGGAAGTACTAGCACACATCTGGTGTCAAGATCACAGGTAGCTTATGGAATACAGTGTTTGGAGCCAACACTGCTTAACTGGAGCGCAGGGTTCCTTCGGAATGTGAAGGAACAAGTTTCAAGGTGTAGGATGGGGTAGAAACAGTTCGGATATGACTCTTTTCTAGTCTCATTTTTCTTAGAGTGCATCCCCCAGATGCAGCCTCAGATAGCACTGGTAGTGTGACCAATGGAAGAACCATGGTTGGAGAGATGGACTAGTCTATCTCCGAGGCTAGCGGGAGAGTCATAGTTATGTTTCACTGGTGAATTCTTCGCTTGGCTGAGATGGAAGTATCTCTGGATAGAATACTTCCCATATGCTGAGGTGAATTTTCGCGGGAGCATGGATTTGATTCTACCCACGGGGGAAGATTGGGATGCGTCAGGTAAGAGACTAAGCAACACCTTGTCTAGTTTTTGTTTTTTAAGTTTTTAATGTATATATTTTTTTTTTGGGTACATAGAAGAGTTTTTTTTTTTAAAGGTGTATTGTTTTCAACATGCAGACAAGGGAGCAGTGCACCTAGCTGAGATACCAATAACAGGACATCGTGGGGGTGCTCTGGTTGCTACAGATCTGGGGGCATCGGTGATAGGTCTCTGGGAGGTTGAAAGAAACCTTCAAGGCCTCACGATTGGTATTCCTCCTTTACAAAGGGGAGAAGTGCCTTTACATCTACAGAGGCACACTGTGGGAGTTCCAGAGAATGTTAATTCTCTACTGAGACGTGTAGTGCGCGCAGTGATATGTTACTCTCAGCACAATGTAGTGCAGGGAGATTAGAGTCTCTCTGGTGATTGTATTTTTGTATGACTTGTCAGGCAATGTTGTATGGGTGTAAAGACCCAACATTTTTCTCTTCTAAATACTTTTTTGATGTAATCAAAAAATTTCATTCACGCTATGTATATATATACAGTTATGAGTTTTTACAGTGCCAAAACATTTGTACATGATGATGCCTTTAATGTGAAGTGTTTTAATTTACATTTGATGTACAATTTGCTTTCCTTTATGAAATCTTATCTATGGGCGAGATACTGATCCATGATGTAATTAGCTAACGAATCCGAAACATTGTTGAGTTCTCGTAGAATATGTTTGTATTCAATATAATCAAACATTTGTTCAAGATGACGAACTTGTAGGTGGAGACATAGGAGGATAGGATTATGAATAACGTAGATACGATTGAGTTGATAGACCACGAGTTGGGAGTCTAGGTTAACAATGATACAAGAGATACCTAGGGAGGAGGCTTGGGTCAAGAGTCCAATGACAGCATGATATTCTGCCATGTTATTAGTCGTTGGTCCTAAGCAAATACCTCTTGAACTCACCACCTTGTCAAAATGGTAAATGACCCATGTTGCCAAAGCAATGTTCTGGGTGTGTCGACTAGCGCCATCCACAAACCCAAAAAAGATAGGAAAGGAAGACGTCATCTGTGCATGAAAACACAAGGCACTATTATGAGTGGCAAAGGTAAAGACTCGAGCGCACGAAAGAAATAGGCACACCAAACTAAAATACAACAATGTACAACGTACACATGCTAGGAGATCTAGGAATAGTACTTTTTAAGGTAAAGCCCGTTTCGGGGCTCTCCTAGGGAAATTCCATCATAATCGACTAACTTTTAGGCGCCTCTGTGTAAAACACGTTTCACAATGTAAGGGCCATGCCACAGAGGTTCTAACTTACCTGTCCCCAATTTTTCATGAGCATGGTCATAGACGAGGACTAAGTCTCCCTTTGCAAAAGTTCAAGGATGGATGGATTTGTCGTATTGATTTTTTATCCATTTCTGATGTGCCTCGTTAACGAGAGGGGCATCACGACGTGTTTTGTCCAGTTTGGATAGATATAAGAAACATTCTTCCTCGATAGAAGTATGGGGTAGGAGTTCTACTTTAAGTTTCATAGATGGAATCTCACACTTGATTGGTAAAACGGATTCAATGCCATACACCAACTGGAAAGGAGTAAATCTAGTTGCAGTTTTCACAGAAGTATGGTAAGCCCAGAGAGTGGAGAAAATTTGTAGATGCCAGGATGTCTTGTTTTCCCCTACCATGCGTTGAATCATGGTTTTGAGGACTTTTTTTATGGCCTCAACTTGTCCATTGGCCTGAGGATAGTATGGGGATGAGTTTTCATGGCGAAAAACCAATTTGACATGCAATTCACTCATCATATGGTTCTTAAAGTGTGCACTGTGATCAGTGAAAATGGCGCATGGTACACCAAAATGAGTTATGATGTGGTTAAAAAGAAACAGAGCTGCGGTATGACCATCATTCAGAAGGGTAGGCATAGCCTCAGCCAATTTGGTAAAGTAGTCGACAACGACGATTATATAACCATGCCCCCTGGTTGAGGTAGGCTTACATTGCATGAAATCGATACCCAAGTTTCCAAAGGGGCCGATGGCGATAATGGGGTGCAGTGTAGTAGGGTGGGTGCGTGCCTTGTTGTTAAAAACTTAGCAGGGTGGGTATTTTTTGACTGCCTCAATACAATCTTTGAAAATCGAGGGCCAAAAATAGCCGGCACGTAGAATTTTTTGGGTTGTGGCCATCCCTGAAAGGTGACCGCCACAGGCTCCAAGGTGACAGTCGTTCAGAATGTGTTCATCCTCCACATGAATCAAACATTTTTGAATTATGGTATCAATACCATTGCGATACAAGGTGTCACCGACAATGAGATAACAATGAGAATGGTGGCAAATACGTCTACGCTCTTCACAGGAAGTGTTAGGCTGAAAACGTTGGGTTTGGAGGTAAAGGAGGATGTCTCCATACCAAGGATCAGAGGTGCTGATGAGGAAAAGAGTTTCATCGAGGAGAGAATCTCTAGGTTTGATGTCTTCATCAGGGTGGGGGAGATCACAGATAAGCTCCGCAAACACCAGGGAATTTTTGGCTTTGGACTTCGTAAATTCCAGATCGAATTCCTGAAGGATGACGATCCATTTAGAGTATTTTCCCTCGAGCACTTGACATTTCAAGGCGTGGTACATGGGGTTTGAGTCCACAATCATAGTGGTCGTGCGTAGTAAGATGTAATGGCAGAATCTATGGACATCAATGACGGCTGCCAGAGCCAGTTTCTCTACATGTGAATATCGCAGTTTGGGTCTAGATAGACTCTTGCTCAGGTAATATATCACATGTTCCTCACCGTTGGGGTCTCCTGAACTAACACCATTGCAATAGTGGAAGTGGAGGTAGCTAAGTAAAGGATGTAGTTCTTTGTATACTCCAAAAGATGTAACAAAGGTGCGTGGGTTAGGGCATGCTTGAGAGCATCAAATGACCATTGAGCGATGTCATCCCAGATGAAAGTGGTGTTTTTCTGTAGCAACCACATGAATCCTTTAGTTATCTCAGCGTAGTTACAAATGAAACGGTGAAGGAAGTTTTCTTTTCCTTGCAAACTTTGGAGTTGTGTTAAATTAGTAGGTGGGGGTAAGGCCAGAATAGCCTTAATATTTAAGGGGTCCACCCTAATCCCGTCTCTAGAGACAATAAAACTGAGGAGTCGATCGGATTCGATAGCAAAAATGCTCTTATGTGGGTTCAAGCGGATACGGTAGATCCAACATCGAAGAAAAATAGCCCGTAAGTGATCAACGTGATTGGATCGATTGGATGAGTGGGCAGGTAAGTCGTCGAGGTAAGGTTCTGTGATATGCTTGATATTGTGGAAAGCGTATGACATGGCCCACTGGAAAGTAGCACCAGCATTTTTGAGACCAAAAGGTAGCTTTCGATAGGAAAAAGTTCCCCATGGTTAGATAACGGATGTCTTATGTTGATCAACAGGTAAAATTTCAATCTGGTTATACCCAGAGAATCCATCTATGAAAGAGAAGATTACGCTCCCAGCGCAATTATCAATGATTTGGTCGATGAAGGGTGTAGGGTAGTTGTCCTTTGGACAAGATTTATTGAGATCCCGATAGTCAACACAAACACAGATGGTTCCTTGTTTTTTGGCAACTGGAACAAGGTTGGAGACCCATTTTGTCAAAGGGACAGGATAGATAAAGCCAGATTTTAAAAGTTTCTCAACTTCTGCTTTTATAGCTGCAATTTTCTTGGGATGAACCGGGCGAAGTTTTTGTCGAACAGGTTTTTCACCAGGGTAAGTCTTGATTTCGTGTACGACAATCGAAGGGTCGATCCCTGGCATTTCCTTGTAGCTCCAAGTGAAGACATCATGGAATTCTTTAAACAGAGCGGCGTAAGAGACCACTTCTACAGGTGTGCAATTAGCACCAAGGTTAATGTTTTCCACAACACCTTCTTTGATTGAAATATCAATAACGATCGTAGTAGATATTTTACCCATATTCCCCTTAGAAAGAGTATCTTGTGTGAGGATGGGAGATTGTGGAGCATTGGTAACATTAGGAGGGAAGATAGAGTGTATGTCTTGGTGAATTTCTTCCAAAGGTGGAAGAAAAGAGGATCGATGATGGTTATCATCCCAAGGTACATTGTCAATACTAAGCATTTCCATTATAGATTCGTCAGAAGGGAAAATTTGGGAAATGTAATCGATTGTAGACAATAGGGAATCCAACCATGACGGCATCGAGTAGGCATCAGGTGCCAATAAATGTGGGTTATCTGGAGAGGGAGAGGCAGATTGAATAGTGTTAAGAACCAAACATCAATATAGCATAGAAAAACCTCAGGAAAAGTAATCAATGCCTTGAAAAAGAGATAATTTTAGATAATAAGCCTCTTCGAGGGGG
>ML776796.1:442970-457647 GCA_009831015.1 Picea engelmannii
ATTACTAATATAATATTCCTCAATTAAGGGGTAATGAGACAATATTAGGGCTTAATAAGTAGCTACGTATGCGGCCTCAGCTGGGCTAAGTGGCATGGTGTCACCAAGCACATCAAATTCCATGGGACTAGGCACAATCCAAGGGTCAGATGATTCCAAGGATTGATAAGGCATAGTCAAAATCATATTGATGGTGGCAATATGATGTGTGGTGGGTGGAAGTGGTGTAGGGAAGGTACCCATAAGGCTAGAATCTTTCAACAATCCAACACCAATGCTTTCATATGTAATTGGGTGGTCTCCCAAAAAAGGAATGTTGTTGGAGACAGGGGCACGAGCGTCGGGTGTACAGAAATCTAGTTGATCGATAGTGACAATTTTACCTTGATGGGGGAATTGTACACATCAAAACATCGACGAGGCGACGGTAGTCATAGCGTAGAACCAACTTCTTCCAAGTAGTAGGTTGTAATTGAGGGGGGCATCGACCACCTCGACATCAACGGTAACAGTTTTTCCGCCCAACTGAATAGCTAAGGATTGTAGCAGTCCGTGAGGATGAAAACCTCGTCTATCGAAAGTGCATAACATCGTAGGGGATTTTTTAAGGTTAGGTTTTTTTAAGCCTTTCCAACAAGATAAAGACATGACACAAGTAGAGGCTCCCTCATCCAAGATAGTTCGGTGGATTTGTTGATTGTGAACAACAACATCAACCTGAAAAGCTAGTTGGTGGGAGAGTCGAGGTTGATGATCATCCAGATTAAACATGAGGTTATTAGATGACTCAGGATCGAAGGCGTCGATGGCAGCTAAGAGTGTTCTATGTTGGCTGGGACGGTGTTGTAAAACTTCCAAAGCAGACATAGCACACGGTGCTTGAGCCAAATCTTCAACAATGTTATAGTTTTGGTCAGCCTGTGAACTAGGATTAAAGGTAGACTTCCGGATAGTGCTCTTAGGAGGGTGTAAAATGGATTCAAACGAAGGTTTCTCAATCTGAAGTGGCACGGACGGAGGGCTAGCAGACGGAGGACTAACGGAAGATGGTAATGGGTCCGGTGAGGAATCGTTAGCGGGCTTCACCTTATCAGGTTTAATTAGTGTGTCATAAGTCATAGTGCGAGTGGTCAGATTAATCCCATTGAACATGTGAATGTGGGTACTTGTCGAGGCCTCATCATGGGATTGGTTGGCACTGCCCCCTGCAGTGGGGGTTTGAGCAACCAAAGATTGTTGCTGCAGAAAAGGCTGGGTAAGCACATCGGGTTGGGAATTTCCCTTAAAAATCTTGGCCACTTCATCATGATGTGGGAATTCTTGAGTGTAGTGATCATCACCACAAATGATACATGGGAATTTTGGTTTCCATTGTGGTTGTTTTCTGGCAGCTGGGGTTTGCTGTTGATTTTTTGGTTGTTCATTGTTGTCGGTTTTCTTTGGTTTATTTCTTGCTTTCTTCTTGCCCCCAAGTTGTTGTGAAGTGGTTGATTGGACTGCATTCACCTCAGAGACTTGAGTTTGAGGGGAGGTAGAAGAGGGTGCAGTCGAACTGGGAGCAGGTGTCGAAGCGGACCGCTGGGTGGTTCCAGTCGACTGGGAAGTAGATTGGGTTTTGACGGAGCCAATGACTCCATCCGCGTGTGAGGTAGACGATGGTTTGGATGGATCATTAGTGGCATGGGTAGCATTTGGTATCAACTCATACAGAGTACTAGATTGTGAATAAACCAAATCTAAGTACTGGGCTCGAGCAATAGCCTCTTCCTCGGTGACTACACCACCCATGGCAACATCACGAGCGATCTGGGGTAACAGTGATTTGGTGAACCATTCCACTAATAATTGGTCAGGAATGACCTCTTTGATTAGCCTTCGTCATCGTCTCCATTCATGAATATGATCATAGATATGTATGGAGGTTTTCTGACAAAGGGAGGTCAATAGTTCAGTACCCGTCTCATGTCGAATGGGTAGTTGGAAGTGTGTGAGGAAGGACATGGCAAGGGAATTGAAATCGTGAAAAGAGGAACGTGGTAGTTCAATATACCACTTTGTTGTAGAACCCATAAGTGTTCATTGGAAAAGACGCAAACGTATAGAATCATCCATGAGGCAGTTGGATGAACACCACAAATTGAAAGTCATCACGTGGTTGTTTGGGTTTTCTTAGGACTTTCCGTCGAATTTTGGAATATCGAAAGGAAGTTTAGCTGGAATAGCTGGCCAAACTGAAGAATGAAAAATAGGATCATTCGTTAACCGAGACAAGTCTGGAAGGTCCAGAGTTGTTAGGAAAGGTAGTTGTCGGTTAACCTGTGGGTAATATTGGTGTGGCATAGGGACACCAATAGGACCATACACTGGGTTATGCAGATAATTGTAACCAGTGGGTCCTCTTATGTAAGGTTGTTGTTGACCAGGGTACACAGGATTTGAGGTGTTTTGAGAAACATGTGTGAGCGGAGGATAACTGGATGGGTTTTGAGGATTATAAGCTGGATTTGGCGTTTGTCCATAAGGAAGTTGTTGTGGAGCTTGAGAATTGTGTCCCCCCGATAACTGTGGGTTTCCGAGAAAAGGGATATTCCACGGATTAGGTGTGGTAGAAACATTTTGTCCATACAGTTGATGGTAGGCTCTGGATTGAGGTTGCCCCCTAGCATGAGGGTGCCCCCCAAATGGAATTTTTCCTTCAATAGGAGGATGCCCCCCAGCTTGAGGTAGAGTTCCCGGAATTTGAGAACCAGACATAAATGATTGATCGGTACCATTGAACGGATTAAGACCACTAAGACCAGTCCCTTCGGGTTGTTGGATAGGTATGGAATTTCTCGGCATAACTTGGGTAGTAGTGGTAGTGGAAAAATTCAGTGCTTTGTACCCAAAAGGGAGTGATGACGAAGGTCTAGGTATTACCAGTGTGCCAATCGCAGCTTGGCTAACCACCGCATTACTGGCAGGAATAGTCGGAATGTGAGAGACCATTGTAGAATGGGCCATCTGGAGAGAAAAAGTGGACCTTGGGCCAATGGACGATGTGTTCAGACCAACGGACGGTGTGGCTGAAAAAATGGTAGTACCGTTAAAATGGTTTAAGGGTACGGTGTAGGTGATAGGCGTGTCGGCACCTATTCCTGCTCCATAAAGATCCCACACCATGTGTGGTGGACTTCGAACAATGTATGCGGTCCAAAAGGGGTCATCAACTAAAGGGTTTGAATGAGACCCAGTCGGAATGTCAGAAGGATTGACGACGAAAAATTCACCGACTGAATTCAGTTGGAGAACACGTCGCTCATATCCCTCTGGAATGCGGAAAGCTTTCAGAGACTCTGAAAAAATTCGAAAATTCTCTAAAGGAGTAGGAACTTCTTCTTGGGAGGTTGTAGTGTCGTGAACCTCGCTCTGTTGAGGAGATTCCTCCATAGAATGAAGGGGTAAAGGGGTATTCCCTTCCATATTTTCTGGAGGAAGTCCCTATAGCCTCCGGGAATGGCATGGAGGGTTGATGTTGGTGAAAAAGAGTCGGTGGAAAAGATCTATGGCCAACTACCAAAAAGAAACAGCATACGCTAATAGAATCTAGGAATCACAACCAAGAAAACAGGACCTTCTCTCGATGACCGTACTAGTTGGTGATGAAATCCAACGTCGTGGGATCAAGTCAAGAAGGGGTGGGGATATGGTGGAACAATTACAATGGCGACCTGCCTAACAGACTTTCACCTTGGTGCAAGCTTCCATGCATTAATTGTTGATTTACCCTCCAAGGAACCCGAGTGAGTTTGACCAATGTCTGCTCCAGGTATAGTGAGACTTCCCTTCACTGACACCTTGTGTAAGACCCTAAATATTATGGCCACTGAGGTTACCAATTCATAGTCAGCCCCTGGGCGGGTACAGTCGACAGTCTAGTCCAAACATATGGGCAGGGTATCTAGCCCGAAATCAACTTGAAAGGCTTCCACTCAACATTGTGGGTATACCTTTAAGCGATCCCCATAATACAATCTGACCACTACAATCAATCAAACCACGAAGGGATAATCTTCGTAGATTTCTTGAATGCGACCTCGTGCATAACCCCTGTGTGAGAGGGGGATCCCAGGAAGACTTATATGACAACTGGATTTGACTCTCCATAGCTCAGGATGCTAATGTTTATTTTGGAAACTTTTGAGAGCTATGCGCACATCCTAATCCAAAGTACTAGTCCTAGTCTACTATTGGTGGAGGATCCTAGAAAAGAAAATGTTCTAGATAATTTTTAATTAGCGTTCATTTTATAGTTTTTCTTTACTCAAAGGGGGTGCATGGAAGTGAAACAGATGGAATGACGACTCAATCCCCAAAAATGCATCAAAGATGATAAGCAGTCATTTCTTTTCGATGAATATCTATTTAAGGGAGAGAGAGAGAGAGAGTTATTTTCACTAACAAGCACTAATAAGGAACGTCCTCGAACAAATTTTCTTCAATCAAATCTGATGTGGTGCTAAAACTTTTTGAAAATACCTTCTAATATGCAAAATCAATCATGAAGATGCCTCTTTATTGTTTGTATGTGAATAATGATTAATTCAAAACAACGCTTTTCCTACCAATTATCCTTTTGGATAAAGGAAACTCAGACAAACACAAGCAGGTTTCGTACAAACAAGACACCCTCTCGTTGTGATAAAAAACAAGAAGAAAAAGAAAATAAAATCAAGAACTTCACACCAAAATAAATGTCGAAGAACAAAGACCTCAACTAAAACCAAATAAAAAATTCGTAGACTTCTGATGTCCTTCACCAGAGTTTCTCGTTCAGTCAAAAAGGAGAGAAAAACAATGCATGGGTTTCAAACTCCCAACAGCAGAAAAACTCAAAAAATAGTGAAGAAAGCTACAAAATCTAAACAGCAAGGTGTTTGTTCCTCAGAAGGAAGGATGTCAAAGATGAATGGGAAAAATCATTGACTCACAAGGAGGCTCAGCAAGTGGAATACAGAGGCTAGACCCTGAAAAGAGCAATTCTGGAAAGGTTTTTGGCCAAAAGAGGGTTGGCGCTCTAGTGTAAAGGGAACCAAGCATTATAGCACTCTGTATAAGAAATTTAGGGAGTGTTGGTGCTCTGTTAACACAGCCACGGGGGCGCCAGGCTTGAAAATCTCCTAAAAATGTCAAAAAATCCAAAAATTGCAGTCTAGTCTTGTCAATCAAGCTGAGTGTGATGGGGTAAGGAGTCAATCAGCTCATGAAATCAATCATAAAGGGGTGAACTAGGTATAAAAACAATCAAGGGGTAAGACAAGGTCTATGAGGAGAAATCAAAACAAAAAGGTCTCGATTCGAGGCTCCCCAGTGGATTCGCCATTTTCTGTTGAAGGAAAATCTCCCTGCAGACAGGTAGATCTCCTCTTGAGAGCTAGACTCTTAACTCTTAAGACAGAAGATGCTTAATGTGGACACTGACTTCCTTTCATATCTATACAAGCTAATGCATGAGGAGGAAGGAGAACATAAGTACCTTTTTACTGACATTTGTCCCTGCATGCTCTGAGTTGAGCTCCTATCTTTCACTCCTCGATGAGCCTTGTAGACAAACAATAGTACAAACACTTCCTACTCTATTGATATTAGCTCGAAAATAGATCTATCTATCAGTGGCAAGTTCATGTAAGATCAAACACAAACTAGAAAGAAACAGGCCAAGTGTGTCATATTAATGAGAACAATGACAGAAATAACTTACAACCGTGGATGTGAATGCAACAGCTTCGTCAAGTCCCCTTTGTCTAACCCTTGCTTAAAATATCCACAACCTGGATGATAGCAGCTTCACTGATTACTCTCCTCCAGTTCACTGTGTGTTTACTATGATATCATAGGTTTCATGCTTGCAATTCTTCCCCCCTTTCCACCATCATAGAGATCGTTTATATAGGTTTAGAGAGGCTTAACCTCTTGAGGTATCTTTAGGGTAGGTTGAGGAATTCCCTCCTTAGATCAGGGATCTTCTCCTAAGATCATGATTGAACCAAGAGTTTAAATGCAACTGCCTTCCAAACTTGAAAGATCCTCCTCTTATTCTCCTCAACAGATCAATAGTTGCCCAGATTAGACAGCGCTCCCTCAAAAGGGGAATCAGGGTGCTATAGCGCTCCCTAGTAAGCTCAAGGGGAGCGCCAGCACTCTAAAATTCTATAGCACTCCTGCAGAGGGGAAGTTTGGTGTTATAACACTCCCTAGAACCTTATAGGGGAGCACCAGTGCTCCTAAGGGTGAGACAAGGGAGCGCTCTCCCTTAAAACCCTAGTTTGAGAGCTCTTTTCAGGTGGCAAGAGATACCTGACTTCAGTTATCCATTCTCTTTCTTCCAATCAGGTGTTTGAGGTATTCTAAGTGTCTCCTTAGTGTCATCATCATGGAAATATGATTTGCTTGACGTTTACGACACTTGTGAACAACATGCGACACTTGCGACAGTTGTGAGGAACATGCGACACTTTCGACACTTATCAAAGCGAGTAATGTTGATGTGTAACATATATCTCTATGGATTTTATTACCAGCTTACCCAAATCGGGTAATAAATCAGTCATCATGGTCGTTGTTGATCACCTTTCCAAGTATGCTCATTTCTGCACTCTTCAACACCCATTTACATCATCCACGGTGGTACAAATTTTCATGGAATAGGTCTTCAAGCTTCATGGCATGCCGCACTCTATTGTTTATGATCACGACCCAACTTTCACAAGCAAATTTTGGAAAGAACTGTTCAAGCTACAAGGCACCCAATTGCATCTCAGCACAGCTTATCATCCCTAGACTAATGGTCAAACGGAAGTTGTCAACAAGTGTTTGGAAAAATATTTGAGGTGTTTTACCTCAGAAAATAAAAATCAGTGGGCACAATGGTTACCCCTAGTGGAATTGTGGTACAATACTTCATACCATACAGCTACACACATGACTCCTTTTGAAGCGGTATATGGATAGAAGCCACTGTCCGTTCTCTTATACTTACTTGGTGCCTCAAAGGTCCAGGCGGTTGACCAAACACTTACAATTCGAGAGGCTATTCTCCATTACCTCAAAGAGAATTTGGTCATGGCATAGAATCGTATGAAGAAAAAAGTATATCAAAGTCGCTCTGAACGTCAATTTGTAGAAGGAGATCAGGTGTTCCTTCGACTGCAACCTTACAAGCAAACTTCCCTCAAGGTCAAGCATTTTCCGAAGCTAGCGCCCAAATTTTATGGTCCTTATTCCATTCTCAAGCATGTGGGATAAGCAGCCTATCAGTTAGCTTTTCCCAGTCATTCGAAGCTACATCCTGTTTTTCATGTTTCATGCTTAAAGAAGGTGATTGGAGCTAAGTGCCAAATTCAAACCAACCTTCCCGAGTTAGCGGAAGAAGGATCCATTTGGCTATAGCCACAAGAAGTTTTGGACCAGTGTGAGCATCGCCTACATCAGAGAACCATCAAGGAAGTAATAGTCCAGTGGAAAGATACAACTCCGGCAGATGCCACTTGGGAACTAGCTACCATTCTGCAGCAATTTCCACATCTCAAGCCTTGAGGACAAGGTTTTTTTTAAGGGGGCATACATGTTAGGGTCCTAACCCGCACATAGGTAGAACAATATATTCAGATGTAATAAAGGTCAATATTAATAAGGCCTTTCATTAAAATAGAATAAGGTGGATGTAAGAAGACCTAGTAGAAGCTTCTGCTTCTAGAAGGATCTTCCTCTAGATGCTTCTTTTGATAGACATATTTAGTATAAATAGGAGTCGAGGGTATGAGAACCCTATCTTGGATATTATTGTAATAGAGATCTGCTCAATTGGAGGTTTCCCCCTTGAAGAGGCCTGTGAACATTGCTTTCAGAATCAAAGTGCTATTTATGTTGTTATTCTTATATCATTTTAGTGCCATTGTGGTGATTGTTCTGGTTATATTATTGTTATTCTACCATTTCTAGCATTTATTTCTGCTCTGCATACTTTTTATATCTGGTATATTACAACAATACTACTAACAAGTGCCTTGAACCTTCAACCATGTACCAAGTATGTACCAATCATGTATCAAATACACATAAACTGTGACTTATCAAGATGTACCAACATCACCAACTATACACCTCATGTATGTGCCAACTCATCAACTACTTATCTCAACCATGTACACAACATGTACCTCAACCAAAAGCCCTCATCAATTTTATCATCCAAACTTGATTTGTAACTTTGTAATAGACCTAGTGTATATGATCACATACCTGCAAACCTTACTTAACTGTAATAACAAGAGACTAGCATTTTATAAAAATTTACTTTATTCTTGCATGACAAATTTTGGATTAGTCAACAAACCTAACTTGGAATAATCATAACTATGTAACTTTAATGAATAAATATATGAAAATGGTACACAATGTTCTTCAGTGTCTTTTGTACAATTCCTCCATATTTCACTACTTGAAACCTCTCAAAAAAAGGAGTTATAGAAAAAATGACATACCTTGTTGAATTTTGACTTATTCTTGAGAGAGAAAATGTAGAGCATTCCCTGCACGGAATATTTGTTTTATGGATCTAAAAATTGTGAAAAAAATACCACAGACTGTACTCTAACCAATACATTTGGTCTTACTAAATTTGGATCTGTTATGAATAAGTTATGACGTTTTTACCAGAAACACTTGTTTTAGACTAGTTTCAGGACTAGCACAAACCCTATTTTCCACGGCATGTAACTCCAAAAATACAACGACCAAAAGCTGAAATTTGTATCACAACTACTTGAATATGTTTCCTCAATGGAATCCCAATTTCAAGGTCTGAATCACTCTATAAAAAAAAATATTATGAAAATGGTGAGATGACCTGTAAATAACATACCTTAGAAAGCATCATCAAAAGAATTTATCCTCCCTTGAATTGTGGGCTTCTTTACTTCACATTCCCTCTGAAATATGTCTTAAGTATCCTTTGGTTACCTCAATCACCTATAGATATTCAATATTCTCAAGTGTATTTAAAATGAGAGAGTCTTGCATCTTATTTATACTTTCATGTAGCTTCCTCAAGGGGTTACCTTTTAACCATCTTAACCCACTTTCTTTATTTTAGGGTTAACCCACTTCTAACCAATTGTCCACTTAGTAATTTATCCATTAACTTTATTATTTAAATAATTTATTTTCTATTCACTTTGACTTATAGTACACTCATCAATTCACTTTATTATTTACCTTCTAAAATCTCTTAAACCACTTTGACTACTTTGACCTTTTGGGGCTTCTAGATGACTCATGAGGGTTCTCCAACTTCACATGGCCATAACTCTCTAACCGTGAGGAGTTATGTGATGTTCCAAATACTAATGGAAATGGAATGACATGTAATATCCATATAGAATATCCTTACCTACAAATATATCAAAAATCATAGCATTATCCATCAAACAAACTTGGGTCCATTACCCAAATCTTTCTCCAACTTCACATGGACATAACTCTCTAACCGTGAGTTATGTGACATTCCACATACCATCGGAAATGGCATGACATGTACTATCCATCGGGAATATAATTACCTACAAATATATCAAAATTCATACCATTATCCATCAAACAAACTTGGATGCATTACCCAAACCTTTGTGCTACCGAAATTTGCTACCATACTTTATTCAAGGGTTGACATGAATGACAACCAACCCAAATAATCAACATCGGGAATATCGGTGGGAAATTTTGGTTTACATTAATAAATCTCCATTTTTTTATCACCAATGGAGATCAGATAAACAGTTAGATTTCTTTTGATTCAATATGGACGACTTAGATTAAAGGATGTTAAAACAATAAAAATAGTTAAATTTCTATGAAGTTGTTTGGGTTTTTGAAGGTCATTAACTTGTCGATCAATTTTGAGGCCCTAAACAATGGTTTTAGGAAATCAAAACCCACAAGAAAAGAATGCAACAAGGTAGACATTGTATCTACAGCTTAAATAAAATATCTTGGAGAGAGTTATCCAATGATATATTCCAAGCACAAAATAGAGCTCGTATGCAAAAGTTACGACCAAAACAATTGAGGTAAAATTTTGGCACCGGTTTACTTCGAGAGAGAATAAATCCTTTCTTAGAAGTTTGTTTGAGGAAAAGGAGCACTCTCTGGAAATCTTATGAACCATAGATGTAGCACCCTTGTTTCCCCCAACTTGTAAATATAATTATGTTATTTCCAAGATACTATGGAAAAATATGCTATGTATGAACCTTTGAAAGGAATGTCATCTAAATATTTATGTTTTTAATATGAAATAATGTGTTGAGTAACTGCTGAAGGGGATTTTCCAAAATAGATTATGATGCATGAGAGGTAAGTGGCAAGGGGAGATAGTGATGGTTGAGATGACCCCTGCTAGACTAGTACTTTATTGGTTTGTAAATGTGCAGACCCATAACAGTCATATGTCCCTAAGAAGTTAATTATCAGTCAAACTGGTAGTTTGGAGGTCCAACTCAAGATTCAATGAAGGGATGGGAAGGGTACAAAGGCTTGGATTTGTTGTTTAAGTCTTGACCATTGGATCTAGACATCAGAGGATCTAGGTTATCAATTTAATAAGGGAGCTCTAGTTCCTTGGAGTCTCGAGGTCTCGATGGGTCGTGTAATATCGATTTTCGATTCTGGATCATAGATCAAATATGGACTGTTGATCTTCCCTACAGCTAAACCCAACTCTCTTAATTGGCCATCATGGAACCTGGAGTAAGTTGGAACCCCAACCTCCTTGTGTTTCCCTTTATATGGGCCTATTATGTCAGCCTGACGTACCTCGGTCTTGAGCTCTTGGGAGATTTTATACCTCCTAGAATACAAAAATCATTGAGGGGTGAGATCCACTCTAATTGATAATGTCAATATGACGAGTGACTGACACATATCGACCATCCAATCCTTCACGCTTTTACCCTACCAGAACTTGAAGCAGAACCACACTATCGCGTCCATTGGAGCCATGTACATCGAACCCTCAAATGTCGGGACCTCAGACGTAAACCATCCCTGAGCTATGAGAAAGTGCCAACAGACGATCCCTAAGAGGACCTAGACCATTGATCTGTGGATCAACAATGTGATCCTAACCATCCAGTCCAATATAATGACAACCTGGACTGTGGTCCATGTGACACATGGAGAAAGTGTCGCATGTTACACCTGGTAACAAGCCATGTCTCTGCCACGTGTCATGTTATAGGGAATTACACGATAGTGCCATGTGTCTAAGAAGCCATCTAGTCTTGGATTTGGTGTTTACAAGTTATGAAAAAGGTAAAAGATTCAAGGCCCCAGGACCATGATGTCCCGATAGATAGATGTCAACACCTGGAGAGATCAGGTATAGGATGATTGTGTAGTCGGTTCCATGATGTGGCAAGGCCATATCATATAGCTTGCGTGATGTGGATTCACTTGGGTGCCACATGGAAGTAAAGAATCCCTTGGACAATGAATGCCCCAAATCCTTAAAAGGGAATACATTTTGATCCCAAACTCGAATTTTTACAAACTTACAGTCGTTGGAAATATCTCGATGAGTAGAATCCAATGGTGTCCTCAAAAAGAGGTTTGGAGATGGTTGAAGGAAAGAAAATTTTTAATACCTCATCCCTTAAAAGGGTACATAGGGGGTTGGTTTTGTTACAATAGAAGACATCCATGGAGTCGGATTTTGGATCTAGGTATGTAAAAATGTGCAGGAAGAGAAAGAAGGCATATATAGCATCCAGGGATAAATAGAGAAAAACAGTCAAAACTTCTCTGGACCATAACTTTCATCTCGGAGCTCAGATTTGAGCAAACAAACAATCGTTGGGAAGGTTTTGAGGAGGAAAAGACATTTGTTGACCCAGAATTTTCAATGTGTTTAAGGAGTCATATTTTTACTTAGTGCATTGTGTTCTTCATAAATTGATGTGAATAATAACATGTAGTCTAATTAATAAATATTTTGCAATAGGCTTAATTCTAACAACAATTATTGCATGCACATTATTTCATAATTAATGATACAAGAAAGAATACCTTAGTTCCTATATGAGAACTAGAAATATAGAGAATTTGTAATGCATTTAAGGAGTCATATTTTGACTTAGTGCATTGTGTTCTTCATAAATTGATCTGAATAATAACATGTAGTCTAATTAATAAATATTTTGCAATATGTTTAATTCTAACAACAATTATTGCATGCTCATTCTTGTAGAATTAGAGATACAAGAAATAAAACCTTAGTTCCTATATGAGAAATAGATATATGGAGGTTACTCAAGGGTCTTACAATCATGAAGAAGAAATCATAGGTTTTCATGTCAACATGGGTAATGTTGAGATAGTGTATAATGGAAGAAGAGATGGGGCACGATATTATAACTTTGAGAAGCTTGCAAAGAGAAGTGAAGAGTCAATAATGAAAGGATAATGAAATCTCAGGAGAAGATACTACAAATCCTTAATATGCTACAGAAGCAAGTCAATAAAGATTCAGTCACAAACATGAAGCTAGTGCAAGGCAAGTGGAAGCATATAGATCTTGTGATAGGAGAGATGATCATGGAGGATCTAGACAATTAAGGAATATTAGCACGCATCAACATCATCACTCCCTAGGGAACTTGACCATAAGAGAATATGCATGTTCAAGGTCGACAAGAAGAAAAAATATGTCTTTGGTCGGACATAAGAGAAGGATACATGGGCCAAATATCTTGCAAGAAGAGCTGAGGAAAATCAAGCCACCATCATTTGATGGATAGAACAAGAAAAGAGAAGATGTAGAAGCATGGTTGTTGGGAATGAGAAAATATTTCTAGTTACATAATTAATCATCAAATGCAGAAGCCAGGATTCTAGCCTACCATCTTCAAGGAAAGGAATCTATGTGGTGGTATCAGCTGAAGCAATTTAGGCACCTTGATGAGAAAATAATTTCTTGGAAGCAGTTAAAGAAATATTTTCAGCAACAATACTTGTCAGAGAAATATTATGAGAAGAAGATGCAAGAGTTCTTTGAACTCAAACTTGGAAACATGACTATAGATGAAGACAATAAATATTTCTTGGAACTTATCAGGTATGTGAACTTCATCAAAGATGAGAAGGTAAAAATTCAAAGGTTCCTGAGTATATTTTCATCCTTCTACAAGGATAAAATTCAATTTGATGAGCCCAAGAATTTAGAAGAAGCCATGAGAAAGAAAAATTATTTTTATGAGTAGAACAAAGGAAGGCCATCATTCCAAAGGGCCTGGGATGAAATGAAGAAAGGAAATATGGATCAAAGGAAGAAAGTGTTCAAGCCACCTTTCATAAGAAATAGTTCTCAAGCACATCAAAAAGGGAATCCATCTCAAGGCGATCGTAAAATGACAAAGTCCTTGGGAAATAGGTCACTACAACAACCCGTAAATTGTTGGGAATGTGAAGGAAATTATATGTATAAATATTTTCCTCGCCAAGGAGTAAGATGAAGACTATGCATAACATCAAGCAATAGGAGACAATAGAGGAGGTGGGAAAAGCATGTCAGGGATCTATGTAACCTTGGACAATAGACAAGAAAACTATCAATCCCACATGATTGAAGTGGAAGATAATATTGATAATCAACCCATAGCTATTTTGATTTATTCTAGAGTTATTCATAGTTATATAGAGCCAAATATAGTTGAAAATTTTAAATTGAATAAATGTAAGCATGAAAAGTATTGGTTAGTTTATCTAGCTACTAGAACCAAGAAAAGAGTTAATGAGATTGTTAAAGAATTCCCTGTAAACATGAATGAACTTAACACTAAGGTTGATTTGAAAACCATAGGACGTGGGTCTTATGACTACTTGATTGGTATCGATTGGCTAGAAAAGAAACAAGTTGTTTTAGGTTTTTACATGTCTCAATAAGAAAGGGAATTCAAGAATAGTGAAAGTTATTCCAAGGCCTATATCTGTCTGATAGATTTCAGCATTGCACTTGAAAAGAAGTTTTAAAATAGGTTGTCAGATATATGAAGCCCATATGGAAGAGACATTGATGGCTTAAGACCCAGGTCTTCAAGAGTATCCAGTCTTGAAAGAGTTTTAAGATGTGTTTTAGGAGCTTCCAGGATTGTCACCAAAGAGGGATATATATATCTCTCTATTGACTTAATGCCTAGAGTTTCCCCAATATCTAAGACTCCCTACAAAATGATCATGTCAAGGATAAAAGAGTTGCAAATGAAACTAGAAAATTTATTTTAAAAAAAGGTACATATGCCTAAGTGTTTCCCCTTGGGGTGCCCCAATTTTCTTTTCAAGAAAAAATATGGAACGTTGAGGTTGTGTATCGACTTCAGACAATTAAACAAGATTACAGTCAAGAATAAATATCATTTTCCAAGGATTGATGATATTTTTTATCAACTGAAAGGAGAAAATATATTCTCCAAGATTGACTTGAGGTCTGTTAAGCCCTAATATTGGCTCATTACCCCTTAATTGGGGCATATTAGATTAGTAATGCTATTCTATTTATGTCGGATTTAGGCCATTAGTTGTAATTTAGATTAGTAATGTTATTTTAATTATGTCGGCTTTAGGCCATTATTTGTAATTATACCTC
>ML776796.1:463069-478664 GCA_009831015.1 Picea engelmannii
TCATCTTGTACTAGAACATTTAAGTGGGGTAAAAGGAGGTTGCCCCCTCGAAGAGGCTTATTATCTGAAATTATCTCTTTTTCAAGGCGTTGAGTACTTTTCCTGAGGTTTTTCTATGCTATATTGATGTTTGGTTCTTAACAAGGTCAGACTGCCTTCAAGTGAGAATCAAAGAAGAGGATACTAAAAAAACAATATTTCGGACAATGTACAGACACTATGAGTTTGTGGTGGTGCCTTTTAGGTTGAAAAATGCACCAACTACATTTATGTCTCTGATTAATGGGGTGTTCAAATATTCTCTGGAGAAGTTTATCATTGTATTCTTGGATGATATTCTTATATACTCTAATACATATGAGGAGCCTGAGTGACATTTGAGGATGGTGTTTTAAGTGTTGAGAGAGAACCAATTGTATGAAAAATTAAGTAAATGCACCTTATATCGAAAGAAGATCCATTATTTGGGTCACATTTTTTCAGAAGATGGCATAGCAGTGGATTCGGAAAATATTGAAGCAATCAAAATTTGGTTAGCGCCAACAAAGATTTCATAGGTTGGATCATTTATGGGTCTAGCTAGTTACTATACAAGAATCATTGCAAGATTCTCCAAGATTACACACCCAATAACATCTTTGCAAAAGAAAGGAGTAAAGTTTGAATGGAGTGTTAAGAGTGAAGAGAATTTTCAGTTCTTAAAGTATTTGTTAACTAGTGCACCTATTTTGAAAGTTGTAGATCCAAATGAAGATTTTATTGTGTGCACATATGCATGTAAGGAAGGGATCAGTGGAGTCCTTATGCAAAATAAACATGTAATTTGTTATGAGACTATAAAATTGAGGGAGTGTGAAACAAATAATGTTACATATGACTTAGATTCAACAGCCATAGTACATGCCTTAAGGATGTGGAGGCATTACCATATAGGAAGAAAATTTGAATTGAGGACATACCATAGTGGTTTGAAATACTTGTTTGAACAACCAACGCTAAATGTTATACAAATAACATGGTTGGAATTTTGTATTAAATATAACTTTGATATCAAGCACATAAAAGGAAAAAAGAACAAGGTGGTTGATGCACTCAGTAGAAGGGTGCATAAAATGCATGTTACATTCATTAGTATGTATATGATAGATTTAAAAGATAGAATTATAGAGGTTGTGACAGTAGATCAACATTATGTGTTAGTTAGAGAAATCTTACATCAGAATGATATACAATAGAAATATAAGGATTACGAGATGGAAGAGAATGGAATCCTCTTATTTCAGAACAGATTTTATGTTTCCAAATCTCATGAATTGATAAATGTAGTTCTGAAGAAGATGCACAAGAAGGTGTCATACGTTGGACATCCAGGATACTAGAAAACTATTACAGTTGTAAGAGGCCAATACGTTTTTCATCGTATGAAGAGAGATGTCACTGATTAATTGGCTAGATGCATGGAATATCAGAAGGTAAAGGTTGATCATAGACAATCAATAGGATTGTTGTATCCATTACCCATTCCTAAATGGAAATAGGAAGTTGTTACTATCGATTTCATTACCAAATTTCCCAATACAACAAGGAAACACAATTCCATCATGGTAGTGGTGGACAAGCTTACAAAGGTTTCACATTTAATTCCAGTAAAAGTAACTCATAAGGCAGTCAATATTGCATAAATTTTCATGAGAGAGATTGCTAGGCTACATGGTTTACATAAGGAAATAGTGTCAGGATGATATCCCAAGATCACTTCCAATTTTTGAAAGCAGTTGTTTAAAGGATTTAGGATCAATTTGAATTTCAGTACATCATATCACCGAGAGTCATATGGGAAGATAGAAAGGATTAATTGGATAATTGAAGATATGTTGAGAATATATTTAATGGACAAGCCTTCTAGGTGGGATGACTGTATCCATTTAGTTGAGTTTTCTTACAATAATGGATATCAAGAATCATTGAGGATGAGCCTGTTTGAAGCATTGTATGGAAAAAAATGCAACACATTAGTAAGTTGGGATAACCCATCAAACATAGTCGTGATTGGGTCGGAATTGTTAAATGAAATGGAAGAATAGATGGTAAATATCAAGGAGAATTTAAAATTTTCACAAGATCTCCAAAAGAGCTATGCCGATAAAAAGAGAACACATAGAGAATTCAAAGTGGAAGAGCATGTTTTTTTTTAAAGTTAAATCCAAGATAAGTTTATTGAAATTGGGAAGTTGTCCAAAGTTAGCAGCAAGATATTGTGAGCCTTTTGAGGTCTTAGAAAAGATAGGATCAGTTGCATACTGCTAGAATTACCTGCATCCATGAGAATTCATGACGTGTTCCATGTGTCTTTATTAAAAAAGTATGTCCCTGATCCTAATCATGTTATTGATTGGAATGTGATTTAGGTGGAACACGAAGGAGATTTTTGGGTGGAACCAATGCTCATCATGGACCGAAAAGTCAAAGTTCTTAGGAACAGATCCATCGGTTTGGTAAAGGTTCAATGGACCTATTATGGTCATGAAGATGCTACATGGGAGCACGAGAAAGCCATGTGGGAAGCATACCCACAAAGTTTTGAAAATTTTGAAGAAACCTGAATGTACATTTGTACATAAGTGAATGAAGACTCCATTTTCACAGTTGGAGTTCCCACATTCACAACTTTGACATTCATGTCCAACCAATGTGGGGTTGAGGGAAAAAGGGAGTTGTTGGCTATAATTGTTGTGTCAGTCATAAAGTTGTGAAATTAACAAGTATTATGATGTAATGTTGGCTGGAATTGTTGCGTGAGTCATAAAGTTGTGAAATTAACAAGTATTATGATGTAATGTTGGTTGGAATTGTCGCGTGAGTCATAAAGTTGTGAAATTAACAAGTATTATGATGTAATGTTTATATATATATATATATATATATATATATATATATATATATATATCAATGTGTAAATTATATGGTTATGTGCACTAAAGACAGTGTGATTTGTAAGTAGAGGGGAATGTAACATCCTCGTTTTCAAACCCCAAACTAGAAATGTATATTTATAATGTAATGTATGGTCGAGAGATAAAGTGATGTAACATGTAAATGATGTAAATATAACGAATAAAATGTATCACTAGATATAGATAGGAACGAACAGGAGATTTTGGGGATAAGTATCCACAAGAGAGGGAAGAGGTCCAATGGGGGAGAGATTTTACCCATGTCTATTAAACCAAAACCCATTTCTTATTCTCTTTCTAAATTATCCTTACCATGAACCTTCCATTAGTTGTTGAGTGTTCTAGAACCCAATAATTGAATTCATGTAAGAGGGTGGGTGTAAGAGTCACATCCCATAGTTATTAAGAACATGGGGGTTGAGTGCAATCATCTTAGGGAAGAGTGAAAGTCAAGAAAGAAAGAGAGAGAGAGAGAGAGAGAGAGAGAGAGAGAGAGAGAGAGAGAGAGGAAATTTGTATGGGTAGGAGACCAGATTTTCATATTCACATTTTGGGGAGAGAGTTGGTTTTACGTGGAGTTTTATGGCTAGCAAAGAAATACTAGGTGCTAAAGTTTGAATTTGGTTGTTGTGGGATCAACTGGGATAATTGACCATTGAGAGGGGGACATTATCTAGCCTTAGGGACCACTGTCTCTTGTGGATTCATATCCCTAGATCGAGGATATCTTGCTATTGAGAACTGGAACAACAAGGATATGGTTGGGAGGATTGTTCATTCTCTACAAGGGGTTGCATACTTTTATAAGATAAGTGTTCTTATTTGTTGTGTTGATTCATGTTAAATGCTAATATATTTAATGTGGATATTGTTGTGAATTATGTTGGTTAAATGCTACTTGGTATGAGCAGAAAGATGTGTTCATGTATCTATTTTATGGTTGAATTATGGTGTATGCATTTAGTTGTTTCTATGTACAATGAGAGTAGTTATATTTGTGTTTCATTACAATGGAAAATTGAGTGAGTTAGAATGTCAAGTTGTGTGTTATTTCCGCATTTAGATTTAGTATCAGAAATTTTATTGGTCCATTTAAGCAGTGACATGACCTAGATGGGGGTTGGGTATGTTTCAAGATCTCTCATAGACCTTATCTCAGTCAGTGACAAACATCATGATAGACAACAATATGTTTTTCCACTATATCTAGTGTGATTTATCCTAATACATGCAATGAGGAGGAATGACTCTTACCTTTGCCCAATTATTGTCCTTACATAATCCCAGCTAATGTAGCTCTACAGATCTAGCTCCAACTCCTAATGTTTTCTTCCTACACGTAATCAAACAAAAAATACCAATCCCAAGCCTCTTCAACCAATAGGAATATCAAAAATCACTTAGATCTAATTTGATCTAATCAAGAAAGAGCAAATTTTCCCTTAATTTGTACATATACTTTAATACAATAGATAATGGAGGAGAAAACCATATCGATTATAATACGAAACGAAGAACCATTACATCAATTAAGACTTTTACCTTGAGTTCCTAATTGAAGGCACCTCTTCGATCCAGTTTCTTGATGCTCCTCCTTGGCCACTCAAACATCTTTCTCTATTTCACCAACATAACGACTCTCAAACTCTATCTCTCTCCCCATCTCCTTGATTTGGCCTCTTCTTATACGAATTTAAAAGAGATTGGAGATATACTTGATGGCATGTGAATCAGGTAGACAAAATTCATGGATAGGCTTGATGGCATGTGAAATAAGCAATTACAAGTCATAGATAGGCTTGGTGGCATGTGAGCTAAGAAATTACAAGTCATGCACAAGTTCCATGCTTGATTATGAGATGTTGTCAACCTATTATGAACTTTTTCTCTATATTGAGTTTTTTGTTCAACTTTCCATGCTCAATTATGAAAATTTTCCAACTCACTATGAACGTTTTTTTCAATTACGATTTTTTTATGAATTACCAAATAATTCTTGTTTCATAATTATAAAATTGTGACCAAATAATTATTTCCTTATGAAATAATTATGAAAATTTTACTCAATTATGTAATTCTAGTTTATAACATAGGTATAATAGATGCCCCCTAATTTATGAGGTTAGAAGAGTAATTGATGCCCAAAATACATCATGAAAATTCATGGTGACGAGTGAAATAAGGAAGGGACTCGTAAATCAAAGAACTAGTGAGTACCTACAATCAATCACCAACCAAACATATATAGATCATTCGTGAGGTGGGCATAGACATGCTCAAAAGAGAAACAAAGAATGGTTTCCAACACAATACACTGTGAATCCATGAAATGAAATGCAAGACCATGACCATGAAAAAGTGCATGATGAATCCATGTCATCAAAAAAATCATAGCCATGAGAAAATACAATGTGGATCTATATCACAACATACATCAGAAAGACATCAAACACCAATGAGAGTGCCGCCATTGTTATAGCAAGATTTGCCTCACCCTATGCAGTCTTGCACAAAGGGCCTTTTTCCATTTCCCTATGCAGACTTTTCATCCCTTTTTGCAAAATTCTAGAGCTAAAAAATACATTTTTTCCACATGTATGCACCTTGCCTAGTATATAGCTTGTGTATATGCACATTGCACCACTACAACCCATGTACATTGGGATTTGTGCCCAAAAATGAAAAATGGTGTCGGGTTTCCATGTCACGATAAGATATCTATTATCCTTGGCCTTCCATATACTGGAAACGTTCTGTCTCGGCCCTTCAGTTCCATTTGAAGGCTATAAATGGGCCAATTCCGAGCTATGGAAAGAGGAGAAAGAATTCAACTTTAAGAGCAAAGTTTCTATGAAGAAATTATTTACTTCGTATTGAGTCTACATCCATTTCTCCTTTAAGTATGAACACAGTGTATAGCCCCCAAGCTCTTCCATTATTGATTGAGAACTTCATTGTCTCTCTTTTATGAGCTTGCCTTTGGTGGAGGATTGAAGTGGTGGAGGCCCAACTGGAAGAAACTTAGTTTCTCAATTCCGAATTGTGCCAACACAGAACTATATAACATTTTCACTTATGTTGATCATATATTAATAGAAATACTCTTTTCTTGTCCAATTGATATCTTGCAAATATTTGAATTATTATTCTATGGGCATATTTTTCTTGTTTATTAAAGGATTATGCTATTGAATGTGCTAACATCATTTATTATCATCGTATTCTTGCTTTGCTTGGTTGTTGAGGACTAGTTGCAGGTATATACCTTTGGGTCAAATGATTAATGGTGGACTTCATCGAATGACTGGACAAGGTAGGCATTTTATCTTGTCTTGCTAGCATATTCATTTATATAGCATACCTGAGAATAGAGTTTATTTATGTAGTCATTTCCATTTGTTGTGGTTTACCCCTAGCCATAGAGAGATTTTCCTTGTAAGAGAATGGAAACCAAACTAGGGATTGAATCTTCTTTCTTGGGTTTTGGAGTGTTTTTCTCCTTAGATTGCTCTCGTTCCTCTTGCGTTTCTTGTCATATCATTGTTTGACAGCCTATGTTCACTTTGGGTCTGATTTTTTCATCCTTCTCCCTTGCCTAAATTTTTTTTGAAACATATACATGGTTTTTTGCTTGACAGTCGCATATATACGCGTGTTGTCCTTCTACAAGATGCATACATATGCTTTGTTTCCTTGAACAGTCGCATACATCAACCTATTTTTCTTTTTTACTGGGTTTGGTGATTGTTGGGTGGGATTTGATGTTTGTTGAGTCTTCTTGGGTCTATGTAGTGATTTTTAAGTGTCTATGGGATGACCAGAAACCTGTCTTTGGTTGAATTTATGGGCAGAGTATTTATCATCATCTTTTCATTTTGATTGTCCTTGTATATTGGGTTGGGTGTCTTACTGCTTGGTATCCTACTTGATTTGTCTATTTTTATACACAGTAGAGTTTTTATATATCAAGTTGTTGTTCAATCCATGCATTTTCAATTTCCTTATATTGAAAATACAAAAACATTAGGCATTTTTCATTGCTTGGGACTTTAATCTTTTGAGTCTTTGTCGTTATCTTAGTGCATGAAAGGAAAGATTGCATTTTTTACTTCAGAATTGCAGAGTTGAAATTGAAAATTGCATTTTTTTTAGGAAGCATATCATTCATGGAAAATTTAGGTTAGGACGTTGCATTGTATTCATATTTACTTTACTTGTTGAGTCATAACATCATGAGTTTCACTACCATACCTTTTTTAGTAAGCATGACCGCTAAAATTAACGCTATAACTTATTAGTTACGATTTTGTTTTCTAGGGTGCACAAACTACCTTAGGATTTAGTGCCTTGCAATAGGATTTTGTGAGTAAACTTCTCCAAGGCTATTAAATCAACATATGTGTTAAACAAAGGGAGTGGAGAAATCCATTGTATAATTGATAATATCAGGAGGCTTCACTTACACCGGAGTAAATCACGAGGTCGTGCGAGTTTGGTTGAAGGGATATCCCCTCGATACCTTCTTAGTTTCAGAGATATTTTTGGGGATCTATTTGTATCTGGGGATCTTGCTAGTGCCTTTACCTCTGTGAGAGGTGGTGCCTTCAAAGTTTCTGGCTTTCCTACCCCTCCCATACGGTGGACCTGATTTACGACTACTCATTTGTGCATTGGTTATACATTGGTTGCTTAGTTTCTTGACTTAGGTGCCACATAGGTTACTTACAGGGGTTATTCTGTAGGTACCCTAGGTTAGATAAGGGTCAGACAACACACAATATTTATGGAGGATTACCTCTTTGGGGGGATCTAGCCAACTGGTTGTTAAGCCCACGAGGGCTCTTATAACTGATTATGTTACCTCCGATATTTAGCAGGGAGTCTCAGTTCCCTCTTGGGTGATACATACCTTCTTTAGGGATGGAGGCCCCTTTCAGCCACTTTACCCCGTTTGTTTTCATATTGATCGTTTGATTTTTGGTGTTCTCTTTTGGTTACTAGTTGTCCCTAGGATTTCATACTAATTTTTTGTTATCATGGATAGTGGAGTTCCCATAGATCCCTCTTTTACTTCTACCCCACCCTGTGATGTTCACTCATTTCATGGGGATGAATCCATCTGCTTTTCATAATGGTATGTAGAACTATGACGCTCAGTCCAAACATTGGGTCTTTAATCATTTTCATGTTGATATGTCAAACATGCTTTCACCCCTTCCATCCTCTCCTTGGCCCACTTATATGAATCATAGCATTGGATCTGGGGGCACCATGGCCCCACCATCTACATATTCATTTCATGTGGGTCATGTCCCTCAACCAACTCTCACTGTGGGAGGTTGGAACCTTCCCTCTTACGGATCCAATCCTAGCTATGTTTTTTCAAGAGCCAGTACTCAAATGGGTGGATATTCTTCTTATTACACCCCATCTCTGTATCCTTCATCCTCCATGTCAGTTCCCTTAAACACTTTTCCCATGGACTATCCACATATATCCCTGGGTCTTTCATATGGGGAGAATTAGTTTTATGGATCGGGTTACCCTCTTTATGGAACCCCTTTATAAGGGGGAAACATATATCCTCACTTGAATAATCCTTATCATACTTTCGTCTCTTCACAGACTTCAGTGTTGATTCTTGTACAAGCCTCTTTGGATCAGTTAGGTGGAGGATACTACCTTTTTGGACAAGGATAGGGGGTAAACTAGGACCCTTCCTGGTCTACAATGTTTCAAAGCCAATCTTTCCCAGGACCTTGGTATCAAATGCCACAACTCACCGATAGTCCAATCACTTCCAGTCATACTAGAGCTCCATCACCAACCTCTGCCAGTCATGTTGGACATGGGTTGACAACCCGCACCCAAATGCTGCTAGTCATGTTGGGTACATCACTATAGTCGATGCGATTCATATCAATGCCGCATCTCCAACCTTTGTACATCATGTAGGAGATGACTCTCTTGCCTCTACCAGTCACATTGAGATCATGTCACCAGCCATCGGGAACGATGTTGGGGGCATCAAGAAGCCTAGACATCTCATACATAAGCCTAAATTACTTTGTAGGACTTGCGAAGGAAATCACCTTACTCGTTTGTGTATTGTTACTACTAGGATACTTGAAGTGTGGGGCTCACTTAAGGGCCCTTTGGATTCTGAGGCATCTATGGTTTCCCCAAACCTTGTTTCTCCTTTGATTGACAAAAAAGTCATGTTGTTGCAATCCTCTCCTGACCATACCCCCATTTTCGAGGGTGATGTCTCCCCTATCCCTATTATCACGCTTCATATTCAACCAATGGTTGAAGAAGTGGTCATACCAGTGCAATCTCTGATCAATCTAACTCTCCTTTTGGAGGGTGATGCATCCTTCAATCATGTTGTCAGCATCCCTAATAACGCTCCTTCTGAACAAGAGAGAGTTCTACTCTCCCCGAGTACTCTCCCTCCAAGTCCTAAGGAAGTTCCCTTTTATTGGGACGATCTTGTGGGGTATCCAATGCCCCCGCCTATGTCTTTTCCAGTAAGAGACATTATCTAATATGTCACAGAGATGATAACCTCTGCTAGCAGTTTATCCTCATCAACTTGGAGATCTTTGGGTTTTCCCAATCTTATGTCAGTTATTCGTAAGATACTAACATTCCACAGAAGTCTATCACGGGAGCCTTGGCCTCCCCCTTGACTTGTCACCTAGAGACTCCCAAGCGAGTTTGATTTAAGCTCTTTTATGACTCATCTAAAATACAAAAATATTGTCTAGTGATTTGTCCCTTTCACACTTGTTAAATTGGACATGAAAGTTTGTGAGTCTTAGTTAAGCTCTTTTCCGACTTGTTTTCATAAAGAAAAAATATTGCTGAGTGAACTTGTCTCTTTCACACTCGTAAATTGGACTTGAAAGGACGTCAATTTAGTACATGTTTATCCCTTTTTCACACCAAGTAGACTAAAGATCATGAAAAAGGGCATTTTCTTGCGTTAAGTTGTGATTGCATCTCATGCTCTTGCTTGCAGTATTGATACTATAGCCATTTCTCGCTTTTCATTATAAATCATTTTCCTCAGCAGTTTTTCATCCTCAACTAAGCAGAGCCTCATTTATATCCTTCGCAATTTGACATCCTATATCCAGGAGGGAACATTCCCCTGAGGGAACATTCCTCCTCTGTATCATATCATTTGTCTATGAAAAAAAAAAGACGGGCGGGAAGGGAGTCTTATCTTATATTGGCAACAGTCATGTCACCTTTGAACAAAGAACAAATTTAATGAGACCATTTGTCATCATAATTTTGGGTTTAGCATGGCCTTAGGAAGATGAACTCATTACAGAATCTTCTCTACTAACTGGTTACTCTTCTAGTCCCTATGGAGAATTTCACTAATGCCTCTTGCATCTCATGGTTTCATCATTGATTCTATGCTATCATAGTATTCCATATGTCTCATGCTCTTGTTCAAAGGAAGTCTATCAACCTGTGTCGGCCATTCCTCAGAACTCTTGACATTGCCTGTCGGTCATACCCTTAGTTTGTCTTAGTTTCACATGATATTGTATTCTTATCATGCACCTTGGTCCTACTTTCATCATTGGTAGGTAACCTTGAGCCCTGCAGTCAACATTTCATCATTGGTCATTGACTGTGTGGTTTCCCTTGTGTTCGACGGCAAGACATCTATTCACACATTAGGATTCGTGTATTGTCTTGGATTCCATTAGCCTTATTGGTGGTTTCCTCACCTTTATCGGTAGTTTTCCTCATTGCCTATTATTCATAGGGTCTTTTTCATGTACCGCTTGCACTTGGCACACGTGAAATACGCACAGGGTCATTGGTTCGTGAACATGTTCTTCGTCCACTCCAAATCATGAAGCTCTTGCTTTGTACCTCGTGTTGAATGATGAGAGATGCCTTAATGCCTTCCTTTCAGTGGGTCTCCTTCCATTGACTTCATCTGATCTCTTCTAGAAATGAGAAATAGAGTTTTATGAGTACCTTAAGGCTTGCAGTCATTAGTGGCAGGATCTCTCGCCATCAATAGTTGGGAATACATCAATGTCACCTAATCGATAGATTCTTCAAGTGTTCGACCCCGACTCCTTTATCCACACTTGTGATAATGTACTTAGTGCCTTGATACCTACTTCATTATAAGTAGGTTGTCTCACATTTGTTAATGGTATACCTTAATGACCAGTAATCAAATGATGTCTCATTTTGTTCGACCTCAACTCCTTTATTCACATGATGTAGACTTGCACCTTTGGTAGATTGTGTAGAAGACTTGAAGACATCAGTATGTGGCCACATATTTCATGAGTTGTTGCTTCCTTTTTATTGGACCAGTACCTATATGAATTCAGTGATCATGGGAGATCAGTTTGTACTCCATTGTATACAGTTATCTTCAGATTGATTTTGAGAATGGTTCTACTGGGCCTTGTTCGTGACTATGACATCCTTTTGCATGTAACCACATTTGTATTTTCCTATTCATGGCCACAAACAGTTGTTTGGTATATTTTCACATGGATCTGCAGTGCAATTCAAATTGTCATCCATGTATGCAAAGTCAGTGTAGAATGTAATGACCAATTAGTTCTTCTAGTTGGTTCTCCATCACTCCACTTCTTGGTTTTTATAACGTGTTTCTGTCATCACAGATACTCCTCTAACCTAACACATTAGGGGGCATATGTTATAGAAACATTTTCTTCACCCTATGCAATCTTGCACAGAGGACCTTTTTTCCATTTTCCTATGCAGACTTTTCATCCCTTTTTGCAAAAGTCCAAAGATAAAAAATACATTTTTCCACATGTATGCACCTTGACTACTATACAACATGCGTATACGCATGTTGCACCACTATAGCCCGCGTACATCAGGATTTGTGCCCAAAAACGAAAAATGGTGTTGGGTTTCCATGTCGCGACAAGAGATCTATGATCCTTAGCCTTTCATATACTGGAAACGTTTTGACTTGACCGTTTAGTTCCATTTGAAGGCTATAAATGAGCCAATTCTGAGCTATGGAAAGAGGAGAAAGGATTCAACTTTGAGAGAAAATTTACTCTGGAGAAATTATCTACTTCATATTGAGTATGCATCCCTTCGTCCTTTAAGTCTAAACATAGTGTTCAACCCCCACACTCTTCCCTTATTGATTGAGAACTTCATTGTCTCTCTTTTATGAGCTTCCCTTTGGTGGAGGATTGAAGTGGTGGAGGCCCGGCTGGAAGGAAATTAGTTTCTTGGTCCTGAACCATGCCGACACGGAAGTCTGTAACATTTTCACTTTTGTTGATCATATATTAATAGAAATACTCTTTTCCCATCCAATTGATATCTTGCAAATATTTGAATTATTATTCCATGGGCATATATGTCATGTTTATTAATGGATTGTGCTATTGAATTTGCTAACATCATTTATTATCACCATATGCTTGCTTCGCTTGGTTGTTGAGCACTAGTTGCATGTATATAAGTTTGGTTCAAGTGCTCAATGATGGTCCCCATCACTCCACTTATGGGTTTTTATAATGTATTTCGACAATCACAGATACTCCTCCAAGATCACACATTAGGGGGCATCTATTATAGAAATATTTGCCTCACCCTATGAAATCTTGCACAAAGGGTCATTTTCCATTTCCCTATGAATACTTTTCAGCCCTTTTTGCAAAAGTCTAGAGCTGAAAAATATATTTTTTCCACATGTACCCACCTTGCCTACTATACATCATGTGTATATGTAGGTTTCACCACTACAACCCGTGTACATTGGAATTTGTGCCCAAAAATGAAAAATGGTGTTGGGTTTTCATGTCACGACAAGAGATCTATGATCCTTGGCCTTCCATATACTAGAAAAATTCTGACTCGGCCCTTTAGCTCCAGTTGAAGGCTATAAATGGGTCAATGTCAAACTATGGAAAGAGGAGAAAGAATTCAAATTTGAGAGCAAAGTTACTCTAGAGAAATTATTTACTTCATATTGAGTCTACATCCCTTTGTCCTTTAAGTCTAAACATAATGCTCAACCCTCAATCTCTTCCCTTATTGATTGAGAACTTCATTATCTCTCTTTTATGAGTTTTCCTTTGGTGGAGGATTGAAGTGGTGGAGGCCTAGTTGGAAGGAACTTAGTTTTTTCAGTTATGAACCATGTCAACACGGAAGTTTGTAACATTTTCACTTTTGTTGATCATATATTAATAGAAATACTAGTTTCTCGTCCAATTGATATCTTGCAAATATTTGAAGTATTATTCCATGGGCATATTTGTTATGTTTATTAGTGGATTGTTCTATTGAATGTGCTAACATAATTTATTATCACCATATGATTTCTTTGCTTGGTTGTTGAGGACTAGTTGCATGTATATAGCTTTGGGTCAAGTGTTCAACGGTGGACTTCATCGAACATCTAGATGAGGTAGGCATTTTATCTTATCTTGCTAGCATATTCATTTATATAGCATACTTGAGAATAGAGTTGATTTATGCAGTCATTTCTGTCTGTTGTGGTTTACCCCTAGCTATAGAGAGATTTTCCTCGTAACACCCATAGTCTTCAAAGCACTCCAATAGTAGTGATATACTCCATTGCAACTTGGGAGAAGTAATATAAATAAGTAATGTGGTCCCAAACCCAAGGTATTCATTCCAAATCCCCATGGTAGGATTCTACAACATGTGAATAAATAAGTTGATGTCGAGCATGGTGGAAACCATCTGATTACCAGTCATTAATAGACGTGAGACAATTCATCGATGATGAAAATGGACCCCAAGATACCTAGTATAATCTAGCGAGTGTGAATAATGGATCTGATTTCGAACACTCATAGAATCAATCAAACATTGAATTAATAGATTTGTTTCCAAAATTTCATAAAGTTCCTAATAAAAAATGTATCACTTTAAATTTCACTTTAAAATAATGTTTAAGCAAGATTTCTCAAATTATATATAATTTATTCTATTCTTTAGAGTTAGGATAAGATTTTGTTTTTTTAAATATTTTGATATATATAACTTTAAAATAATAAAAATAAAGAAAAAAACTTTGTTTATAAATACATTTACAAATAACATAATCTTATGGTGATGACTACTGACCTTTTTTCAGCTGAACATGTCACATTCTTATCCAAGAAGTTGGACTTGGTAAGGCAAAAATGTAAATTCTAACCTTGTACAATATCTACTGCAAACTGATATTCAGAAAAGAACAGAAAAGATACAATGGCAAATACAAACATTACACAAAGATTTTTCACCTAGAAACCCAAACCGGGAAAACCAGCGTATATTATATTCTAACATTGTGTTACATTGTTTACAATACAATATACATATAGGAGCCAGCGACATCCAAAACCCTAATCCAATGACCTGGATTAGTCCGAAACCCTAATTCCTTAACCGGAAATAGAAAAGCATCGGCAAAAAAACATGTGTCGAAAAACCACCTAATATCATGTGGTCCCGGAAATATGTTGTTCCGGTAATATGTCGTCCCGGAAATATGTCGTCCTGGTGGAAATATGTCGTCTCGAGAAAAAACATTTAAGGGCGTTGCCCCCGAACCCCTGCGCGGGGGGCTCCGCCCCTCTAACCCCCCTGTATGCCCGACGCAGGCACTCAGACACTACTACTCGTGCAAAGAATATAACACATACCTAACATTCTCCCACTTGTTGTTTTCTTTGCACACAGGGGGTTACAGGGTTACATAGTCAACAATCCAAGGCAACAATGCCCATGGATCCTCTACACCAAGAGAACTTCTCAGTGCTCACAGATTTTGTTAATGAATCTGCAACATTCTTCAAAGTGTCCACCTTCATCAGTGATACTTTATTTTCTTCAATCGTGTCTCTCACAAAGTGATATTGAACATCAATGTGCTTTGTCTTTGAATGATAAGCATGGTTCTTCGCCAAGAAAATTGCACTCTGACTGTCACACTCTATCCTTACAGCTTCTTGTACCAACCCAATACCTGAACAAAATCTTTGTAACCATATTGCTTCCTTACTTGCATGAGTGGCTGCCATGTATTCAGATTCTGTAGTTGAAAGTGCCACTACAGCCTGTCTTTTGCTCATCCAACTTATTGCTCCTCCAAACAGGTTAAACACATACCCGCTTGTAGATCTCCTACGATCCAAATCTCTAGCCTAGTCTGCATCCACAAAGCCATGTATATCAACCACTCTGTCCAATCCTGACCTTCCTTCGTAGCACAATCCATAGCTAGCAGTGCCACGCAAATACCTGAAAACCCGTTTTACTGCTGTCCAATGCTCCTTCCCTGGTTTTGACATATATTTGCTCAAAACTCCCACTTCATGTGCAATGTCTGGTCTAGTACAGACCATTGCATACATCAAACTGCCAACTGCACTCGCATATGGAACATGAGACATGTCCTCCTCTTCTTCATGTGTCTTGGGACACTGATCTGCAGATAATTTTACACCAACAGGAATAGGAACCTTAACCGGTTTACATTCCTGCATATTAAACCTCTGCAATATTGTCTCAACATATTTTCTCTTATTTAACCAGAGTTTCCTCCTTTTTCGATCTCTTTTAATTTCCATGCCCAAAATGAA
>ML776796.1:481253-500352 GCA_009831015.1 Picea engelmannii
CTTCTTCAAAATTCAAAGAAGTTGTATTACTACCTATGGCCACAACCAGACTATCCCACGAGTCTGGTAAAGAACACAACAAACTGATACATTTATCTTCATCTGAAATTTTAATATCAACAGATACTAACTGACTTACCACACTATTGAAGGCATTCAAATGCTCTGCCACCGAGTCTCCATCTCTCATCCTCAAGTTATACAGCTTCTTTCTCAGGAATAGTTTATTTACCATGGACTTAGACTGATACAACTTCCCCAACTTTTCCCATAAATTTTTGGTTGTAGATTCCTCTGACACATTCAGTAATACTGAATCGGAGAGACACAGTCAAATTGTGCTCTTTTCCTTCTGATCCGTCTTTTTCCAGTCATCTACAGAAGTTCCTGTAGGTCTCATACCTGGATCTACCGCGATCCACTGATCTCTGTCCACCAAAAGATATTCCATCTTGAGCTTCCATAGCTCAAAGCTTTTCCCATTAAACTTCTCGATATCCATCTTCGAATTTCTTGCCATTTCTTTTCACTTGAAAAACAATACCGCAGATCTCCCACTGTAACAAGGCTTATCACAGTCCTGAGCCAAACCCTTGACAACAAAGGCGTCCCCCTGAAGCCAACCTGGCTCTGATACCAAATGTAAATTCTAACCTTGTACAATATCTACTGCAAAGTGATATTCAGAAAAGAACAGAAAAGATACAATGGCAAATACAAACATTACACAGAGATTTTTCACCTGGAAACCCAAACCGGGAAAACCGGCATATATTATATTCATACATTGTGTTACATTGTTTACAATACAATATACATATAGGAGCCAGCGGCATCCAAAACCCTAATCCAATGACCTGGATTAGTCCAAAACCCTAATTCATTAACTGGAAATAGAAAACCATCGGCAAAAAACCATGTGTCGAAAAACCACCTAATATCATGTGGTCCCAGAAATATGTTGTCCCGGTAATATATCGTCCTGGAAATATGTCGTCCCGGAAATATGTTGTCCCAAAAATATGTCGTCCCGAAAAAAAAAATTCGGGGGCGCTGCCCCCAAACCCCCGCGCGGGGGGCTCCACCCCCCTGCGCACCCGACGCAAGCGCTCAGACACTATTACTCGTCCAAAGAATATAACACATACCCAACAAAAAAGACCATCATGGTTCCCTTTATAGGTTGAATAGTTTGTCTTTTTAGATTTATGTATAGCATTAAACAAAGTGTGTTTTTCAAAGATTAAGATACAGGTTTAATGTGTAGAAAAGTGCATACTAGGATAGAGGTATTATCCCCACAAAATCATATTTGTTAAGAAAAAAATATTATATGGATGTCTTTCATAGGTTGGAGGGTTTGGATTTTCAAATTTATGTATAGTAATAAGCAAACTGCATTTTTTAGTGATTGAGATAGAGGTTTATATGAAAGTGTGTTTTTCATATATTGATATAGAGATATGATAGGAAAGTCTATGTTTCGCATGCTGAGAGAGGTTTTATGTAAATAAAAGATTTTTTTGAACAAATGAAATAAAATTGATTACAGATAATTAATAGTAAGTAGGGGTCAATTATGGTTATGTAGGAGTAATTAGGGGCTACTTAGTTGGAATTGGATGTTATTTAGGGGTAACTAGTGGTCAAGTAGGGATAATTATGAGTACTTATTCATAATTAGAGGTTCTTTAGGGGTAATTAGTGGTACTTAGGGGTTTATTGAGTGTAATTATGAATAAATTATGGGGTTAATTCAGAGTCTATTATAGGGTAATAAGGGGTAGTTAGTGGTCAATTAGGAGTAATTATGGGTTATCTAAGGTAAAATTATGGGGTAGTCAAGGGTTAATTTTTTTTCTAGGTTAGAAATCCCTGGGAAAACCCCCAAGTCGGGGCTCGGAGACATTACAATAATATACTCATTAAAAGCTCAACATGTCACTTGCAAGAATTGAATCTGGGTGTCGAAGATAACAATTATTCCTCCCAACCACCCAAGCTAAATCCAATTGACTAGTCAGGGGTTAATTATTGGTAAGTAATGGTCAAGTAGGGATAATTAGGGGTTATTTAGAGGTGATTAGGGATTAACTAGGGGAAACGAGTGGATAATTAGTTGTGAGTATGGTTTAATTATGGAGTATCCAAGAGTTTAATTCTCATAACTTTTAGGGGTGGTTTTCAAAAAGTCGCCTTATAAAATAGATTTGTGGGTGGTGTTCTGAAAATTGCCTCTAAAAGTCATGAGAATTGAAGTTTAGAAATATTTTGAACACATTTTGAAGGGAATTGTTTTTAAAACTACCCCCGAAAGTCATGATAATTGAAAATTTGGATGTAGTTTGTCATAAACGCAGCCAAAAACTTGTTTTCAAAAAATCACCCCTAAAGTAGATTTAGGCGTGGCTTTTTGAAAAAACAACCCTAAAAATAGATTTCGAGGCATAATTTTGAAAACCACCCATGGATCATCATCAATCACCATCCTAAGTTTTCTTTGGTTTACCCATACCACATATTATTTTTATGGTGGATGACCCTCAATCATTGCATCTTATGGGGTTTTACATTGGTTTACCCTTAACCATATTGGTCCATTACAATTCTCAAGAGATTATAACTTACCACGAGACATTCATTATATCAAGTGGTTTCTAGTTGACCACAAACCTTCATTTATCATGACAAGTGGTTTTTGATTTACCATGGACTATCAACAATCAATTTATAGGAGTATACTTGCTTTATCACGACCTACAATCATTACATTATCACGCTTAATAATGCCAATGAAATCATCCATGAATACGAAAAATTATGTTGGAAATTCCATTCAAAATGAGAGAAA
Source organism: Picea engelmannii (assembly GCA_009831015.1). Classification (NCBI taxonomy): domain Eukaryota; kingdom Viridiplantae; phylum Streptophyta; class Pinopsida; order Pinales; family Pinaceae; genus Picea; species Picea engelmannii. Next base: position 484,105 of record ML776796.1, read on the forward strand.
CCCCAGGATTGAAGCAATAAGAACAAATTTATTATCAATTCACAAAGAAATGATTAGATCACTTGAGATTACATATATTATTTTCCAACCCCAACCAATATCCATTATAGCATATGGATTTGACAATCAACTTTTATCAATGCCACTAAGACAACCAATCGATCGATATGATCAAAATTGATCACTCCTCATAAATTATAAAACACTAGCTCATAAATTACAAAACTCTACCAATAAATATAAGATTTATTACGCAACTAGAATGTGTTCACACCCACAAAATTATATTCCCATATAACCGCACATGTAAGGCCTTCTATTTCAGGGCCTCAAAAAAAAAAGATCTCCTATTGTAATGACTACAATTTAGTTCATGATTTTAAAGAATAAACTTGTAAATAAACAACATCATAATAACAATAGAGCAGCTAGTAAAAATACATACCTCAACCTGTAGGTTGGTTGATTTAGCCCCTAACTCATTTGTTCTTGTTCTTCCCACTGCTCAAACTAAATATTTACCTCCCAACCAACTAGGAACAACCTCTCTGTCTCCCTAGCTCCAGGAATCCTTGTGGTTTCCAGGCCCCTGAGCCCAAAGTTCCCAGCAATAGCAGTGCCCCTGTAAGAGTTCCCCAAAACAATATGTTCTTCCAATTTCCTCCTCCTCTTCCCCCTCTTCCAGAATTTCTTTCTTTCCTTGTTCTTCCCCCCCCCCAATTTTCCCCAAAACCCAAGACCCTCCTCCAAGTCCTCCCTCTTCTTCCTTATCCTCCTCTCTCGAATCCCTCTCCCTCATTAATTTCTCCAACTACCTTATCCCCTCATTAATTCCCCCACCTACCATAATATAATAAAATAGTAAAAGATCCAAATGTATTTACTTTAATAATTAATTTAATTTAATTTAACAAACTAAGATCAATAAAATCAAATTGGGATGTTGCATACACCCACCCTTCAAGAAACTTCGTCTCGAAGTTAGAGTAATTTACAATACATGGGTAATGACACATGATTCAAACATCCATTTCAAATAAACAACATCATCAATTTAAAACACTTTTACATACTAGTGTACAAGTGCAAGGCATGCATGTGTAGCTAGCACATACAAGACTCGCACATGTACTAATGACAATAATTATCACACCTAAAGTAATTCTTGTATGCTTCCAATCCAATCAACAATGCCATTCATTTCATAAAAAAAATAGTAAACCATTTAAAAATATTCGCAAAAAACCCTCAATTATAATAAATTAGCACAAGCAACATTCACTTGGATAATTGTAGTTTAGTTAAGAATATATATATATATATATATATATATATATATATTCAAAAAGAGGAAATCAAGAAATTATACTATAAGGTGAAAACTCCACACACTCTTAACTACTTCTAGTCATCCCTCCTCCCTAACCTACTACCATCTTCCATCCCTATCCTTCCTCTACCGAACTATCTTGGAGCATCAACTATATTGACTTAACTCTAGATAGAACCCGTAAGAGGAAGTGTCAACTCTCTTGACCAAGCTTCCCCAGCAGGCAACTGGAAATCATCATCACACATCTAGGGGAGCATGAGCTAACACCTAACTCCAGGTTTCAGAGGATATATGGTGGGAAATGCCTCTACCCCTCCTAAGAGAACTAGGGTCAACACCCTACCATGGACCATACAGTGCAACGGTGTTGCTAGAAATTTTGTCATCATATATTCAATTTCAGGCAGTCTCGCCACCTGAAAAACCTGCACTTGTCCACATATCATAACAATGCATTTGAACCAACATAATTTCACATACAAAGATTTATACCATATTGTTTCCTAGTCGATATTCACGACATCAACCTTTTATTATCATTACCCTTTGGCTATTTCATATCCCATTGACCTGCAGATTAGTTTATAACATATACTCATACATATATATGCATTACTATCATGTAAATGAATTGAATCATATTCTCAATTCAGTATACACATACCAACAACTTTAAATGTCTAAATTTTCCAGTTAGAAATAGATTGCATAATATCCATCATAATTCAAATAATGATAAACATTCATAGAATTGACATTCACATAGGTCCATATGTCTTAAAATTTCAAGTGTATCATTAATAGTTACACAGTTAATAGAAAATAAAGGATGATTAGTTATTAAGTAATTGTAGCTATCTAAGTCAAAAGGTGGCATTACATACACTCAACCTTCAAGAAACATATTCCTGAGGTGGTCAAAAAATGTGAGGGATGATCTCTTCGTAAGGTCTCTGCATCTTCCCAAGTAGCATATCTTGGTCTATACTTGTACCACTATACCTTACCTTGGTCTACCAGAAGATTCCTGAGTTGCCAGACCCTACGGTCCAATACTCATAACGGTTCGACCATGAGGATTCTCATGTCAGATACCTACAATTCCTTCCAATTTAGTTTATGAGATTCATCAACAACATAATGACGTAGAACAGATACATGAAAAAAACTATGAGTTTTATGCAAGTGAGGTATAAGTACGAAATGATAGGAAACGGGTCCAATCCTCTCTTGGATTTTGAACAATCCTATAAATCGAGGCAACAACTTTGTCCCCTTCACAAACCAAATGGTACTCTTATTAGGCCTGATACGAATGAACACTTGATCTCCCACTTTATAACTTCGCTCGGTCCTATGTGTATCAGCATAACTTTTATGTCTATCATGTGCTTCCTTTAGTACTAATCTAAATGACCTATTCCTCCATCTCTTGAATCAATTATGGACCAATTGTCACTCGGTCTTCTAACCTTTCCCAACTCAACAGTGTCTTGCATGGCCTTCCATACAGAGCTTCATAGGGTGGCAATCCAATGGAGCTATGAAAACTGTTATTGTAGGTGAACTCTACCAAAGTTAGGTACTTCTCTCAATTGGTTTGATTATCCATAACATACATCCTAAGCATGTCTTCCTTAACCTGATTTACTCTCTCAGTTTTCCCATCTGTTTCAGGATGATATGTTGTGCTTAAGTTCAACTGAGTTCCCAATGTTGATTGCAAACGTGTCCAAAAGCTAGATGTGAATCGCAAGTCTCTATCAGAAATGATCTTCTTGGGTAACTCATGCATACGGATGAATTCACTTATAAACATGTGTGCCACATTAGTGACATCATAGGTGTCTCTAACTAGAATAAAATGAGCACTCTTCATCAATTTATCAATTATCACAAGAATGGCATTGTGTCTATGCGATGTGAGTGGCAATCCCACAACAAAATCCATAGAAATGAATTCCCACTTGGAAATAGGAACATCATGCGGTTGTAGGAGACCTGTCAGGTGGTGGTGGTCATCATTCACTTGCTGACACTCTAGGCACTTGGTGACGAAATGGACTACATCACGCTTCATGCCTACCCAGAAAAAAAGATTCTTCATGTCTACGTACATTTTCTTCACACCGGATGTCCACAATAAAGTGCTCTACGGGATTCTTTGAGCATGAATCCTTGAACATCCTTGCCTTTGTGGATGTACATACTTCCCTAATATCTTAATAATCCATATGATTCTAGTCTATATGCTTCATACTTTGGATCTAATTGCCTCCACTCTAGAGAACCTTTAAATACCAACTATCTCCAAGAATTTTCCCCAACACTCGCTCCCTCAAATTAAGTTTTAAGGATACCAAGGAGAAGACACGTGCTCTCCTTCTCACGGCATCCATGACCACATTCTCATTTCCCTTAATGTACAAAATTCCAAAATTGTACTCACTCATAAACTCACTCCATCGCCTCGTCCTGGAATTGAGATCCCTCTGAGTGAAGATATGCTTTAAACTTTCATGATATGTTTTGAGCTCAAAGCTTCGTCCCACTAGATAATGCCTCCAAAGCTTCAGAGCAAGCATTATAGATGCCAACTCTAAATCATGAGTAGTGTAAATATCTTCATGGTGCTTCAACTTTCTTGACTCATACACTATCATTGCCCCATCCTGCATTATCACAGCCCCCAATCCTTGCTTCGAGGCATCCATGCAGACTATGAAGTATTTTTCCATATCTAGAACTCATAGAATTGGTGCACTCATTAGTAACCTCTTAATCTCGATGAATGCAATATCACATTCCTCTGTCCAATAATACCTGACCACCTTACATTGCAAGGTGGTGATGGGTTTTTCTATCTTAGAGAACCCTTCCACAAACCTTCGATAATAACCAGCTAGCCTCATGAAGCTTCTCACCTCATGAGCATTTTTCGGCACTGTCCATTCCATAATGGAATTTACCATTTATGGGTCCACAAAGATTCCTTCACCAAAAATGATATGACCTAAATAGTGAATCTCTTTCTGGAAGAAAGAACACTTTGACAACTTATCATACAATTTGTTCTCTCTAAAGCACGACAACACCACTCGCAAATTTTCCTCATGTTCTCTTTCGTTCTTGCAATAGATGAGGATATCATCCAGAAAGACTTGTACAAAAAGGACTAAGTACTTTCAGAATACACCATTCATGAGGCTCATGAATATTGTTGGTGCATTGGTCAAACCAAAAGGTACTACCATGAACTTGTAATGCCCAAAATGAGTTTGAAAGGCAGTTTTAGGAATATCATCTTCCTTAATCCTTAACTGGTGATACCTTGATCACAGATCAATTTTTTAGAAAATTGATGCTCATTTCATCTTATCAAAGAGATCATCTATTTGTGGCATTAGGTACCTATTTTTCACTGTAGCACGGTTCAAGTCCCTGTAATCTATACACAGTTGTAAGGAACCATCCTTCTTCTTGAAAACAATTACCGGTGCACCCCAAGGTGAGACACTAGGCCTTATTAGCCCTAAGTCAAGTAGTTCCTTCAACTGCATATGAAACTCACAAATTTCTAGTGCCTTTATCCTTTACGATGTCTTAGAAATTTTCTCTACACTGGGTTTTAACTCAATGGTAAAATCAAGATCCCTCTCAGGAGGTAACCCTAGAAACTCTTTCAAAAAAAAATATTTAAACTCCGCCAATACTGGATACTGATCCATGGAGGGCCCTTTCCCTTCATTGACTTCTTCCACTACATATAATCAATAGCCTTGCCTCATGAAACGTTTAACCTTCATGGTCGAGATAAAGCATAGAGACACCTTCCTCCATACACTATGGATCTCTACTCACCTTCCTTCATCGTCAACACAAAGCACCCTTTTCGCGAAGCAATCTACCATAGCTTGATGGAATTCTAACCAGTCCATTCCAATGATTAGGTCATACATCCCTAGATCAGTGGAGTACACCTTCAACCTAGTAGTAGACACTCCCAGGTCTATTAGACAATCATCGACGCTAGATCCTACCACTTTCTTTTCCCTTGAATCCATGTCAACTTGTTTAAAGTCATCGTACTCGTAGGCTTCCAACCCACACTTTTCTAATGCGCAAGGTGAAATGAAACTATTTGTAGCACCATAATCAAATAAAATCTTAACATTGACATAATTTAGCATACCTCACGACTCCACCACAGTGAATTGATGCTCTTCCTAGTGATTATCAACCGCTACATAAATCTGGTGGCTACTACTCTCTCTTCCCATTGGGGCCTTTCCTTATCTATGCACAAAGCCTACTTGTGACTCTAGACAATCACGTTGGTAATGAGGTCCTCCGTGTTAGAATATAATGGATGTGCTCATTTTACCATGAACAATATCACTATTGTCACCCAACCATAGGTCGAAGCCACCTTCCAAGCACCTTAACTTTGACAGAGAATCACTCTGTAAGCAAACCCTAGGCTAGATAGCCAAACAAAGGGTAGTGCACCTTTCCCCAAGGATAGTGCACCAACAAGAGATGATCATATAGTCCAAACCCTAGCCAAGAGATAGTCCAAGCCAAAATGTAACTGCTAGCTGCAGCAGTTGCACTGGCAGCTCTCCTCCAAACATGCGCACAAAACTGGGCACTGCAGTGCACACAAGTGTTGCTCTGTAATTCTGAGACTGCCTGCCAGAATGAATATTGGCCTTCTGTATTTATAGTAATTTTGGCTAACTACCTGGGAGGACTTCTCATTCTGGGTATCTGTCTATTCATTATATATTATTTATTCTGGACGACTTCTTTTATTGGAGGCTAATAACTTAACATAAGTTATCCTCTTGAGCTGACAAGTATTCTAGGGTTATTAGCCAACTCATTAGGGTTTCTCTTGCTTCTCGGAGTATTCTATTCTTGTCAGGTTTACACGTGGAGGTAAATACCTCCCACATCTACCATAATATCAACACTCCCTCCCAGCTAAGGAGGTATTACAAGTAATGGTCTTGAGCACAAACATACCATTCACCCTGTAGCATCAACATAGTTGTATATACTATCTTATGACTAGATCATGAGCATCATCATCATCATTAGTGTCATCAGTTGCATCATCTCTCGAAACCATACTCTATCCGAGTAATCAGACATGATGCTCACTCCACAAAGTGACATAGGAGTCGTTCTTCTAATCTGGACATACGTCCTAGAAGAGTAGATGTTCTGAACCATTTTCTGTCTGGGAAATATTTGTTCTTTAATCATCCATCTGGCTAATAATCATTTACCAAACTGCTGATAGTTTTCAAGGCAATCGAAACAAAATAGAACACAATTGTGTCTATCCATAGTAGTACATAACTACAATCCAGTGGTACACTACCACACCAAGTAATGCACAAGTACTTGATCAGTAATGTATAGTCACAAATAGTGGAACACATCCACCACAGTAGTACACATCTACTGTCATATAGTCTTCATAACAATCATCATATATCAACCTACATAGAAACAATGTTATGATATAAACTAAATCATCTGGGCCAATCTTTCACTCACATATGTGAGGTATGAAAGAATATCTGCCCTCAAAAGGTAAAACTTTAATGATGAGTTGTCTGAACTATTATTCTCAAGCAAGGAAGATTAATTGTCCTGATTTATGAGCCTAGACCATTCCCCACCCTGGGCCATTCCTCCGACACTAAGCAAAGTGTAACCTGCAGAGAATGAATCTGCCCTAAGGAATGCATGTCCCTAATTGTTGAGCCTGGACCATTCCCCACCCTGGTCCATTCCTCTGGCACTAAACAAAGTGAAACCTGGAGAGAATGAATACACCCTAAGGAATGACTGTCCAAACCATTTCCTTTGTTAACCATAAGAGGAAAAGACTGTCCTGTATCATCCTCCAAATCAAACCATTCCTCATATTAACCACAATGAGAAATCATTGTCTGGCGAGGTGGGCCAGTCTTCTTGAGTAACCCTCAAGAAGAGAGACTGCCCTAGACCACTCCCCATGTTAACCACAATGGGAAGTCGTTTTCTATGATACATCACCAATCTAGACCATTTCCCATGTTAACCACAATGGAAAATTGTTGTCCATCAGAAATCTCAATCCACTTTCCAAACTGGAAAGAATTTTCTCATCCTGGACCATTTTTTGAACTAAAAAATGAATGTCCATGAATTAATACATATCAATTCTCCCTCCCAACCTAGAAGTCATCTCTTCCTTTTTCAATAAGGAAGTTGTCCCCACGAGCTCCATCTTGAGTGTACAAACTCTTTCATCTTGCATATAAGCTTTACCAAAATGTTTGCTTATCTTCTCATCTGTGGAGATATGTATTGGAGAACCACTTTCTCCTTTTTGGACTTCATCATGGATAATGTAATGCTTGATTTCAAATGTACTTCGGTCTAGAACACTGGTTTTATCTGAAGGCTTCATGTATCTATGATCAATAGAGTATATCATTGTTGGAAAACTGGAACATATCCATGTGGCACTTCTTCTCTCATCATGAGATCTGATCTACTGAGTAATCATCTTGATACAATATCTTTGTTATAGAAAATATTCACCACACTTTTGTTGTGCACTGGAGGTTCTCCACCAAGTTATCTTTTTCCATCTGCATAGAAGGGTCTCTTTCGGGTATGCCTCAAAGTCTTAAGGTTGTTTTTCATATGATCTTTGTTCAATTTCTTTGGAGAACAGTCTTTTCATTTATCTGATGTAGAATTCCAACTCATGGATGTTGTGGATGATATAGTGACTCATGTAGAGGTATGTTTGGTCTAATGGAACAAGTGGTCATCATAGTCTTCTCCTTCCATCTGGGAGAACCTCTAGTTCTGGATCTTGCAAAGCTTTTATTCATAAGTCTTCCATACATTGTTCTTCATCATGACTTTCAGTTCCTCTGCTTGATTTATTTTGGTGAGTTCATATCAAGCTGGTAATCTTGTGATTCTTGATACAATGATTGGCTGCTCTGGATTCTCTTTCTTTCTTGTAATATTCATGTTCTTCTTGATGTGTTTCTTTAGTTCTCGGGTCCATGGATTTTCTTATAGATTCCATTCCCTGATGATTCCATTTCTTTCTTTCATCATAGGATCATGGATGTGGATAGACAACCAGGGATACTTTAGGGCTTCTCTTTGAAGAAAACTTCTTCTGAGGTTGAACTGGACACGTATTGTCTTTCATGGCTGCTACCATGGATATATACTTCATCATCTTCAATGGATCATAGAATTAGCTCCCTCCTAATCCTTGCTTCATGTATGAGTGCATATAATCAACTCCCTCCGTCTAACAGAGTCCACGCTTCCGTCTGTATATTTATTGTCTTCTGCAATATATAATTGGCTCTTCTCTGTCTAATAGAGTCCACGCTTCTGTCTTGTTGTCTTCTACAAAACATCATAAGTCTTTCTCTAATTTCCTCTTGGTTGTTGACTTCTTTCTGTCTTTCTTCTTCCAAGTCTCTTTTAATAGCTTCCACATGATTTGCTTTATGTATCTCATCTTGACTTGTATAATGATAGCAATCCTTATCTTGTTGTTCTTCCATAGGTATAGTTCTTCTTGGAATATATTGTCTTCTAAGAGATAGATATATGTACAGAGACTATACAAACAAGATATGTAAAAGAACTAATAAGAGTATTGTTACCTTTAGAAGAAGAAGTCTCTTTCATCCTACTTGGTCTTCTTTGTAGGTTCCTTTTCTTTGGAAACTGATGCTTCGTGTGTCCCCTTTCTTTTCTTTATCTCGGGACAAATATTCTTTTAGTGAACATACATTCAACAGTTGAAGCATTATACTTCTGAAATATCTTTCTCTTGATTTGGCTTCCTCCTTGAACCAAACGTCCTTTTGTTCCTGAAATTCTTGAATCTTGTTGTGAAGGCATGATCATTGTACTTCTTTTGGGTTTTTCCTTTTGCATTGATCCTTGATTCTTCTTGAGCACAACAAGTCCAAATTTATTCAAATGTAGGATACTCCTTCCTTGTGTTGATGATTTTGGAAAATGCATCCCACGTCTTGGGAATACCATTGAGTACTATGTTTACCAATTCCTTCTCTGAAATGATCTCTTCAATAGCTTGTATTTGATCTCTTAACTGGGATATCCTCACAAAGTATGATGTTATGTTATCATCATCATTCATCTTCATGTCACGGAGCTCATTCTTTAGACTCATTACTTGTCCAATGTTTCTGACTAAGAAGAGGTTTGTTAGGGCATCGTACATCTTCTTCGATGAGTCAAGGTGGGATGTAAGGTGTCAAGTGGTCTTTTATGGAATCCACTATGATACTCATGGCATTGATGTCACTGTCTTTGAACTTCTCCATAGCTGTAACATTTTGTGGATCCTTCTCTTTTCCTTCTTCAAACTCTAGCTTCACGATCTTTCCTTTCACGATATCCAACACTTTATTCTTGGCAAGGATAAGGTCAATCCTTGTCTTCCATACTCTGAAGTTAGAAGCTCCATCTAACTTGTTTTCTAACTTCATGGAGTAAGTCATGGCTACTTTGACTTGGTCAACACTAGATTTGACCAAAAACTCAAACTTCACGTCTTGGCTTGTTGATAGTATTAGGAGATGCGCTAGGCTAGGGCGCACTGATCTTTCCAAAAATTAGGTCAATACATTCACTTAAGGTGCCTCGACGAGAGGATTAAGGTTTCTGGAACTTCACCTGCTAGTAACCCTAGCGGCAATGCTATGGTCACTGCTCCTACTATAAACCCTAGCAGCAGTTCTTCAATGAGCTCAATATCCTTATGTATATGTTTCCTTCCAGCAGTTAGACTGAATGAAGGAGGTGTGGGCCCATAACCTGTTAGAATATAATGGATATGCTTGTTTTACCATTGACAATATCACTATTGTCACCCAACCATATGTTGAAACCACCCTCCGAGCACCTTAACCTTGACAGAGAATCACTTCAAAAGAAAACCCTAGGCTAGATAGACAAACAAAGGGTAGTGCACCTTTCCCCAAGGATAGCGTACCAACAAGAGTTGGTCAGGTAGTCCAAACCCTAGCCAAGAGATAGTCCAAGCCAAAACATAATTGCTAGTTGCACCAGCTGCACCAGCAGCTCTCCTCCAAACCTACGCACAAAACTAGGCACTACAGTGCGCACAAGTGTTGCTCTGCAATTCTGAGACTGCCTGCTAGAATGAAGACTGGCCTCCTGTATTTATAGTAATTCTGTCTAACTGCCTGGGCCGACTTCTCATTCTGGGTATCTGTCTGTTCAGTATATATTATTTATTCTGGTCAACTTCTTCTCTTGGAGGCTAATAACCTAATCTAAGTTATCTTCTTGAACCGACAAGTCTTCTAGATTTATTAGCCAACCCATTAGGGTTTCTCTTGCTTCCTGGAGTATTTTATTCTTGTCGGGTTTACACATGGAGGTAAATACCTCCCCCAGCTACCATAATATCAACTCTCTGTACCCCCAACAAGTAACCGAGGGTGGAACTTGGGTGCTTCTCTATGAAGGCCTCTGAAATGAGTTCCTTCCCCTTGAGCCCCTTCCCCTACTATCTATTCCTCGAGAAGGTCGTGGACTTGCTTTTGTCATGGTTGGTGATGCGTGGGATGTTTCACTTGCTTCCATTGAAATATCTGTCGTAACTACTCTAGGTGTGACTCTATTTCCATAAGGAGGTGGCCTAGATATTCCTCCCCTGGAGCAAGTCCTAGGGGCCTTCCCCACGAATCCAAGATGTTGTGGAATGGTTGACCTCATACATTTGTTTAAGCTCATATGCTCCTCACATAAAGATCATTTTCAAGTACTTCAGCTATTGACGATGGTTTTCACATCTGTACCATGGCCCTTATCTTAGGTTTAACTCGTACACAAAACGTATGCTTGTCATTGATCGGTATCCATGTACGAGACATAATTTACTAACTCCATGAACTTGATCCCATACTCTTCCACGGTCATGTTTCCCTCAATTGGAGCATGAAATGCTCCTACCTGTTGTTCCTCGTAGTATGCAGGCAAATATTTCCTTCGGAACCTTTCCTCAAAAATCTCCCATGAGACGATGTCTGGAGTAAGGTGCAACTGCCTCTCCAGGTTACCCCACCAGTTCAAGGCATTGTCCCTCAACTGAAAGATCGTTATCTTCACCTTTGATGTGGAAGCATAGTCTCTTAAGGAAAAACATCGTGTCATTCCTTCCAACCATACCTCTGCACGTTCACTTGCACAACCCCCAGCAAACTCTGGGAGTTTGATATTATGTAGTTCTCTAGTGATGTCCCCTGGTGCAGGCCCTCCCTGTGAGTCCCTCGACGCTTCAAGGTTACCCACTCCAAATGGTGGGGGTTCCACTTCGACATCTACTGAATGACATACATTTAATCTCTCATTAATAGCCTATAAGGAGCACAAAATGAAAGCTAATTTGAGCGATGGTGGTGGCAGCACCGGCGTTGGCGGTCCTTGCAACGATGCCCCTTGGCCTCGATTTCTCTGAGTCCTAACCATATTGAATAACTGAATTTGCATCGAACCAAATGCTTGTTAGGAGAGAGTTTAAGAAATTCCACATTTTCTCAAACTTATACTTGCAAACATAGGGTTAGGCGTAAGTTCTTTATACTTGCCTGTAAACAAACATTACTCATATAAGGTAGGTGGCTAAAGCTCGAAGTCGAAAGCCTCTAATCTTGGTGAATTCATCGGGGTAAGTTGTTAACTCTCTCGCCTTGCTAGCTATGCTAGCATTGTGGGGTACTCATCAATTACCCTGAGCTATCTCTTGAATGTGTATTAAGCCCCATCTTCTAATCCTTATATCCTTATATTCCTTATAATTGATTAATCAATCACTTATTTAATAATGTTTTATAATCAATTAACTAAAAGTTAATCACAATCCCCTTAATAACATTAATAAATAGCCATAGATTTTTTTTCCAAAAAAAGGCATTTTTTAATAAGTTAATGAATTCAAAAGAATTTTAAATCCATTAAATAATAATTAAAAAATCTAAAACTTTATAATTTTCTATATAGAAAATAAAATTAAAACAAATTCATAATTTAATAATTATAAAATAAATTATATATATATGTGGGGGAAGCATGTTTATTACAATTTTGAAATTTATTTTAAATAAAGAGAATCACCAATAAAAAATAAAAGTAAAAATATTAAATTTAATTTAGAATTTTTAAATTTATTTTAATTATAAAAAATTAATTTAAAATGCATATATAATAATATATACCCCAAAGAAAAATTGTTTTGAAAAGGAGCACGCGGCGTGAGCAAGGCATTTTAGGCTATGTGTGGCCTGGAGGCCCACGTGTCTTCTCTGCAAGTCCCCACACAAACACACAAAACGATATTAGATTTCCCCATCTCAAACTCATTTTCTCCCATTTCGCTCATTTCAAATTTTATCTCTGGTCATAGAGTTTTGAGGGCACAGCCCTAGCTCCATGGCGACCTGCTTGGAGGGTGTGCCCATGGCCCTCCCTTTGATTTCTCTTGAACCAGAAGTTCAAAGGGTGGCACGGCATGGCTATCTCCTTGATGGCTTCGTTGACATAGGCTCCATGCGGGAAAACCTATGGGTATTCTCCTCGGTGCTTTATGCACAGACTATACTCCATTGTGGGCTCCTCCCTTGGTATTTGATACTTGGGCTTGGAGGCGCAGTTCTCGATCTTGGGCTGGACACTTGGGCATGGAGGCGCAATGCTCGGTCTTCGTGCTTAGTCTTGGGTTGGACACTAGGGCTTGGAGGCACAGTGCTTACGGAGGTATTGGCTGGGAGGTGTTGGCTGGTGCGGGCTCTCTCCTTGTGGCTTGGGTGTTGGCACGGGCTCTCTCCTTGGTTGGGCGCCCTTCTTGCCAACTCACGTTGAGGATGAGGAGGCACCAAAATCCCATCTATTAGAATCTGGATTGAACACATATGGTGTAATGTTTTTGTTCTACAAGCTTTTTTTTTGTCTGGCTTGATGCCATTGCTTGTACTGTGGTTCCCCATGCCTGAGAATATTCGACTGCTCGTCAATCAAAGGAGATTGGGACACTTTGTTTAGTATTTTCAGATTGAACAGTAGAGATTAATCTAAGGTATTATCTACTTCCTCTGTGAGGGTAGGAATAGTATCATTATTGAATCTTAAATTCATACAGACTTTAAGATGGATGATTCGACTTCCAAATTGCATGCCAAACCCATTAGGTTGGATGTAGGCTTGGATGGAATCATAGATATGTTTGTCTTCAAGAGAGAGAGAAAAATTTGGATAGACTGTTGAGAATATAGGGCCATCATGTAGTTTTCCTACAAAGCCACCAATTATGGCATTTGCACACTGGTTATTTCTTGTGTCTATAACAACACATTGGGAATATATATTGAGAAGAGGTTTGACCAAAGCATTTAGGCTGAACCTTACTCCCCCCAAATGGACATACTTGTATCCATTTGATTTAGCCCAATCAATTTGTTCCTTCTTGAGAAGTGGGAACATGAGTGGTTCAAATTAAGGTTTGAAGTTTATATCTCTGGTTAATAATCGAACTTGGATAATAGCTCTATACTAGAGGAGTGTCGATTTGGTGTTATAGATTTGGTTTTTATATATGGGAGGCATCTCGCACGAATGGTTGGGTGAAGTGCTCTTTCCCTTAGCGCTTTGAATGGGAGCTCTCTTGTGACTTGGAAAAAAAATGATTGACGGATGGTTGGATGATCTAGCCCTTGGTTGGAGATTGAGGCTCGCAAATAATTGGCCCAGTTATTGTTATTATTGCATTATTTTTTATATATTATTGCATTTTTTTTGTTTACAGCTTATGGAAGTCATCATGCATCATCATGCATCGTCAAGTTAAACATATGGAAACAGATTTTAGTTATTTCATTCTAAAGCACATGAGTATAGAAATTCTCTTCATTTCTTTATCAATTAGAATTTGGACTTGGAAAGCTCCTTTAGGAATCTGTGTATATTCTACAGGCAAGACTGCTTGGGTTTTCATGTTCTCTATGCTTTCCCTTCATTTCTGACTATTCTATTATCTACTTGTCTACTTTTCAAATTACATTACTGCAATATGTTGTATGTGTTATACCATGCACAGTGTTTGTTCATATGATATTAAATATATGTTATACTATTTAACTGCATACCTCAATCCTTGAGATTTTAAGATGTAAGATAWTGTGTTCTATTGTCATTGAATAGATTTCATAATCTTTTATTTATTTTACAATATTTCTGAATCTAACTCTGTTAATTTTCTGTGTATGCAGGTGAAGATTAGTACATGTGGTCGGAACACGATTCTTTTGGGTAGCCTTCACAGGTTTTATGGGATGTAAATAAAGGGTTTCTAGGTTGGAGGTTAGGGGTTTGGGAACAGATTGTACAGTTATGTGGGTGGTCAAGCCCAGGTTTCATTTTTGAAACCAAACTCTGATACCATTTGTAAGGCCTTTTATTTTAGGGTCTCAAAAAAAAATTTCTCCTACTTTAATGACTGTAGTTTAGTTCATGATTTTAAGGAATAAACTAATAAATAAACATCATTATAATAACATATTAGCTAATAAAAATACATACCTCAACTTGTAGGATGGTTGATTTAGCCCCTAACTCGTTTGTTCTTGTTTTTCCCACTACCCAAACTGAATTTGACCTCCCATACAACTAGAAACAGCCTCTCTGGCTCCCTATCTCCAGGAATCCTTGCAGTTTCTTGGCCCCCAAGCCCAAGTTCCCAACAACAACAGTGTCACTGTAAGAGTTCCCCAAAATAATATGTTCTTCCAATTTCCTCCTCCTCTTCCCCCTCTTCCAGAATTTGTTTATTGCCTTCTTACCCCCACCCCCCAATTTTCCCAAAATCCCAAGACCTCTCTCGAAGTCCTCTCCCTTCTTTCTTTTCCTCCTCTCTCGAATCCCTCTCCATCATTCAATTCCCCAAGTGCCTTATCCCCTCATTAATTCCTCCACCTACCATAATATAATAAAATAGTAAAAGATCCAAATGTATTTATTTTAATAATTAATTTAATTTAACAAACTAAGATCAATAAAATCAAATTGGGTTGTTACACCACACCTAAATACAACCATATCTAATAACTAGGATCTACATTTCAATGAAAGAACTTTCAACCCAAAATTTCCATACCTATCAATTTTGGACAAAGAATTAATGCACTGCAATTTGTAGTGAACTCTATGATAACTATGCATCTTAACTCTAGATTTACTATGCATTCAAACAAATCAAATCCCTTGAGGTGCAAAGAGTTCCTCAAGCTTTGCACTTTAAAAAAAGTTTTCACCTCAAGTGAATGGATCCATGTTATTCCTTGATAGATCCAAAGTGTATTAGGATGATATTTATTTTTTGTGTGTTGATATTGTATTTATTTTTATTCTATATTAATGTAGTTTTTGAACCAACATATACTAGTGTTACCCACTATACTTTATATTACAACATCTATATCATATTGAACTGTAAAATGCTTTATATCAATTAAAAGCTTTAAAGACTTTAAGTTAGGTCACAACATCTATCACAACCTGTGATAATAACAACATATATATCTCTAACGCAATGAGAACAACATAAGTATACAAATAGTTTTGTGTTCTTCTTTCAACAATGAATTAGGAAAAAATTGATTTTATTATTTTACCACCTCCCTTTCCACATAAGTATACAAATAGTTTTGTGTTCTTCTTTCAACAATGAATTAAGAAAAATTTGATTTCATTATTTTACCACCTCCCTTTTAAACTCCTTGTTACAAGTCGTCTTATTTCATATTTTGAAAAAAAATATTCAAATAAGT
>ML776796.1:504058-527287 GCA_009831015.1 Picea engelmannii
ATATGAAATTTGTAGATTATTTGATATTATGTATTGAATATAATATAGATTGTTTTAAAATAACTTAAAACTTTCAAAAAAAAGTGTTGTGGTCAAATTCCTATTAAAACTATATAAGTGTCTATTTTTTTTATGGCTAATATTGAAATATTTTTTTTATTATTAATATTTTTTTTAAATGTCATGTGCCAACTCCACCTCAAACATTGAAAGAATTAAACATTTTCCTCATACTCATATCTAGAAAACACCTATTCCAAAAGCACTTATTGATGGAATAAGAATTGTTGTTCTAGAATTGTGTCAAAATACAAACCCGCCACTTGGATGAAATATTTATTGCAATTGCATTGGAAGGAGTGAAGACTGTAATAAGACTTTAAAGTCTTTGACCAATAAGATATGAGATAAATCACATTTAAAATTTAACTGAAAATATTATTTATCAAAACTTTGATAAAACTTTGGTAAAATAGATACATATTTTATGGTCAACCATTGATTAATAGTTAGTCAACACTAACTCAATGCTATATACCATGCCTATCGATAGGTATAATATACCATGCCTATCAACAGGTATAATAATAACTCAACAATTATATGTGAAATACCAACCATCATAGTGGAATATATTCATTCTTATCTCTCTCTTTGAACCTTTATATTATATAATATATTAAATATGAATATAAGTAAATGATTCACCTTTCTTTAACTAAATTATTTATACCTCATCCTCACATGATGAAAGAAAAGAGTTGATTGACAATTAATTTATTAATTAAATATTTTATTAATGTTTGCCATATATTTATTATACATTCTATTAAGTCAATACAAATTTAACGATTAAAAATTTAAAGGTAATTTTTTTATTATAAATCAAAATACAATATATATTAAATTAAATTTAAAATATTTTGTTAATACATTTAAAATATATTAAATTAAATTTAAATTAAGGTTGAGATGAATTAAGTTAATACATTAATAAAGTAATAATACACTAAGAAAATAATATATTAAAAATACAATATAAAAGTATTAATGTAATAAAGTAACCATTTAAGGTCACGACAAAGCGAGACCCCTTGTTGGTGTATGAGACTCCCTTGTTTATGAGACAATGGACCCCTTCCATGCAGTCAAATTGATAGAGCATTCATCACAGGATTTGAAAAAGAATATATTGTTGTCTTATTATCTCAGTGGGCTTTTATTGTAGTAGATGGGATATCAAGATTAACAGTTGGCCACCACCGTACATGTTGTAAGAGAAATAACTAGGCACCATAGATAATAAAAGAATAATTCTATTGGGTATAAAATTTGGTAGCTTCTGGTTTGTATATTTGAGGTAGTCAATCTCTGTACATGGTGTAAGAGAAATAACTAGGCACCATAGATAATGAAAGAATAATTCTATTGGGTATATAATTTGGCAGCTTGTGGTTTGTATATTTGAGGTAATCAATCTCATGGCTGAAGGCTCAAATTTATGGTTGAGGATAAAGGTTCTCCCGGGAAACTACGTGCCAAGCCGACTGTGATTACACGGAGCTTTATAAGGGCCATAAAATCTCCCCAGTTTTGGTGATTTGTGTCGGAATCCACCGATCAGCAAAGACAAAGGTTCAATATCAGGATTAACAGTTGGCCACCCCCACTTCGTGGATGATATGGGATGCTAAACTGCGACCTCGGGGACACAAGGCTCGAACCCGTGACTTCTCCCCATACCGAGAAAGTGTGCGCACGCTTACCATCTGTACTATCTCATGGGGCTTGTGTTATAATTATTATAATGTTAGTTAAAATCAATAACTAGGCACCATTGTACTATCTCATGGGGCTTCTGTTATAATTATTATAATGTTAGTTAAAATCAATAACTAGGCACCATAAATAATGGTATCCGATGAAATAATAATTATATTGGAGCATACAATTCGACAGATTATGGCTAGTATGTTGAGGTAGTCAATCTCATGGCTCAAGGCTTATAAAGCTCAAGATTCTCCACGACAACTACGTGCCACCGTGATCCATACTTCTCACCGGCAAAGGCAAAGTGTAACTGATGCAGGAGTACCATTTCCACCTAAGCACGCATCAGTCTTCCAGTCCATCAAAGTGCATTCAAGGAGGGGAGAGGCACCAGCTCTCTTATTTTTCCCTCAAATTTAAATTTTAAATGCAATTAAATATTGTAAGGCTGGAAGAGTCGAGTTGATGCCTTTGTAGAGGCAGTAGATGAAGTCGTCTTTAATAGGGTTGAGTTGTACAGATCTTGAGCATTGCCCCATATCTAAGTTGTTAATGTTTATTCAATGAAATCTGTCTCAATAGTTGGGCGTTGTAAATGGTGATTAGATGCCACTAGAGTAGTTGGAAGGAAATCTCGTCGAGCCCCTCTTGTATAAAGCATTGTAACGTATGCCCAGGAGTTGTTGTTGTTGTTGAGTTGTTGAAAGTTGATTGTAAATTATTGTAAGCCAAGGAGAGGAGAGGAGAGAGACAAGACTCTGGTGCAGTCTGAGCTCACACATTGTAACTAGCATTCTAATATTAATACAAAAGAATAGGTTTCACGGTTTATGAGTTTATGTGTGGTGAATGTGTGTTTTATGAATGTCATTTGTGTGTTTATGTGCATATGTTGTAGATGTATGATGGGTTTCCATCTGCAGGGATAGAAAAAATTGTATGTCTGTGAGTTTGTTGGATTATTAATACAAAAGAATAGGTTTCACGGTTTATGAGTTTATGTGTGGTGAATGTGTGTTTTATGAATGTCATTTGTGTGTTTATGTGCATATGTTGTAGATGTATGATGGGTTTCCATCTGCAGGGATAGAAAAAATTGTATGTCTGTGAGTTTGTTGGATTATTTCCGAGATTCTTCAGGCTAAATGCAAGGAGTGCATGGCAGAGTGTTGAGAACTCTATGAGCCAACGCAAGGAGTGTTTATCTAGACTCTGCTTCAAGTTCAGAGGAGAACGTGCCAGGAGGGCACACCAGAGAAATCACAACTCAACGAGAAGCCTCAAGGTTATTGAACACCTTGGAGGAGAGTTGTGCAGAGAAGGCATAAAGAGATAGAGCCATTGAATACTCTGTAAGCTCAACAAGGAGTGCTTCAAGTAGGAGAAAGGAGTGCATAGGACTAACACATTCTGAGGTGTTGGGGAAGTTGAAGGAACCAGAGTTGTTGAACACTCTAGAGGGAGAAGCTTTGCAAGGTGTGCATTGAGCAGATGCAAAGAGTGCATTAGTGAACCTGAATGATTCAAGGTTCAGAAGGAAGACCCATATAAGGAGTGCACCAAGCCAACACCTAGACAAGTGTTGAAATTTTGAAGCCATCTGAAGGCTCAGTCGAGTGCCAGGAGTGTGCAGAGGGCAAATTGTTTCAAGTTCAATAAGCTTAGGAGGATGAGCGTTAATTTCCAGGAGGGAAAAAGAAATTATTCGAAGGAGTTAAGGGCTGAGGCCCTTAGAAATCCGTGCAAGCTAAAGCTCAGGAGGAATAGTGCCATTGCGCACAAAGCCTCTACAAAGGGTGCAAAAGGTTGAGAATAGTCCAAGTCTCGGACTGTGGGAGATAGTGCAAGTGTGCAGAGAGACTCTGCAAGGTGCGTAGAGGGCAAGGACCCTTACAGGTTTAAGTTTGTATAGACAACGTCAAAGTGCGCACAGGTGAACTTATTCCAAGTTCAAGCTCAAGGAGGAAAAGCAAGTCGAGACTCAAAGTAGCCGAGCTTGCGAGAGAACCAAAGGCCAAAGCCTTTGACACTTGAAATTTCTTCCAAGTCGGGAGAAAGCCAAAGCTTACAGGGAGGAGTTGTAGTAGTCGTCAGATCAGTTGCAGGAAGAGATCTAGACCGACGAATTCTACGTCCAGACACCCCAAAAGGAGCTCGCAGAGGAGGAGAACAGATCCCAACCATCGAATATCGACGCGAAGGGGAAATAAGCATTGGATCTAGGTAAAGTGCATGGGCCTTAAATCTTTTAAAAGTGCACAGGAGAGCAGACTTGCAAAATCCCGAAGTCCCAAAGAAGATAGAGACTGTCTGTTGTCCAAAGAGACAGGTGGTGACAGATCTAAGACTCTGGAGCGGAAGCACTCCGGGCATTTTTGGACAACGAGAGAGCGAGATCGTTGAAGCTCCGAAGAGAAAAGTAGATCATAACTGTCTATTGCAAAGGACACGTGGTGAGAGAGATGAAAGTACAGAGGTTAACACTCTAGGAGGAAGCAAGAGAACAAGGTTGGGGAACTCCCGAAGGGCGAAGGGCCGAAGTTCATCGTGATTGTAGGATAAGGGAGGACGTGTGTCGTCAGATCAACCATTCTGGAGATTGTGAACTTCAGAGAGATTACAAGGGAGAATTGGCCTAAGTTGAAATAGATCAGGGCCGCCGATTTAAGAAAGTGGTGAGAATTGTTGATCCTCACGTCAGTTGTGTTCATCGGTTTGAAGTTCGGGGGAAAGGAAGTCAGTTGTTGTGGAAACGACCAAAGCCCGAGGCCCGAAGTTCCTTTTAGGGTTTATCCCCAAGTCATAGCCCAAGGTTGCATGAGGAGATGGGGCCTAGTGGGAGGAGCTAGCACCCACCATTTTAAAATTGTCAAGAGCACCAAGGAAAGGGCTCACAGGTTCTCATAGAACCTGCACCTTAGGGGAGAAGGGGCCTTTGTAAATTGTTTTGGGTTCTAGCATGGAGCTCGAAGAGATAATTTGGCTCAAGGTGTTTGAAGATCCTTGACTGGGAGTGTAACATCCTCAACCACCCATGTCGGGCCATGCTACTCCAGAAAACACTTTCATTCTCTTCTCAACATACTGTAACATACCTAGTATCCAACCGAGTTATGCCGCATAAATGTTTCGAACTGCATGCAATTAAAACATATACACAGAGAACTCTTGTGTAACTTTATATATAAAACGTAAACAGACAAATGCATTCTATAAATGCACAGATTCATACTGAAATAATAGTAACATATACATGCAACATGTACAGCCAATACCCATAAAGATAAAGACAATTATAGCCACACATAGGATAAACCCATAAAAATAAACACGTAGACAATAATGCAACGTGTAAATTTATCACACAATTGACACTTATCTTGGTAAGAATACCACCAACTGCATGCAGACCTTCCACGAAACTCCCATCCTTAGACCACATTGTTCATCACTCTCAGCAGTGGGTCACCCCCGAGCTGGGACTAAACTCCACCCGGGTAAAGGGATTCCTGACCAGGCTAATGAATCTCAAACAACAGGAAAGAATTTGTCATATGTGCCTACTCAAACTAACAGCCTACAGTCCCTCATTCCCCACATGTCTGTCCCACCCCAGGAAGTGTGCCCCTTCTCAGCTCAACAGTCCTTCGGCTGCCCCACTTCCTTTCCGGGCTTCAGCAACAAGCCGGACAGGAAGTCTTAGAGCCCTGTAGTTGTAGTTTAGCACCCTCAGGAAATCAATTACCAGCAATTCTCTCACCCAGAGAGATTGCTCATGGGCCTGACGACCCGCCTCTTCAATATCTCACGGGCTTGACAACCCGCTTCTTTAGTCCAACACCAAGCTAACCAAGTACACAAACATGTATGGTTATGGATATAGGTTCATGTACAGTGACAGGAAAGTATGGAGGATAGCTAACTGCATGAGTAAAAAAACATGGTATGGCTGAATGGGTCCTGCATGATGGAAGCAATCCATGAAAATGAACTAAGTCCAAACAATATGTATGCATGTCCCCAACTTGACACTTGTCAAGTTGGGAGCTACTTTGGCCCACTTGTCTCCAACTTTGGAACTTTAGGATAAAATAATTATCCATACTTTATACTTTAAGAAATATTAATATAATATTCATTTTTGGCTTAAGCTCCCTATCTTAGCCCTGTTCCTTAACTGTTATCCCTCCCTTTCCCTAACTAGTGGAGTCTAGTCCCCCATACTCTCTTATTGTGGTTGGTCTGCGCACAACGATGTATTTTATATTAATTGATGAGGCATATACAAAAATACGCGCACTGGCCTTTAACATCTAAGCTCTCTGGCCTAATTCAAAACATAAGCATCCTAGCTTATAATAATTGGCTCACCATCCTATAAAACACAATATGTACACAAAGGCTCTTTGGCCTCAAAATCACGCGTACTTAAGTTGTTGCACGCGGTATCCTGTAATGTGCACAATTCATCATTTTATTGCACAGTACATGCGCGCACTATGCCATGAAAGGTGCATACAAAAATGATGTCAAACATCTCACTAGCTTAATTACATTTGTATTTACATTTACAATTGGGTTTGGCCTAGGGATATTACAGGGAGGTCACAGAATGCTCGAGAGGGGAGGGGGGGTGTATCAAGTGGTATCAGAGCTTGATTTTGCTTGCAAATAGTAGGCAAAGGAGGAAGGAGATAGAGGAGATAGTCTGATACCATCAAGTGGTATCAGAGCTGAAATTGTGTCTGCAGATCGAAGACAAAGGTGAGAAGGTGAAAAGAGGCAGTCTGACAACATCAAGTGGTATCAGAGCTAAAATTTATCTGTAGACAGCGGTTGAAGGAGGAGACAGAGTATAGATTCTTTGTGTGTGATTGATTGCAAGTGTGTAGTAGTCAATAGACAACCAGGTGGGTTGAAGACAGAAAGAGAAGATGGCTATTGGAGGCCATGACCATGGTCGGAAAGGAGACCACCAACAAAAAAACAGGGCAAAAATTGATAGGGAGCTTAGTGAGATAAGAACAGAAATGGAGAGGTTGACATTGAAGATGCAACAGGATTCCCAGGTGCATTGGAGGTATGAATGGCCCTTGAAGAGGAAAGTAAGGTGGTCTGTTAAAAGGTTCTTGGCTAGAAGACAACAACGGATATTGAGGAGGTGGCTGAGGGAAGTCAAAAACCTCAGTGACACAAAGGAGAGAGTGGTTTACATCTATGAACCAGAAGTAGGAGAAAGTCTCAATGACAAGGAGAGGAGATCAAGCATAGATCTCATGAACTGCTAGGAGGGCAATGATAAAAATTCAAATTGCCAGGTGGGCAAGGGAGAAGAGAGGAACTCAACTGAGAGTTCAAATCAACAAGGAGTGTTGACAAATGAAAGGGAGGCAAAAGAAAGGCCTCATTCATATGAAGATTCATGTGGAGTTGTAGACCATGTGAATGAAGATGATGAGAAGTTAAATACTTCCATCACAAAGGAGGATCAGAGGAGCGTTCTAATCATTGTGGGAATCCAGATATTCCTACCAAGCATCCCAGTTGGGGCCAGTACACAAATCTTAGGTGCAACATAGGGACAACCAACAATGATTGTCATAGAGGAGGAGGAGAAGCAGATACTGAAGTCTGCCCCAATAGAAGAAGAAGAGCATTCAGCAGAATTGCTCAAAATTTTTAGCTAGGAAACTGAACAGGAGATGACTACAGAACTTGAAACTACAGAAGAAGAGGAAATAAACAACATGGATTTTTTTGATCTATGTGATGAACTGGAAGCCCTAGAGAGGAGGGTGATAGTGTAAAGTCAGCACATCCAACATGCTAAGCTGGAAATAGATGGAGGAGCATACCATCCCAAGGAGTAGCCGGAGGAGGCTGGGAGTGTACCAACACAAGAGAAGCTGGAAAGAGTTGATTTGTCAGAGGAGGAAGCTAAGCAACAACTCAATGAGAATCCTGCATAATTGGAAGCTGCAACAGAGTATCAAGCCAGTGCCATAGGAGATGAAGGTAGCATGGG
This sequence comes from Picea engelmannii, assembly GCA_009831015.1. Classification (NCBI taxonomy): domain Eukaryota; kingdom Viridiplantae; phylum Streptophyta; class Pinopsida; order Pinales; family Pinaceae; genus Picea; species Picea engelmannii. Next base: position 511,854 of record ML776796.1, read on the forward strand.
AGATCAGGTTGGTTTTCCCTTTAATCAGCATAAGGAAATGCACCCAAGCAGACTGCATGAAGGGAGCTAGCTAGTGGATCAGCTGGAAGAGATTATTGAGGAGATAAGGAGGTTGGTGTTGAGGTTAGCACAAGAAGCTATTAGCAAGAGGGAGCTAAACAGAGGAGGACCTGCAAGAGCAACATGGAAGCAACAACAACCGCAACAAAGTAGAGGAGCAGATGCACAACTCCAAGGGAGAGTTTGGGATCCAAGGGGATTTCAATAGTGGAGCAGAGGGAGCCATGAGAAGGAGCTCATGATTTTTTCAGCAGTGAAGTATGATGTAGGAGCATCCTTTCCACCTAAGCACGCGCCAGCTTTCCAACACATCAAAGCGCATTCAAGGAGGGGAGAGGCGCCAACCCTCTTAATTTTCCCTCAAATTTAAATTTTAAATGCAATTAAATATTGTAAGGCTAGAAGAGCTGAGTTGATGCCTTTGTGCAGGCAATAGATGAAGTCACCTTTAATAGGATTGAGTTGTACATATCTCGATCATTTCCTTAGATCTGAGTTGTTAATGTTTATTCCATGAAATATTCCTCACTAGTTAGGCATTGTAAATGGTGATTAGACACCACTAGAGTAATTGGAGGGAAATCTTGTCGAGTCCTGCTTGTATAGAGAATTGTAATGTATTCCTGAGAGTTGTTGTTGTTGTTGAGATGTTGAAAGTTGATTGTAAATCATTGTAAGCCAAGGAGACGAGAGAGGAGAGACTCTATTGTCGTCTGAGCTCACACATTGTAACTAGAATTCTGATATGAATACAAAAGAACATGTTTCACTGTTTATGATTTTCTGTGTGGTGAATGTGTGTTTTATGAATTCCATTTGTGTGTTTATGTGCATATGTTGTAGATGCAAGATAGGTTTCCATCTGTAGGGATAGACAAAATTCTTCGTCTGTGATTTTGTTGGATTATTTCTGGGATTCTTCAAGCTAAATGCAAGGAGTGCATGGCAGAGTGTTGAGAACTTTGTGAGCCAATGCAAGGAGTGTGTATATGGACACTGCTTCGAGTTTAGAGGAAAACGTGCCAGGAGGTCACACCAGAGAAGTCACAACTCAGGGAGGAGCCTCAAGGTTATTGAACACCTTGGAGGAGAGTTGTGAAGAGAAGGCACACAGAGACAAAGTTATTGAATACTATGTAAGCTCAGTAAGGAGTGCTTCAAGCAGGAGCAATGAGTGCACAGGACCAACACATTCTGAGGTGTTGGGGAAGTTGAAGGAACCATAGTTGTTGAACACTCTGGAGGGAGAACCTTTGCAAGGTGTGCATTGAGAAGATGCAAAGAGTGCATTAGTGAAACTGAAGGATTCAGGATTCAGAAGAAAGACCCATGTAAGGAGTGCACCATACCAACACCTAGACAAATGTTGAAAGTCTGAATCCATCTGAAGGCTCAGTCTAGTGCTAGGAGTGTGCAGAGGGGAACTTGTTTCAAGTTCAAGAAACTTAGGAGGACGAGTGTTAAGTGCCAGGAGGGCACAAGAAATTATTCAAAGGAGTTAAGGGTCGAGACCCTTAGAGATTCGAGCAAGATAAAGCTCAGGAGGAATAGTGCCATTGCGCAGGGAGCCTCTACAAAGGGTGCATAAGGTTGAGAACAGTCCAAGTCTCAGACTATGGGATATAGTGCAAGTGTGTAGAGAGACTCTGCAAGGTGTGTAGAGGCCAAGGACCCTTACAGGTTTGAGTTTGTATAGATAGTACCAAGAGTGCGCGTAGGTGAACTTATTCCAAGTTCAATCTCAAGGAGGAAAAGCAAGTCAAGACTCAAAGTAGCCGAACTCGCAGGAGGACCAAAGGCCAAAGCCTTTGACACTTGAAATTTCTTCCAACTCGGGAGAAAGCCAAAGCTTATCGGGAGGAGCTGTAGCAGTCGTCAGATCAATTATTGGAGGATATCTGGAGCAGAAAATTCTATGCTTAGACGCCCCAAAGGAGTGCATGGAGGAGGAGAACAGATCCTAGCCATTGGATCTGGGCACGAAGAGGCAATAATCGTTGGATCTAGGTAAAGCGCATAGGCCTTAAATATTTTGAAAGTGCAAATGAGAGCGGACTTGCAAAATCCTGAAGTCTCGAAGAAGATAGAGACCATCCATCATCCAGAGAGATAGGTGGCGATAGATATGAGACTCCGAAGCGGAAGCACTTCGGGAGTTTGCAGACAAGGAGAGAGCGATATCGTGAAGCTCTAAAGAGCAAAGTATATCGCAATTGTCCATTGTGAAGGACACATGGCGAGAGAGTTGAAAGTCCAGAGGTTTAACACTCCGAGAGGAAGTAGGTGAACAAGGTTGGCGAACTCCCAAATGGAGAAGGGCTAGAGTTCATCGTGACCGTAGGATAAGTGAGGACGTGTGTCGTCATATCAACCATTCCGAAGATTGTGAACTTCAGAGAGATTACAAGGGAGAATTGGCTGAAGTTGAAATAGATCAGGGCCGTTGATTTAAGGAAGTGGCGGGAACCATTGATTCTCGCGTCAGCTATGTTCGTCAGTTCAGAGTTCGAGGGAAAAGAAGTCAGTTGTTTTGGAAACGACCGAAGATCGAGGCCCGAAAATCCTTTTAGGGTTTAGTCTCAGGTCATAGCTTGAGGTCACAAGAGGAGAAGGGGCCTAGGGGGAGGAGCTACCACCCACCAATTTAAAATTGTCAAGAGAGCCAAGGAAAGGGCCCGCGGGTTCTCAAAGAACCTGTGCCTTAGGGTAAAAGGGGCATTTGTAACTTGTTTGGGTTCTAGCAGGGGTCCCGAAGAGCTAATTCGGCTCAAGGTGTTTGAATATCCTTGACCAGGAGGTGGAAAAATCCCTAGGAGGGGAGGGGGGCTACATCAGTAACAAAACTAGATGTTCTATTTCACTTGAGTGTCTCATAACATTCCATTCAATAAGTCTAACCTCTACTCATCCAACATCAACGTGACCTCATGTGTCATGTGTTGGGAATGACCAACAACCTGCTCATATTACTCGGACTATGCCTAACCATCATATCCTAGTTGAACTCAAGAAAGGCATTTTTATTCCTGTATAAGTTAAAATGCTCATTGCACCATCGTCATTCAATCATAGGATACCTACTCGTGCCTCCCTCGAGCCAAGCACTCTTGAACAACTGACTCCAACGTGAAATCATGCTATCATTCATCTAGGGAAACACATGATAGTCATCGAAGATCATGCCCTTTCTCCGTAAGGATTTCACATAGATTCGACGAACATATCACCGTTGTTTCCTTGACATGTAAAATACAAAATCTACCACATTGTCAAGTCAAGCCATTCTCATTCGAAGCCTGCTATGAAATGCATTTTCGGTTGCTTGTCCTACCCAATGAGACTTCCTTGGACCTCCTAGCCTACGCACTAGTACCTTGTCCTAATTGATCGTCCATCATACTCAATGAAACGTCCTTGATCCTCTTAGCCTACATGCTAGTACACCGTCCTAACCAATAGTCCATCCTACTTGACAAGATGTCTCGTGGTTTCCACCCACAAGTCGTCCACCAAGGCTACCAAAGTATATGGATTCGTCGTGCAACTTGCCAAGTATGCATGTCATGCCCTTTGTCATGCCACTGCCAGTAGGACCTCAAGTCATGGTTATGACTTTCTCCCCCACTTTGAAGCATTGACGTCCTAATCAACAAGGCCCCGTCAACACATTCGATTAAATGGGTATTAGTGGTGAAGAGAGACTTCTGCAATTCCCATTCGAAGTTTGCTTGGATACCATTTGTAACAAACATTATGTTTTTCTTAGGCATCCCATATCACTCAAGAAGTTTAGTCATTACTTGGCATCGATGTGACCTCAGGATTTGGGCATGGCCAACATCTTTCTCATATCACTCGAATTACACCTCACTGTGATACCCTGACTGAACCCAATCCATGGATCTTTAAATGTGCATAACTTTGAATGCTCGTTTCACCATAGGCGATGTTGTACCATTGTCACTATTGGCATAGGGGAAGACCCAGGGTTCAACTCTAACAACGCACCAACAAACCCTAACTATTGGCCCTTACGGCAACACCTGTGAAGCAGGTGAAGTCTCACCCGAAGTAGCAATAGGGGGGTTGCAGGACAAACGTGTCTACAACCATAGGAAATGCAAGATGATTCCAAAACAACAACACAAAATAACCTAGAGATCCTTAACAATATTATTCTTAACTTCGCGAAGTAATTTATATCTTCTAATATTCAACAGGAAAAATAACAGTGCAATAACAACATAAAAGGTAGTAAATAAAAAGGCATCAACCACATGGAACAACAAGATTTTACGTGGTTCGCCCTCTCCCTATGGCTACGACCAAAAAACTATGTTTATTGATAGAATAGATGAAAATATATAGTTCCATCTATGCACTCAGATGTAGATCCTTTTCTCTCTCCTCCTTATCTCCTAACCCTGCACACCCAGCTATAGAGTCAATCTTTGCACCCAGCTAAAGAACCAAAATGAAAGAATACCGTAAAACATAACACTTCTACATCTCAAAACCACTATCGCACTCTCTGTTCTCAACTCTTCTAGACCTCTATTTATACATTCCATGACTCTTAGAAAACCCTAGACCGAAGCCTAGGTTCCAAAACCCTAGATCCACATTGCCAAAACTCTAGGTCCACATAACCCTCATTTTAAGGACTTCACCGGCCTGTTCCCCCTTCTTCTCTACAAAGTGCTCCAAAGCACCCATGAGTGTCTTCTTTCGCTTGCTGACTTGTCCATTATCTATCTTCTTTGTTTCTTTGTCTTTCTTGATCTTCTCTTTCAATGACTTGCTTTCCTTTGATTTGTTTCTTCTTTTATGCTTCTTTAACCACTTCGACCCTTCCTCGGTTTGTGTGCCTTCCGCTCACTTCATACTTCATCTTTCTTCTTCCTTAATCTTTCCTTTCTTCTTTAATACATAGCTAAGGGCCAACAGGCCCCCAACACTCACATGTGCCTTGTCTCGAGTCACTGTAGGGTTGAGCCCTCTGTATTACTTCGACTGCAGACTACGCAGAGTAGACTGTACTTTCTTCTCTATCCCTCCCTATCGTGTGAAAACTGTATTTTCTGTGTCTAGTACCCAATTTCAACTGCACCTAGTACCTAGACCCTTCTTCCTTTACTTTTACTAAGAGCGTGAGGCATCTGGTTGTCACAATACAACTTCAACCAGCTCCCATTTACTAAACCATCCTTCCATTCTCCATTAAGAGTCTTCAGTTGCGCAACTCCACCTTTTATAAGATAGACAACCTCGAATGGACCAAGCCAATGTGTCCTGAACGTTTTTGGATGCTTCATGAACTTGCTGTCATATAAAAGTACCAAATCTCCTTGTTTAAATGCTTTCTTCTTGATATGTATGTCATGGTAAGCCTTTTCTCGTTCTTTTTGTTCCTGCTGATGAAATCCTGCAATGAACCTATCTTCCTCTAGTTCCATAAACTGTGTGAACCTGTCTTTAAAAATGTCGGTGTCATCCATACCTGTAAATGATGCAATTCTGAAACTAGGAACCAAATATTCCATAGGTGCCACTGCTTCCAAGCCATAAACTATCTTGAAGGGAGTCTACATTGTCAACTATTTGCAAGTAGTTTTATAAGCCCATAGCACCATTGGAATTCTCAAATCCCAGTCATATCTATTAACACTACAAATCTTAGCCAGTGATGTATCCAAACTATTATTGAAAGCTTTGACTGTACCATTCGCCTATGGGTGATATGGTGTGCTCTTCTGATGGTGAACTTTGAACTTCTGAGTCAAGGCTTCAATAGTTTTGTTAATGAAGTGTGTGCCTTGATCACTAATAAGAATATTCGAGCATCCAAAATGGTTATGATATCATCAAATATGAACCATGCAGTTGTATTTGCACTACAGTCTTTAATTTCTCTTGCTTATGCCCATCTGGTCAAATACTCTATAGTAGTGATGATATATCGAGCTCATGTGCGCTTTCCTAGTGGGTTGATAGGTCCCACAAAGTCAATAGCCCATTTCTCAAATTCTTGTAAAGTCAACTGAGGTGATAATGGCATCTCATACCTTCTAGAAGGTTTCCCTACTCTTTGATATACATCGCAGTCTCTGTAGTATCCCTTAGCATCCTTATGTAAAGTGGGCCACCAGAGGCCAACTCTGGATAATGTCCTCCTACGATGCCTTCATGTGCTTCTTCAAGAACCAATGGTCTTTCTGATTCCATAACACATATTCTTAAGATCTCATCTAGTCCCATCTTATATAACTGTCCAACTATAAGTTGAAAATCGGTAGCGCATACTACCAACTATTTCTTCTGAATAATTGTATACTCGCGAGGTGCCATTCATGTGGAAAGGAACTGGACTATCTCGGCAAAGTGATCATCGACCTTCCTAATGGCTAACAACTGTGCATCTAGTAGTGTATCATCCAAACTGGTAGGCTCCTCTCTATGTTCTAACCTGGATAAGTGGTTAGGTCCCTTATTCATTCTTCATGGCTTAACCACAATCTCAAAGTCATACTCCTGGAATAATAATAACCATCTGCATATTCTCCCCCCCAACAGTGGCTTTTTGACAAAGTACTTCAATGTAGAATGATCAGTAAACATCTTAAAATGTCCTCCCAACAAGTAGTGTCTAAACTTCTGCAGCGCATATACCATAGCTAAGCCTTCTCTTTCAGTGGTAGTATAATTCATTTCAGATGTAGAAAGCTTCCTGCTAGCAAATGCTATAGGGTGGTCAATATCTCTCGCACATGGTTGAGCTAAAAATTCTCCTAATGCAATGGATGAAGCATCGACATGAAAATGGAATTCCTTACTCCAATCTGGAGAAACAAAAATATACGCAGTGACCATTTTATGCTTTAATGTGTAGAAGCTCTATTGGCATTCCTCTGTCCCTTGAAACTTACTATCCTTTTTTAATAGCTTCTCCATAGGTGTTGTTATCTAAGCATAACCCTTAATAAACTTTCTCTAGTATCCAATGTGTCCTAATGTAGTGCACAATTGTCTAACCAAAGTAGGAGGAGGTAGATCAACAATGATAACAATCTTGGAAGGATATACCAATCTAGCCATAAATTACAAATCACGTCACAACTAAAATCATGTGCTTTCATCAATAAAACAAAGAACCTGCTGAAACATATTAGACATAAAACTAGATTGAGGAATGGATTTTTGTTCCAAGTCATCTTGTTGCTGATATAATAACTCAAAAAATTATGTTTATGGATAATGATATTGAAATACAAGAGTAACAAATTCAAGAAATTGATGAGCTTGGATGTTTTATCGTTGAGTAAAAAATTGAAGAAATCAGTAATGGAGAAAAGTAGTTCATTCATTTTGAACAACAAGAAGAGAAGTCTGATATCATCCATGGGACAAAAAATATATAGATGCAACCTTTTCTCTTGGGTCAGCCGCAGGTTTTTCATGAATTTCTAGATCTAGTGGACATTTATATGGAGTTGAACTGGAGAATTAAATTTTATGTCTTTCATTTTGTGAAGCCAAAATTTTACTGTAAGTATGGGATTCCAAATTATAGATTGATGTTATATTTTTCAATTTCTTCTTTCCTATTTGTGCATAAACATGGAGGCTAGTTTCGGTTAGTTAACTATTTGCTCGAGTGGTTGCATTAAAAGTTTCACTTCACATGATCAACTAGTTTTCAACTGGTTAGGAGTAGGTGTATGTATATAAATAAGCTTGTTTATGAGCATGAAGATTTGATTTTGATATGGTATGTAATCAAAATAATAATGACTCCATAGCCCAATAATGGCAGTCGGGTATAGTTGCATCTTTGAGTTTCAGTATAAATAATACACGTAACAGGGTTGGTAAACAGAGTAAAGTGGTTGGTGGAAGGGTGGCATAAATCAAAGAACTAAGGCACACAATATGTTGTTATTAGCACCTCATAAGGAGGTGCTGCCCCCAGTTGGAGCTGATGTTAAATCCTAGGTCTGCACCTATTCCTTTATTCCTCTAATCAGCCCATCCATCTATCAACCTAGTTTCTACTTAGTTTTTCTTCAATGGTGTGTTGAGTCATTTCAATTTTTTTTCATTTTCCTATTTGTTTTTATCATTTCCTTTCTCTTTATAAGGTTAGGAAAATTTATAATTTGAATTGAATAAGTCACATCACCATGGTTATGTCACTTTTGGGTTGCAAACAGGTTAACTTAGGCCTATTGGTGAAAAATGATATTGATTGCAAGAATTCCCCCATTATTGCAAACAACAAAACAAACATTATTTTATGAGTTGTAATGTTCTAAAAATATTTAAAAGTTTAAATATTGGTGTGTTGGTGTCTTGTAGGCATTTGCATCTCCCTGTACACTCTAGATTGTGCGTATTTCTACTAGTTCATTTGATGCAGGAGCACTACGACTTCATCAAGTGAGCTAGCGCATGGAGCAAAGAATAGCTGGACAACGCCAGCATAAAATTTTGAATTTCACCTTGTTGTGGGTGCGGCAAACATTAATGAGCTGATGTAATGAAGCGCACTTATGTTGTATAATAGATATGAAGGCATTTAATAGTTTTAATGCTTTTAGATAGGAATTAGCTGAAGATTAGACAGTTTTACTCCTGGGAGGGAAAACGAATATAGGCACCCTCCTTTGTACATTGTATTATTATCAAGCATTCAGAAGAGGAGAGTCGGGTGAGAACTTGTAGAGCCCTCATGTACAGATTGGATTAATAAGAAGAGATTTTGATTCAATTTCATGACCGGTGTTGTTTTTCTCTGTGTATGTGCTTATGTGTTCATGAGTGTTTGTTTTCCATGTATGCATTTACTTTCGAATATGTTGTGCATGTGATTTCAGAGGTTTACTGATGTCTGGAAGAGAGGAGGATAAGTTTCAATTGTTTCTCTGTTGAGCCGGGAGATTCCTGCATAGAGTGCAGTCGAATTCCTCCGCATAGAGTGCATTGAGGAGGCTCACCGTTGAACTCTTATTCTCGTATGCCCAGGAATTTAATTGGGTTAAATTATAGCCGTGCAGGAGATGTGCAGGCCAGGGTCGAAGTCTCAGACTTGAGTCTGAGTACAGGTTGACAGGAAATCTATTTCAGAGYGTGCATAAAGTCTGAGAAACCGAACGGTCTGAGAGATGTTGAGGATAAGCGCAAGCGGTGTGCGCACTAAGGTCTCTGAAGGAGTCGGAGAATAAAATCTCAGGAGGGATAGTTCCGTGGAGAACGCATTGGAGCAAACCCAGGAAGGATTTGAAACGGAAGCACTTTGAAGTGGAGGATATTTTTCAAGGAAGAGAACTGACGGTCAAAGTTCGTGGAGGAGAATCACGAGATCCCGATGACCGTCCGATCGGGAAAGAGTTGCGCAGGAGTTGTCCAAAGGTGTAGGAGAGAACTGGCCATCGGATCTCGGCCCATCGGGGTTCGGGGTTCGGTGTTTGGCGAGGTAAGTGTTTTGTGACTTGCCAAATCGCGAATCGCGATTTTCTGAGTTGATGGGAGCCGTTGATCAGAAACGAGACAGGTGTCGCGAGATCCCAAGGAGTCGGGATTCGACACTTCGGCGTTTCCAAAGTCGAAGGGACCAGAAAGGACCAGCAAAGTCCCGAATTGTGACGGGTCCCACAGTGATAGTGTGGGTGTTGACAGGCGTCATCGGGGTTTCGGCATTCGGGATTTTCCAAGGCAAAGGACTCGCGACAGTTGAAAACGCGATCCCGCGATCCCCGATCGCACGAGTGGAAGAGTTATGTGGTAGTGTGGGACCACAAGACATAGTGGGAGACAGGTGGCGTCAATTTGGAGTTCGGGGTTCGGGGATTGAAAAGGGTAGTGAAACATAACATTGCCATTCCCGATTTCCCGATAGGGGGAATCCCCGATACACAAAAGGGTTGACTGTTGACTGTCGGGGTTCGGGGTTTGGAGCTGTTTGCGCACCGTGCTCGCGCGAACCGCGAATTTCCGAATCGTGATTTCCTGAATTCTGAAGGGGAGATCGCCGAAGGAGTTTACTGTGGGTAGCTCCTGAGGGGAGTTGGAAGAGTTTGTAACTCTTCGGGCCTATGTGTGTTAAGAAGGTCCTGGTGAGCAGCTTGTTGTCGAGGGCAGCTAGGCGTCAAGTGGTATCAGAGCAGGGAAAGAAGTTCTCTTTGTTCAGGTAGCAGAGAGAAGAGGATTTCTCCATGCCACCCAGAAGAGAGAGGTAATCTCCTGATCATGAAGACAGGGATGCCCGAAGAAGGGGTAGGCCAGCAGGTAATGCTGAGATGGAACGAGAGATGAGATATCTCTGAGCCAGGCTTGAAGAAATGGAGACCACCCAAAGGCGTGGTGCTGGAGAAGCAGAGTTCAGTGATTCTGAGATTGAAGAGGAAGCTGGACACGACGCCGAAGAGGTCTCAGCAGAAGATGCCTCGAGGGAGAGGTTGATTAGAGCCATTGCCAGAATGAGCTCAAAGACTAAAATGGACATTCCCGTTTATGAGGGAAGTCTGAACGCAGAAGAGTTGCTGGATTGGATCCGAGCACTCGACACCTACTTCGATTACGAAGATATCGAAGAAGATAAAAAGGTGAGACATGCAGTCACAAAGCTGAAGGGACATGCAGCCTTATGGTGGGACGAGTTGTAGGAAGAGAGACATTCCCGAGGCAAACAAAAGATCAAGAGATGGGATCGGATGATCGCCAAGATGAAGGCGAAGTTCATTCCGAGGGATTACCAGATCACTCTATTCAGGCGCATGCAGAACCTGAGACAGAAGATGATGACGGTGAAAGAATACACCGAGGAATTCTATAGGGTCAACATTCAAGTAGGTCACCGAGAGAGTGATGACGAAAAGGTGACAAGGTATCTGAATGGGTTGAGGTATGACATTCAGGACGAGCTAAGCATGGTTACCATCCGAACAGTTGAGGATGCGTACCAAATGGCTCTGAAAGCCGAGGAGAAGTTGAGCCGCAAGCAGGGATAGCGAGGGCGAGGCAGAAGCCAGCCCAGAGGCAAAGCAGTTTCCCAAGAGAGAACTCAAAAGCCCAAGGAGGAGTGGAAAAAGCCTCAGGGAAAAGCTGAAAGAGGTGGAACCTCACAGTAGAGGCAGCAAATTTCTGAGCTGAGGAGGCAGCAAGATGATCAGCAAGGAGGATATGTTGACGCCAACACATTTTCTCGTACCCTAGGTCGAGGCAGAGGTCGAGGAGGAATTATCACATGCTTTACATGTGGTAAAGACGGACACAAATCCGTTGACTATCCGGAAAGGAAAATGGACAGAGGAAAAACTCACATCGCTGAGGCGTAGAAGCGTGATGTTGAGAGTGAAGATGCAGACAGCGGAAGATCACTTGGCATGCATAAAATCCTTTTGAAGCCTGAGAAGGAGGTGGAAAGCACAGTGAAGAGGAGCAGACTGTTCAGAACATCTTGTACAGCCAAGGACAGGAAATGCAAAGTCATAATTGACAGTGGGAGCACTGACAATCTCGTTTCGACCGAGATGGTGGAGAAATTGGAGCTAGAGACAACTAAGCACCCGAGTCCATATAAAGTCTCATGGTTACAGAAAGGACACTGGGTAAGTGTCACTAAACAATGCTTAGTTAAATTTAAAATTGGGAATTATCATGATGAGATACTGTGCGATGTCATTTCCATGGACGTATGTCATGTATTGCTGGGTAGACCATGGCAGTATGATAGAAATGTTGTTCATGATGGAAGGATGAACACATACACCTTGGAGAAGGATGGAAGAATTCATAAACTGATGTCGATAAAAGATAAGGAAGTAAAGCCAGAAGTTAGCAGCAAGATACTTCTCATGAGTGGGAAGGAACTTTTCACAGAGCTGGAGAAGAATGAAGATCCACAGTTCTTTGTTGTCAGGAAGCCAAGAATTGTCCTGACAAGCACAAGAGTGGACGACTTACCAGAAGAGATTCAACAACTTCTGGGAGAGTTTGCTGACATCATCTTGGATGAACTACCTCATTTGTTTCCACCGGTGCGGAGTGTAAGTCATCACATTGACCTCATACCCGGAGCAAGCTTGCCGAATAAGGCAGCATACAGGTTGACACCCCAGCAGAACGAGGAGGTCAAAAGGCAAGTGCAAGACTTGCTGGACAAAGGACTGGTGAGGGAGAGTCTAAGTCCATGTGATGTTCCAACAGTACTAAGTCCGAAGAAGGATGGAGGCTAGAGGATGTGTACAGACTCCAGGGCGATAAATAAAATCACCATCAGGTACAGGTTTCCATTGCCGAGAATGGACGACTTGATGGATTACCTGAGCGGGGAAAATTACTTTTCCAAGATTGATCTCAAGAGCGGATATCATCAGATCCGGATGAGAGAGGGAGATGAATGGAAAACAACATTCAAGACAAACGAGGGTTTGTACGAATGGTTGGTCATGTCGTTTGGTTTGACAAATGTGCCAAGCACATTTATGAGGCTGATGAATGAGGTCCTGTGGGAGTTCATTGGCAAATTTGTGGTGGTATACCTGGATGATATTTTAATTTTCAGCAAAACGAAGGCTGAGCACTTGAGACATTTAGCCATCGTGATGAGGAGGCTACAGCAGGAGAAACTGTTGATAAATTTGAAGAAATGTTACTTCATGCAGACAGAACTCATATATCTGGGTTTTGTAATATCGGTGAATGAATTGAAGATGGATCCTGAGAAGGTTGAGGTAATCAGAAATTGGCCGTCACTGAGAAATGTTTTTGAGGTAAGGAGCTTTCATGGTTTAGCTAGTTTCTACAGGAAGTTCATTAGGAATTTTAGTGGAATTAGCGCCGCGATGATGGATACGGTGAAAAAGCGGCATAAAGTTTTTCAGTGGACCGTCGAGGCTGAAAAAAGCTTCAATCTGCTGAAGCGAAAGATAACAAAGCAGCCAGTGTTAGTGCTGCCTGATTTTCAGAAAACCTTCCAGGTAAAGTGTGACGCCAGCGGATATGCTATTGGAGGGGTTCTGAGTCAGGATGACAGACCTGTTGCATATTACAGTGAGAAGCTGGATGATGCGAAGCTGAAGTACTCCACGTACGATAAGGAATTCTATGCCATTATCCAGGCACTGAAAAAGTGGAGGCATTACCTGATACCCAAGGAATTTGTGTTGTATAGTGATAATCATGCACTGCAATTCGTGAGTCAGCAGAAAAAGCTGAATCAGAAGCATGCGAAGTGGGTGGAATACATGCAGAATTTTACATTTGTGATAAAGCACATTTCGGGGACTGCTAACAAGGTAGCTGACGCCTTGAGCAGAAAATGTTTATTGCTGCAGGAATTCAGGGTCAAGACTTTGGGTTTTGAGAATCTGAAAGATATGTATGCAGATGATGCAGACTTCAGGGAAGCATATGAGGCAGCTGAGAACCCAATACTCAGGGATAGGAGTCCGTGGATTGACTACCTGATCTAGGATGGATTGTTGTTCAAAGGCAATCAATTGTGCATTCCATATTTCTCTATGAGAGAGAATTTGGTGAAAAAAAAGCACAGCGGAGGACTAGCAGGTCATTTCGGGCATGACAAAACATTTGTCAAGCTGAGCGAATCATATTTTTGGCTAGGCATGCGAGCCGATGTAAAAATATTTGTTGACAGGTGCAGGATATGTCAACATGTGAAGGGTCGAAAGCAGAACATAGGTCTCTATCAACCGTTGCCTATACCAGAGAGGCCATGGGAGGCCATTAGTATGGATTTTGTTTTGGGGTTGCCGAGAACACAACGAGGAGTGGATTCAATTTTTGTAGTAGTGGACAGATTCTCGAAGATGGCACATTTCATCTCGTGTCACAAGACCAGCGATGCAACCCACATCGCGAACTTATTTTTCAAATAGATTGTGCGATTGCATGGATTGCCCAGGAGCATAGTCTCGGATCGGGACACCAAGTTCATAGGTCACTTCTAGAGGACGCTATGGAAGAAGCTAGGGACTGAATTGGCATTCAGTTCTTCTTACCATCCGCATATGGATGGACAAACAGAGGTGGTCAACAGAAGCTTAGGAGATCTGTTGAGAAGTCTGGTGACAGAGCATCACAGCAGTTGGGATCAAATCCTACCACAGGCAGAGTTTGCGTACAACGATTCTGTGAATCGGAGTACAGGTAAGAGCCCATTCCAAATTTTGTATGGGACACAGCCGAGAGGATTTTCTGAGCTCAGGGAGTCAGAACAGGCTGAGACAAGCAGCGCGAGAGCTGAAGAATTTGCTGAAGCTATGCAAGAACTTCACACGCAGGTGAAGCAGCAACTGCAAAAGTCGAATCAAGAGTACAAGCGCAAAGCTGATCAGAGAAGGAGACAACTTCAATTTGAAGTTGGGGACATGGTTCTGGTGCACTTGAGGAAAGAAAGGTTCCCAATGGGAACATACAACAAGCTCAAGATGAAGAAGATTGGGCCGTGCAAAGTCCTGAAGAAGTTCGGGGAGAATGCATATGAGCTTGAATTGCCAGAGGGCATCGGGATATCTCTGATTTTCAATATTTCGGATTTATACCCCTACAGGACCGAGGATGAAGGAGCTGGAACTGATGAACAACCAGTGATCCAGTGGCAGAAGCAATTACCAGTTGCACAGAAGCCTGAGATGGAGTGCATATTGGATAAAAGAATAGGCAGGAAGACCAGGAGAAAGCAATATTTTGAGTACCTGGTGAAATGGAAAAATCACCCAGTGGAGGATGCTAGCTGGGAGACAGAGACAATGATACAAAAACATGGGCAGACTGTGCAGGAGCTCATGGATAGGAGCCCATGAAATCTTTTGATCCGAGGAGTATGATGCAGGAGCATCTACGACTTCATCAAGCGAGCCAGCGCATGGAGCAAAGAACAGCTGGACAGCGCCAGCATAAAATTTTGAATTTCACCTTGTTGTGGGTGCGCCAAACATTAATGAGTTGATGTAATGAAGCGCACTTATGTTGTATAATAGATATGAAGGCATTTAATAGTTTTAATGTTGTTAGATAGGAATTAGTTGAAGATTAGACAGTTTTACTCCTGGGAGGGAAAACGAATATAGGCACCCTCCTTTGTACATTGTATTATTATCAAGCATTCAGAAGAGGAGAGCCGGGTAAAAACTTGTAGAGCCCTCATGTACAGATTGGATTAATAATAAGAGATTTTGATTCAATTTCATGACCGGTGTTGTTTTTCCTTGTGTATGTGCTTATGTGTTCATGAGTGTTTGTTTTCCATGTATGCATTTACTTTCGAATATGCTGTGCATGTGATTTCAGAGGTTTACTGATGTCTGGGAGAGAGGAGGATAAGTTTCAATTGTTTCTCTGTTGAGCCGGGA
>ML776796.1:527933-559740 GCA_009831015.1 Picea engelmannii
CGTCATCGGGGTTTCGGCATTCGGGATTTTCCAAGGCAAAGGACTCGCGACAGTTGAAAACGCGATCCCGCGATCCCCGATCGCACGAGTGGAAGAGTTATGTGGTAGTGTGGGACCACAAGACATAGTGGGAGACAGGTGGCATCAATCCGGAGTTCGGGGTTCGGGGATTGAAAAGGGCAGTGAAACATAACATCACCATTCCCGATTTCCCGATAGGGGGAATCCCCAATACACAAAAGGATTGACTGTTGACTGTCGGGGTTCGGGGTTTGGAGCTGTTTGCGCACCGTGCTCGCGTGAACCGCGAATTTCCGAATCGTGATTTCCCGAATTCCGAAGGGGAGATCGCCGAAGGAGTTTACTGTGGGTAGCTACCGAGGGGAGTTGGAAGAGTTTGTAACTCTTCGGGCCTGTGTGTGTTAAGAAGGTCCTGGTGAGCAGCTTGTTGCCGAGGGCAGCTAGGCGTCATCATTCATCATTACATATTCCATGCTAATATCATGCATGTTTGTGCCTCGAGTTATTATTATTGCAGGGTTGTGTGGTTATTATTACATGAGATAAATAAGCCCAAAACAATGCATACAGTTGACCACTATTCTCAACAGACATAGCTAGGGCACGATGGTATCACCCCGAGGGAACTAGCAGTTAAACAGAGAAAAATCCCATAGTGATCAAGGATGAGGACACTGAAGAAGACCTCTCCAAATTTTCCAATATGGAGGAGATGGTTGCACATACATTGAAAGGGATGACAGAGGATAAGGCAAGGCAAAGATGTAGTGAAGGGGAGACCTCATGAGTTAAATATCTTGTTGTAACAATAGATTACCCCACAAATCCATAATCAGAACAAAATTTTATGGACTTTGGTCCAGATCCTAAGCAGGATTCTGATGACATAACTCCAGATGCAGAGCTGGCCCCTGAGCAGGTTCCCCATGATTTCAAACCAAAGATCAAAGGAAAAATGGTGATGGTACATGAACCTGTGAGAAAGGAAATTGATAAAAACTTGAGAAAGCAGCCAAATATGAAATGAGGCCAAGGATATCCAATATTTCCATTGAACTCAATAAACCTGTTGCAAAGGAAGAGCAGGGGCTCAAGAATGGAAGAAAGATAAAGACATTAATAAAGCCAAAAGTTGAAACTGACAAGGATATGGATGGCAACCACCAGATGAAAGATATCAAGAAACAAAACAAGACATGAGGAAGAAAATTCAGAGTATGTAGCAAAAAAATCAAACACTTGAATTGCAACATGCAAAATTACATAGAAAGTATCAAAAGATGTTGAAGAAACATCAAAGGTCACTACCCAAATTTTCTCAAATACTTTCTTTTTCCCTGTTTTAGTCATTGGATTTCGGCGTGCCCTTCAAACAACTGGAGGTGAAGTTTTGAAAATAGTAAAAAGAGGTTTTTGTTCATAACAAGCCCATTCACAAACCCCTCTCTGAGGTTTTACACAGTTATCACGGTTTGGGAGAATCAAAGATATTTTGAGGCCGTTTTTCTTAGAAATTCACCAAATGCTCTGTTTTCCCCTATTTTAGCCATTGCCTTTGGGTGCTCCTTCCGAACAGTTGGAGGTTAATTTTTGAAAATGGAAGGAGGTTTTTGTTGGGAATGATCCCATTCACAAAAACCTCTCTGTGTTTTTACACAGGTATCACAGTTTGGGAGAATCGAAGAGATCTCTACATTTGGTTTTCCCAAAAATTCACCAAATTCTAGGTGAGTTTTGTTCTAGTGTTAAAGGTTTGTCTCCAATTATTGGAATACATGGGAATCCATGAAAATTCAACTTCTAGCTACAAATTATGAAGACTTTTTCTATGCAACCTTTTTACTTAAGTTATCAACAATAAGTTCCAGTTGCACTGATAGATCTTTTTTAAACTTTAGTTAGAGGTATTGATGCCACTTGTAATGAGTTGTTATTTTTGATAAAAACAATATTTTTTGTTAAGGTCAACTTGATGGGGAGTTATGAACTGACACTCCAGCTAAACTCCATTCAGTTTAAACAAATGCTTACACATTTTAATTAGGCAGTAACAATCAGTTGTATCTATAGGATCTGATTGTGATGTAAAGTTGAACTTCAAAGTTTAGATCCTAGGTAAGTAATTGAAACCTCTCTTGAGGAGGATAAATAGATTGATCTTTGAATGTAAAGGGATTCAATTTTGGGAGATCAAGAATCAAAATTTTGTCTGGGACTTGAAGTATGAGGCTGTTAAGTTTCCTACCTTGGTAAATATATTTTTTGGTGACAGATTATGTTTTCTTCTCAAATCTTCTGCATATTCTTATTCTTATCTAGATGAAAATTGGAAATGTATGCGAAGTGTTGTTTCCTTTCCTTTCAGCTATTGTCTTAGTGAACTGTTTATTGTCACACAAACTTATTTCAACTATTGTTTTCAGTAAATAGTTTATTGTAATACAACCTTGTTTGGATGATTTATGTCAAGATACATGTTTTAGATATGGAATATTATTTCAAGTCTAAAATTTCATATAGAAAGTAACAAATTGTATCCTTCCTTGTATTTCCTTTGTTTTATTCTTCATATCCTTAACTCCTCACCGAAATGCATGCCACCAGCTGAGGGAAACCTTACAATGATATTTTTGAATAGTGAAACCATGTATCTATCCTTGAAAACCTATCCATCAACTGACCAAAAAACTTAATTCATAAAAAACCCATCATTCCATCACTTGAGATGGCCTAGCTCTACCCTTTAGCAATCAAGTGCATACCTTAGGCACAACATCTCCTATGAGGATGTGTTGATGGGGGTTAACTCCCCTAATTCAACAACAGGAACCAAACCCTCCATCGAGGCCCAATTAGACTCTGCAGGGTTTGGAGTGGAATGGTTCTCTAGATCTTACAATCTGGCCAAATTATTGATGAGATTTTGTGTTTTCTGGTGAATGCTCTTCCTTTGGTTAAGATAGTTTTTTTAGTAATTTCTCTTAGGTGGGGCAGGTAAAAGAGGTGCAAGCCAGTATAAACCAACTTGACTAAGATAGGACAAGAGTTTTGACTATTGGGAAGGGGTCGAGCTTGGGATAACATGCTACTCGAAAATACAGACAACTATCCTATGACAAAGGGCTCAGTCATAATACTTTAATCGAAAGAGCATCCAATTGTTGTCTAAAAAATCTACTTAACAGAAAGAAAATGCATATATGATCAAGATCAGGGTAAGAAAAATAATTCATCTACTGAGACATTCATCACATAGCTGAGGTAAACTACTTAGCACAGAGAAAGAAATACAATAGTAATCAATGTCATGGTAAGAAAAATAATTCATCTTTCGATACATTTATCACATAGAAGCACAATGATTTACTTTCATCATTTAAAGCAAGGAACATTAAAACATTGCACCAAATAACTTGACAACATAATTAATTGCTCTTACTCATTTACTGCAACATTCATAGAACAGGAAAGGAAGAGCTATACACCCTTCCATCTGGAGCAACGCTCACTAATCTATCTATTCCCCCCTTTATTTCCAGCACCTATCTATCCAACCAGCCAAAACTCTAAATTGAAGGGAACAAACAGAAGATGCAAAAGCATAAGATGGTCAACACTTTCATGAATTAGCTAGCTACAAAACTATAATTTGACCCTGAGAAGGAAAAAAGAAGGTGACTAAAGGCGAATCTATTATAGCTCATATACCAGCAGTAGGAAACATAGTTGAGGGGTGAGTTATTGGGAAGAACCAATAATTCTTCTCCAACTCCAATCACATACATCTGATGAAAATAGTTAGTCTCTGGTCTAGAAGGACTTCTTAATTTGTAGCAGTCTCAAAATAATTATCAACAACCAAAAGAAAAAGATTTCTTACAACAACCATCGAGCCCTTGACCATCGGCTGATGTTCTTATTTATAATATAAAGTCTTAACAATAATTAATGGTTAAATACAATTCGAGCTAATAAAAAATTGCCACATGGTGTCATCATCTAACAGTCTTTCAACAGTCCACCTGAGTTGTTTCTTGGAAAGGATGGACTCTTTCATAATCATACCATATAATAAAGAGTTATTCACAGGTGTTGGCCCATGGAAACCTGTGTTGTTCCATTGGAGCCGCATAGATTCCCTTGATGTCTGCTACGTGCGCATGATATTTGCGAGGCTGAAGTTCAACTTCTGAAGTATGGCTCTGGCTTTGATTGGATGTCCTGCGAACTATTGTACTTTCTCGAGCTTTGCATTGGTGACCTTTGCACATTCTTCGACTCATGACGCATCTTTTTCAGTGCACAGCTTGATCGTTTTGCTTAGGTTGATTAATATCGAGATGCTGAAATCGGGAGCTCAACATACTTTGTTGCTTTGGCGATTCTTTCAGTTCTTCGGTGGGATCACAAGACAGACTCGGGTTGGTGATCGGTAAGATTCTTTCTACAATTAAAAAGAATTAGTTTAGCGATCAACAAACCCATGATCTGACATAAATAAGCAATAGATCAACACATACCTGTGCAACTTGCTAGTCTTAGTCGTTTTTAATACTTACGTGATCCCAAATGCTTCCTTCGAGTGACCTGTAAAGCCACCACTTCTATTTGGTGTAAATGAACACCTCATCATGTTGTAGTGTGGCTAATCAAGTATGATAGACATGAATGTATAATTATCACAATAATTACTTGACCTTTTGGAAAAAAGGGCGTCGAGGATGAATTATGCGTGTGTGTTCTCCTGAGAGGTCAGATATTGTATAGAGAAGGTTGTTAAATGCCTTCGGAACTCATACCACCAAGCCTGCGAAGCGTCATTTACAAATAACGAAAGTTTGGAAGTTCAAAAAGGATCGAAAGGATCGTACTGCACACTTTCCTGCAACCCTGATCGACGACGCTTTCATGTTCTGGATCGCATTCGTCGATTAGCTACGTTGTGCCAAAAATTTTAAACATCATGTCGTGAGGCATGGGCATTATGCTGGCGAGCCTAGTGTCACTCTTTGATTTCCCTATAAATAAAGGATTTTTGCGAGCAATCCTTCTTATATGAAGGATTGCTCATGAATATTATTGGTGCATTGGTCAAACCAAAAGGTACTACCATGAACTCGTAATGCCCAAATCGAGTTTGAAAGGCATTTTTAGGAATATCATCTTCCTTAATCCTTAACTGGTGATACCCTGATCGCAGATCAATTTTTTAGAAAATTTATACTCATTTCATCTGATCAAAGATATCATCTATCTGTGGAATTAGGTACCTATTTTTCACTGTAGCACAGTTCAAGTCCCTGTAATCTATACACAGTTGTAAGGAACCATCCTTCTTCTTAACAAAAATTACTGGTGCACCCCAAGGTGAGACACTAGGCCTTATTAGCCCTAAGTCAAGTAGTTCCTTCAACTGCATCTGCAACTCACAAAGTTCTGGCATCGTCATCCTTTACGGTGTCTTGGAAATTCACTCTGCACCAGGTTTTAGCTCAATGGTAAAATCAAGCTCCCTCTCAAGAGGTAACCCTGGAAACTCTTTCGAAAAAATATCTTTAAAGTCCGACAATACTGGATATTGATCCATGGAGGGCCCTTTCCCTTCATTTAATTCTCCCACTACATATAATCGACAACCGTGCCTCATGAAATGTTTAACCTTCATGGTCGAGATAAAGCATAGAGACACCTTCCTCCATACACTATGGATCTCTACTCACCTTCCTTCATGGTCAACACAAAGCACCCTTTTCGCGAAGAAATCTACCATAGCTTGATGGAATTCTAAACAGTCCATTCCAATGATTAGGTCATACATCCCTAGAGTAGTGGAGTACACCTTCAACCTAGTAGTGCACACTCCCAGGTCTATTAGACAATCATCGACACTAGGTCCTACCACTTGTTTTTCCCTTGAATCCATCTCGACTTGTTTAAATTCATCATGCTCATAGGCTTCCAACCCACACTTTTCTAATGCAAAAGGTGAAATGAAACTATATGTAGCACCATAATCAAATAAAATCTTAACATTGACATAATTTAGCGTACCTCACGAATCCACCATAGTGGATTGATGCTCTTCCTAGCAGTTATCAACTGCTACATAAATCTGGTGGCTACTACTCTCTCTTCCCATTGGGGCCTTTCCTTTTATATTCACAAAGCCTGCTTGTGACTCTGGAAAATCACGTTGGTAATGAGGTCCTTTGTGTAAGAATATAATGGATGTGCTTGTTTTACCATTGACAATATCACTATTTTTACCCAACAATAGGCCGAAGCCACCCTCCAAGCACCTTAACTTTGAAAGAGAATCACTCTTGAAGCAAACCCTAGGCCAGATATCCAAACAAAGAGTACTGCACCTTTCCCCAAGGATAGCACACCAACAAGAGTTGATCAGATAGTCCAAACCCTAGCCAAGAGATGGTCCAAACCAAAACGTAACTGCTAGCTGTAGCAGCTACACTGGCAACTCTCCTCCAAACCTGTGCACAAAACTGGGCACTGAAGTGCGCACAAGTGTTGCTATGCAATTCTAAGCCAAAATGAAGACTGGTCTCCTATATTTATAGTAATTCTGGCTAACTGCCTGGGCCGACTTCTCATTTTGGGTATCTATCTGTTCAGTATATATTAGTTATTCTAGCCAACTTCTTCTCTTGGAGGCTAATAACCTAATATAAGTTATCTTCTTGAGCTGACAAGTCTTCTAGGGTTATTAGCCAACTCATTGGGTTTCTCTTACTTTCTGGAGTATTCTATTCTTGTCAGGTTTACAGGTGGAGGTAAATACCTCCTGCAACTACCATAATATCAACACTCCCTCCTAGCTAGGGAGGTATTACAGGCAATGGTCTTGAGCACAAATATACCATTCACCCGGTAGAATCAACATAGTTGTATATATTATCTTATGACTAGATCATGAGAATCATCATCATCATTAGTGTCATCAGCTGCATCATCTCGCGAAACCATACTCTATCTGAGTAATCAGACATGATGCTCACTCCACAGAGTGACACAGGATTCATTCTTTTAATCTGGACATACGTCCTAGAAGAGTAGATGTTCTAAACCATTTTTCGTCTAGGAAATCTTTGTCCTTTAATCATCCATATGGTTGATAATCATTTACCAAACTGATGATAGTTTCCAAGGCAAACAAAACAAAATAGAACACAACTGTGTCTATCCATAGTAGTAAATAACTACAATCCAGTGGTACACTACCACACCAAGTAACACACAAGTACTTGATCAGTAACGTATAGTCACAAACAATGGAACACATCTACTGTCATACATTTTTCATAACAATCATCTGATATCTACCTGCATAGAAACAATGTTATGATATAAACTGAATCAACTAGGCCAATCTTTCACTCACATCTGTGAGGTATGAAATAATATCTTCCCTCAAAAGGTAAAACATTAATGATGAGTTGTTTGAACTATTCTTTTCAAGCAAGGAAGATTAATTGTCCTAATTTCTGAGCCTGGACCATTCCCCACCCTGGGCCATTCCTCTGACACTAAACAAGGTGTAACCTGGAGAGAATGAATCTTCCTTAAGAAATGCTTGTCCCTGATTGCTGAGCCTGGCCCATTCCCCACCCTAGTCTATTCCCCTGGCACTAAACAAAGTGAAACCTGGAGATAATGAATACACCCTAAGGAATGACTGTCCGAACCATTTCCTTTGTTAACCACAAGAGGAAAATATTGGCCTATATCAACCTCCAAAACGAACCATTCCTCATGTTAACCACAATGAGAAATCGATGTCCAGCGAGGCGAGCCAGTCTTCTTGAGTAACCCTCAAGAAGAGAGACTGCCCTAGACCACTCCCCATGTTAAGCAAAATGGGAAGTCATTGTCTATGATACATCAACAATCTGGACCATTTCCCATGTTAACCACAATGGGAAATCGTTGTCCGTCAGAAATCTCAATCCACTTTCCAAATTGGAAAGAATATGCTCATCCTGGACCATTTTTCTAACTGAAAAATGACTGTCCATGAATCAATACATATCAGTTCTCCCTCCCAACCTGGAAGTCATCTCTTCCTTTTTCAATAAGGAAGTCGTCTCCACGAGCTCCAGCTTGAGTACACAAACTCTTTCATCTTGGATAGAAGCTTTACCAAAATGTTTGCTTATCTGCTCATCTGTGGAGATATGTATTGGAGAACCAATTTCTCCTTTTTGGACTTCATCATGGATAATGTAATGCTTGATTTCAAATGTACTTCAGTCTAGAACAATGGTTTTCTTTGAAGGCTTCATGTAGCTCTGATCAATAGAGTATATCATTGTTGGAAAACCGGAACATATCCATGTGACACTTCTTCTATAATCATGAGATCCGATCTACTGAGTAATCATATTGATACAATATCTTTGTTATAGAAACTCTTCCCCACGCTTCTGCTGTGCACTGGAGGTTCTCCACCAAGTTATCTTTTCCCATCTGCATACAAGGGTCTCTTTCTGGTATGCCTCAAAGTCTTGAGGTTGTTCTTCATGCACTCTTTGTTCAATTCCTCTGGAGAACAGTCTTTGCATTTATCTAATGTAGAATTCCAAGTCATGGATGTTGCGGATGATATAGTGACTCATGTAGAGGTATGTCTAGTCTACTAGAACAAGTGGTTATCATAGTCTTCTCCCTCCATCTAGGAGAACCTCTAGTTATGGATCTTGCAAAGCTTTTATTCATAAGTCTTCCATACATTGTTCTTCATCACGAATTTCAGTTCCTCTGCTTGATTTATTTTGGTGAGTTCATATCAGGCTGGTAATCTTGTGATTCTTGATACAATGACTGGTTGTTCTGGCTTCTCTTTCTTTCTTGGAATATTCATGTTTTTATTGATGTGTTTCTTTAGTTCTTGGGTCCATGGAGTTTCTTATAGATTCCATTCCCTAATGATTGCATTTCTTTCTTTCATCATAGGATCACGGATGTGGATGGACAAACAAGGATACTTTAGGGATTCTCTTCGAAGAAAACTTCTTCTAAGGTTGAACTCGACACGTACCATCTTTCATGGCTGCTACCATGGATATATACTTCATCATCTTCAATGGATCATAGGATTAGCTCCCTCCTAATCCTTGCTTCATGTATGAGTGCATATAATCAACTCCCTCTGTCTAATAGATTCCACACTTTTGTCTGCATCTTTATTGTCTTCTGCAATATATAATTGGCTCTTCTTTGTCTAACAGTGTCCTTGCTTCCATGTTGTTGTCTTCTACAAAACGTCATAAGTCTTTCTCTAATTTCCTCTTGGTTGCTGACTTCTTTCTGTCGTGCTTCTTCTACGCCTATTTTAATAGCTTCCACATGATTTTCTTTATGTATATCATCTTGACTTGTATAATGATAGAGATCTTTATCTTGTTGTTCTTCCATAGGTATATTTCTTCTTGGAATATATTGTCTTCTAAGAGATAGATATTTGTATAGAGACTATACAAACAAGATATGTACAAGAACTAAGAAGAGTATTGTTACCTTCAGAAGAAGTAGTCTCTTTCATCCTACTTGGTCTTCTTTGTAGGTTCCTTTTCTTCAGCAACTGATGCTTCATGTGTCCCCTTCCTTTTCTTTATCTCAAGACAAATATTCTTGTAGTGACCATACTTTCGATAGTTGAATCATTGTACTTCTGAAATATCTTTCTCTTGATTTGGCTTCCTCCTTGAACCAAACTTCCTTTTGTTCCTGAAATTATTGAATCTTGTTGTGAAGGCTTGATCATCGTACCTATTTTGGGGTTTCTCTTTTGCATTGATCCTTGATTCTTCTTGAGCACAAGAAGTCCAAAGTTCTTCAAATGTAGGATACTCCTTCCTTGTGTTCATGCTTGCGGCAAATGCATCCCACGTCCTGGGAAGACCATTGAGTACTATGTTTACCAATTCCTTCTCTGAAATGATCTCTTCAATAGCTTGTAGTTGATCTCTTAACTGGGATATCCTCACAAAGTATGATGTTATGCTATCATCGTCATTCATCTTCATGTCACAGAGCTCATTCTTTAGACTCGTTACTTGTCCAATGTTTCTGACTAAGAAGAGGTTTGTTAGGGCATCGTACATCTTCTTTGATGAGTCAAGGTGGGAGATGTCGAGTATCAAGTGGTATTTTATGGAATCCACTATGATACTCATGGCATTGATGTCACCGTCTTTGAACTTTTCCATGGTTGCAACGTTCTGTGGTTCCTTCTCTTTTCCTTCTTCAAACTTTGGCTTCACGATCTTTCCTTTCACGATATCCAACACTTTATTCTTGACAAGGATGAGGTCAATCCTTTTCCTCCACATCTGAAGTTAGAAGCTCCATCTAACTTGTTTTCTGACTTCATGGAGTAAGTAATGGTTTCTTTGACTTGGTCAACCCTAGATTTCACCAAAAACTCAAACTTCACATCTTGTCTTGCTGAGAGTATCAGGAGATGCGCTAGGCTAGGGTGCATTGATCTGTTTGGAAATTAGGTCAATCCATTCACTTAAGGTGCCTCGATGAGAGGATTAGGGTTTCTGCAACTACACCTATTAGTAACCCTAGTTGTAGTGCTATGGTGACTGCTCCTGCTAGAAACCCTAGAGGCAGTTATTCAACGAGCTCAATATCCTTACGGCTATGTTTCCTTCCAATGGTTAGACTGAATGAAAGAGGTGTGGGCCCATAACCTGTTAGAATATAATGGATATGCTCATTTTACCATTGACAATATCACTATTGTCACCCAACCATAGGCCGAATTCACCCTCTGAGCACCTGAACCTTGATAGAGAATCACTCTAGAAACAAACCCTAGGCTAGATAGCCAAACAAAGGGTAGCGCACCTTTCCCGAAGGATAGCGCACCAACAAGAGGTGATCAGATAGGCCAAACCCTAGTTAAGAGATAGTCCAAGCCAAAATGTAACTGTTAGTTGCATCAACTACACCGACAACTCTCCTCCAAACCTGGGCACAAAACTGGGCACTGCAGTGCGCACAAGTGCTGCTCTGCAATTCTAAGACTTCTTGTGAGAATGAAGACTAACCTCTTGTATTTATAGTAGTTTTGTCTAACTGCTTGGGCCGACTTCTCATTCTGGGTATTTGTCTGTTCAGTATATATCATTTATTATGGTCGACTTCTTCTCTTGGAGGCTAATAACCTAATATAATTTATCTTCTTGAGCC
The DNA here is from genome assembly GCA_009831015.1 of Picea engelmannii. Lineage (NCBI taxonomy): Eukaryota > Viridiplantae > Streptophyta > Pinopsida > Pinales > Pinaceae > Picea > Picea engelmannii. The sequence continues at coordinate 539,175 of ML776796.1, forward strand.
GACAAGTCTTCTAGGGTTATTAGCCAACTCATTAGGGTTTCTCTTTCTTCCCGGAGTATTCTATTCTTGTCAGGTTTAAACGTGGAGGTAAATACCTCCCACAGCTACCATAATATCAACACTCCATACCCCCAACAAGTAACCCGAGGTGGAACTTGGGTGCTTCTCTGTGAAGGCCTCTGAAATGAGTTCCTTCCCCTTGAGCCCCTACCCCTACTAATTGTTCCTCGAGAAGGTCATGGACTTGCTTGTGTTGCGGTTGGTGATGTGTGGGATGTTGCACTCGCTTCCATTGAAATACTTTTTGTAACTGCTCTAGGTGTGACTCTATTGCCATAAGGAGGTAGCCTAGAGATTCCTCCCCTGGAGAAATTCCTAGGGGCCTTCCCCATGAATCCAAGATGTGGAATGGTTGATCTCATACATCTGTTTAAGCTCATATGATCCTCGCATAATGATCATTTTCAACTACTTCAGCTACTGATGATGGTTTCCAAATCCGTACCATGGCCCTTATCTTAGGTTTAACTCGTACACAAAACGTTATGCTTATCGTTGATCGGTATCCATGTACGAGACATATTTTACTAACTCCATGAACCTGATCTCGTACTCTTCCACGATCATGTTTCCCTCAATTGGAGCATGAAATAATCCTACCTGTTGTTCGTCGTAGTATGTAGGAAAATATTTCCTTCGGAATCTTTCCTCAAAAGTATCCCATGAGACGATGTTTGGGGTAAGGTGCAACTGCCTCTCCAAGTTACCCCATCAATCCAAGGCATTGTCCCTCAACTGAAAGATCGTTATATTCACCTTTGATGTGGAATCATAGTCTCTTAACGCAAAACATCGTGTCATTCCTTCCAACCATGCCTCTGCACGTTCACTTGCACGACCCCCAACAAACTCTGGGAGTTTGATATTCTATAGTTCTCTGGTGATGTCTCTTGGTGGAGGCCCTCCCTTTGAGTCCCTCGACGCTTTAGGGTTACCCACTCCAAATGGTGGGGGTTCCAATTTGACATCTACTGAATGACATACATTTAATGTCTCATTAATAGCCTATAAGGAGCGCAAAATGAGAGCTAATTTGGGCGATGGTGGTGGCAGCACCAGCATTGGCGGTCCTTGAAACAATGCCCCTTGGCCTCGATTTCTCCGAGTCCTAACCATATTGAATAACTGAATTTGCTTCGAACCAAATGCTTGTCAAGAGAGAGTTTAAGACATTCCACATTTGCTCAAACTTATACTTGTAAACATAGGGTTAGGCGTAAATTCTTTATACTTGTCTATAAACAAACATTACTCATATAAGGTAGGTGGCTAAAGGTCGAGGTCGAAAGCCTCTAATCTTGGTGAATTCGTCGGGGTAAGCTGTTAACTCTCTCGCCTTGCTAGCTATGCTAGCATTGTGGGGCACTCATCAATTACCCTGAGCTATCTCTGGAACGTGTATTAAACCCCATCTTCTAATCCTTATATCCTTATATTCCTTATAATTGATTAATCAATCGCTTATTTAATAATGTTTTATAATCAATTAACTAAAAGTTAATCACAATCCCCTTGATAACATTAATAAATAGCAATAGATTTTTTTTTCAAAAAACGACATTTTTTAATAAGTTAATGAATTCAAAAGAATTTTAACTCCATTAAATAATAATTAAAAAATCTAAAACTTTATAATTTTCTATATAGAAAATAAAATTAAAACAAAATCGTAATTTAATAATTATAAAATAAATAAATAAATAAATATATACATATATATATATATATATAGGGGAAACATGTTTATTACAATTTTGAAATTTATTTTAAATAAAGAGAATCACCAATAAAAATAAAAGTAAAAACATTGAATTTAATTAAAAAAAATTAAATTTATTTTAATTATAAAAAATTAATCTAAAATGCATATATAATAATATATACCCCAAAGAAAAATTGTTTTGAAAAGGAGCACGCGGCGTGGGCAAGGGATTTTAGGCTATGTGTGGCCTGGAGGCCCACGCGCCTTCTCTGCAAGTCCCCACACAAACACACAAAACGATATTAGGTTTCAGACTCATTTTCTCCCATTTTGCTCATTTCAAATTTTATCTCTAGTCATAGGGTTTTGAGGGCACAGCCCTAGCTCCATGGTGACCTGCCTAGAGGGTGTGCCCATGGCCCTCCCTTTGATTTCTCTTGAACCAGAAGTTCGAAGGGTGGCAGGGCGTGGCTATCTCCTTGGTGCTTCGTTGACATAGGCTCCATGCGGGAAAACCTATGGGTATTCTCCTCGGTGCTTTGTGCACATACTATACTCCATTGTGGGCTCCTCCCTTGGTATTCGATGCTTGGGCTTGGAGGCGAAGTGCTTGGTCTTGGGCTGGACACTTAGGCTTGGAGGCGCAATGCTCGGTCTTGGTGCTCAGTCTTGGGTTGGACACTAGGGCTTGGAGGCACATTGCTTATGGAGGTACTGGCTGGGAGGTGTTGGCTGGTGCAGGCTCTCTCCTTGTGGCTTGGGTGTTGGCACAGGCTCTCTCCTTGGTTGGGCGCCCTTCTTGCCAACTCGCGTTGAGGATGAGGAAGCACCAAAATCCCATCTATTAGAATCTAGATTGAACACATATGGTGTAATTTTTTTGTTCTACAAGATTTTTTTTGGTCTGGCTTGATTCCATTGCTGGTAATGTGGTTCCCATGCCTAAGAATATTTGACTGCTCGTCAATCAAAGGAGATTGGGACACTTTGTTTAGTATTTTCAGATTGAACAATAGAGATTAATCTAAGGTATTATCTATTTCCTCTGTGAGGGTAGGAATAGTATCATTACCGAATCTTAAATTCATACTGACTTTAAGATGGATGATTCGGATTCCAGATTGCATGTCAAACCCATTAGGTTGGACGTAGGCTTGGATGAAATCATAGATATGTTTGTTGTAGGAAAATCTCCCTGCGGACAGGTAGATCACTTCAAAGAGCTTGACCATAACTCTAAGACAGAAAATGCTTAACGTGGACACTGACTTCCTTTCAAATCTATCCAAACTAATATATGAGAAGGGAAGATAACAGAAGTACCTCTTTATCGACGTTTGTCCCTGCACCCTCTGAGTTGCACTCCGATCCTTTTCTCCTCTCTAGATCCTGTGGACAAAACAAGATACGACCACTTCCCACTCTATTGATATTAGCTTGAAAATAGATGTATCTATCAACGATAAGTTCATGTAACATCAGACACAAACTAGAAAGAAATAGACCAAGCGTGTCATATTAATGAGAATAACGACAAAAGTGTTTACAATCGTAGATGCGAATGCGACAGCTTCGTCAAGTCCCCTTCATCTAACTCTTGCCTGAAAGATCCACAACCTGGATAACAACAGCTTCACTGATCACTCTCCTTTGGATGACTGTGTGTTTCCTATGAGATCATAGGTTTCATGCTTAGCAATTCCTCCTCCTTTCCACCATCATAGAGCCTGCTTATATAGGTTAAGAGGAGCTTAACCTCTTGAGTTATCTTTAGAACAATTTGGGAACTTTCTCCTTAGATCAGGGATCTCTTGATGAAACCAAGAATTCGAATACAACTGCCTCCTAATCTTGAAAGATCCTCCCCTTATTCTCCTCAATGGGCCAACTACTGCCTCAGATTAGGCAACACTCCCTTAGAAGGGGCATCAGAGCACTGTAGCGCTCCCTAAGAAGCTTAAGAGAAGCGCCAACGCTCCAAAAGTGAGTAGCACTCTTTCTGAAGGGCAGGGGAGCGTTATAACACTCCTTGATGCCTTGTAGGGGAGCGCCAGTGCTCCTAAGGCTGATATAGGGGAGTGCTCCCCCTCAAAACCTTTGTTTCAGAGCTCTCTTCAGGTGTTAAGAGTTCCTTGTCTTTAGTTAACCAGTTCTTCTACTTCAAATCAGGTACATGAGATGTTTTAAGTGTCTCTTTAGTGTCGTCGGCATGGTATTATGCTCGAACATCGTTTGCGACACTTGTGACCAACTTGCGACACCTACGAAAGATGTAAGGAAGATGCGACACTTACGACAGTTGAGAAGAACATGCGACACTTATCCATTTGAGTAATTTTGACGTGTAACAGATTGCCCCCCAAAGTATGAAGTTAGAAGATGCGAACTGATAACTAAAATTCTTTGCAGACATCCAAGCAAGGGTATAGACTCAGAGAACTTGACGAAATCTTCACACAAAAATCCAACAAATATCATGACATATTTCAAAACCCAAGGCAGACATACCTATGCTTGTGTGATCAAGACTTGCAAGATATGGCCGCCATAAAATACATTGTGGATCCATAATTGTATTGATAAAAGGTATAGCCACCGAAGATACAATGTGGATCTATACTCTAATGACTCGGACCGATCGTAGCCACGAAGAATACACAGTGGATCTACGAGATGACAAGACATAGCCACGACCAATACAAAGTGGATCTATGTAACAGTGTATGTGTTTTTGTTCAATAGCAACTCCTTCGCAGCCTGGGCCAAGTATATCAAAATGGTCACTCGACCCAGGGTCTTCTTACCAATCTCAACACAGTACGATTCCAACCATGTGAATAGATGTCTTGATGTCAAACATGGCAGAAACCACTTGATTACCAGTCAATGGTGTAAACCGTTAACAAGTGCGAGGGAGATCACCATTAATGTCAATGATTCCCAAGGTACCCTAATACATTCCAACGAATGTGAATAGATGAGCTGAAGTCGAACACCCGTGGAATCATTCGATCAGAGGTCAATGATGTAAACCTGCTATCGAATGTGAGGAGGTCTGCCATTGAGGCATGCAGATACCAAAGTACTAACTGGTTTCTAAGTCTGATTCCCAGATAATGTGTTGAAGTCGACAGGAATAGACTCGTCGAGGGAGGGCCTTGATGTATCCCTCATCAACGACACGAAACGGTCATGGAGATGTGATTTGGTAGATCAAATGGGCATGGACTGACATAGGTTTTGAGGCAAGATATTTGGGATGGTTGACTCTCGAGGCGGATACTTCCCTTGAACACTGAGGCAGAACAACAAAACATGACGTGGACCAATACTTATGCAGTGGATGCGGTGACTCGCGTCGGGTGACCCAAAGGAGTGAAAGGAACTCAAAAGATTGGCTCAGTGTATAGGTTCAGCGGATTATGATATATGAAAATGACAAAGTGTCATGTTCAAGGGCGACTCTAAGAAGTTTTGGATGATGTTCTCAAGAGACTGCTTGGCTTGCTCCTTTCAATTTTTCCCCCATCCAGATGGACGAGTACCTCTTTTTGATTTAATGAGCTCGAGGAGGATAACACATGCTCGATATAACTCACCTTCGGTAAGTTCATCTTCCTTTGTTTAACGAACTGGAAGAAGTAAGGGTTCAGTCCCATATGGGTCTGTCGATGTGTGCTTTAACGAGTCCAAAGACAGAAAACTCGAAGGTTTTTCGAGATTATAGAGTTTGGAAAAACACTTAAAAGAGAACTCTCTCAGTTCCTTTTTTGTACAGTAGTCCAACGAGACCGAAAAAGGGTTAAACTATCGCTCGAAAGACGCCCTTTCTGACCTTTTAACGAGTGTGAAAGGAAGCAAGGTCACTCGACAATCTTTTCATATTTAGAGAGTCTGAAAAGGGTTTAAAGGAGACTCCAGGGGGGTTCCTTTTTCGTGTGTTCGGATCCGTACGGGTCCGAAAAAGAGATAAAAGTTTACCCGGTTACGTTCTCATATTATCGAGCTCGAGAACGAACTAAGACTGTGCTCATAAGTGTGACAAGGTGAATAATCCATCAGGACTACCAAGAAACCTGCGATGCCAGAACTACAAACCAAGGATTAGTGGAGCCAACATATTATTAGAGAAACCCATAAATGACCATACCTTATGAAAAATGAAAATTTATAAATAACAATTCATTGAAAACTTCATTTACCATTTCATTTTGCAAGGATTTTGGAGTAGTGGAGAATCTCATTTTGAAGTGGATCTTGTTTTGTTCGCTGCCGGAGCTACGGTTCACCGTTTTTCTTGTCGTTCGGACTAGGTAGGTGTCCATCTCTTTCTCTTTAAAACACATGGTTTCACATTCATTTTAATAGCAACATTTATTTTAAAAGATGAATCCCTAAGTTGCCCCAATTAGAACCAAATCGGCCTCTTTGAAAATTAATGGGAAAACAGGATTCTTTATGAAAAAACGTTCTAGGACAAGATGGCTAAGATGCCAACGCCCTAGTAGTCAATTAGATAGGTCGTTTTTTAGCAAGGAATCCATAAGAAAATCTTCCCAAGTGCCCACGCAGCCCCCAAAGTCGTTTTGAAATTTTAAAACGTTTTTATCATTGTTTGATGAATGTTAAATGTTTAAGAGAGGGTGTGGTGGTTATAAAGAGTGTGTGGTTACTTTTGAATGATGTGGGCATCTTATTTCATGTTTTAAATTGCTTTTAAAAATTGTCGAAATTGCCAAAACGTGGAAATAATGGATTTCTTGATTTTTTTGTTTTGTAGATAAATTCGGCGACCATGATCGAGTGGAAAGAGAGGGAACATGAGATGGATGACTTAGACGCCTTGTAGAGTCCTCGCACACGGGCCGCTTTGCGAGCTTGTGGTTTGATTAAATTCTTCAAGTTGCAAAAAATGAAGAGAGAGATTTTATTGCTCGAGCATATGATTGGCCTCTGGGATGTTGCAGAGAAAAGGTTCTGAATTGGCACACAGATTTTAACCATTGAGTTAGAAGATGTATATTTTCTGACTGGCCTCTCGAAAAGAGGGGTCCCCATATATTTTACCAGGCAGAGGGCACTATCCGAGCAAGTGGACGTGTATCTGGCACGCCACTGTATCCCGGGAGCAAGGCTGGTAGGGGGTAGAATCCCTATCAAGGATATCCAAGAACTGCCCCTCCGGTCTATACTATTTTCTATCACGAGCATGACCGGAAGTACGTGCATGCATCTGGCGTCAAGATCGCAGGTGGCTTACAGTGTTCAGTGTTTGGAACCAACACTGTTCAAATGGAGTGCAGGGTTCCTTCGAAATGTGAAGGAACAGATTTCACGGTGCAAGACTGGACAGAAGCAGTTTGGCTATGGATTGTTTTTGGTCTCATTTTTTCTGGAGCGCATCCCCCAGATGTAGCCTTAGATAGCACTGGCAGTGCGACCAGTGGATGAACCGAGGATGGAGAGGTGGACTAGTCTGTCTCCAAGGCTAGTATCGGAGTCAGAGGTTCATTTCACTAGTGATTTCTTTGCATGGATGAGACGGCAGTACCTCTGGACAGAGGACTTCCCTTATGCTGAGGTAGATTTCTGCGGGAGCATGGATTTGATTTTGCCCGCGGGGGAAGACTGGGATGTGTCAGGTAAGAGATTGAGCCATACCTTGTCTAGTTTTTTTTTTTTGAGTTTTTTAATGTATATATATATTTTTTGGGGTATGTAAAAGAGTTTTAACAGATGTATTGTTTCCAACATGCAGACAATGGAGCAATGCGCCCGACTGATATACCGGCACCAGGACGTCGCGGAGGCGTCCCGGTCACAGTAGATCCGGCAGTACCAGTAGTAGGTCTCTGGGAGGTTGAGAGAAACCTCCAAGGCCTTACGATGGGCATCCCTCCTCTACGGAGGGGGGAAGTTCCTTTACATCTGCAGAGGCACACTGTGGGAGTACCAGAGAATATCAATTCTCTATTGAGGCGCATAGTGTGTGCGGTGATGTGTTATTCGCAGCACAATGTAGTGCGGGGATATTAGAGTTTCTCTCGTGATCATATTTTGTATGCCTTGTCAGGCAACATTGTATGGGTGGAAAGACCCAATATTTTTCTCTTCTACATACTTTTTGATGTAATACAAAAATTTCAGTCATGCCATATACATATATATATATATATATATATATATATATATATATATATATATATATATATATATATATACAGTTTCGAGTTTTACAATGCCAATGATTTGTACATGATGATGTCTGTGATGTGTTTTAATTTACATGTAATGTACAGTTTTTCTTTCCTTAAATCTTATATGTGGGCAAGATACCGATCCATGATATAATTAGCTAATGAATCTGAAACACTATTAAGTTCTCTTGGAATATGTCTATATTCAATGTAATCGAACATTCATTCAAGACAACGAACTTGTAAGTGTAGACGTAGCATGATAGGACTACGGATAGCGTAGATACGGTTGAGTTGATAAACCACGAGTTGGGAGTCTAAGTAAATAATGATACGAGAGATACCTAGTGAGGAGGCTTGGGTCAATAATCCAATGACAGCGTGATATTCTGTCATATTGTTGGTTGCTGGTCCTAAGCAGAGACCTCCTGAACTCACCACCTCATCAAATTGGTAAATAACCCAAGCTCCCGAAGCAATGTTCCGGGTATGTCGGCTAGCGCCATCCGCGAACACAAAAAATATAGGAAAGGAAGATGTCATCTGCGCATGAAAACACAAGCACAGTCATGAGTGGCAATGGTAAGACTCGAGCATGCGAAAGAAATAAACACACCAAACTAAAATACAATAATGTACAAAGTACAGATGCTAGGTGATCTAGGCATAGTACTTTTTTAGGTAAAGCCCGTTTCGGGGCTCTCCCAGGGAAATTCCATCATGATCAACTAATTCGTAGGCACCTCTGTGTAGGACACGTTTCACGATGTAAGGACCGTGCCACATAGGTTCTAACTTTCCTGTCCCCAATTTATCATGAGCTTCATCGTAAATGAGGACTGAGTCTCCTTTTGCGAAAGTCCGCGGGTGAATGGATTTGTCATATTAACTCTTAATTCGTTTTTGATGTGCCTCATTGGCGAGAGCAGCATCGCGACGTGTTTTGTCCAATTTGGATAGATACAAGAATCGTTCTTCTTCAGCAGAAGTATGGGGCAGGAGTTCTACTTTCAGTTTGAGTGATGGAATCTCACACTCGATTGGTAGGACGACTTCAATTCCATAGACCAACTGGAAAGGAGTAAATCCAGTTGAAGTTTTCACAAAAGTGCGATAGGCCCAGAGAGCAGAGAACAGTTGTAAATGCCATGATGTTTTGTTTTCCCCTACCATGCGTTGGATCATGGTTTTCAGGACTTTGTTGATAGCCTCAACTTGTCTGTTTGCTTGAGGGTAGTAGGGGGATGATTTTTCATGGAGAAAACCCAATTTGACATGTAACTCGCTCATTATCTAGTTTTTGAAGTGTGCACCATGGTCAGTGACAATAGCACGTGGTACACCAAAACGAGTTATGATGTGGTTGAAGAGGAATAGAGCTGCAGTACGACCATCATTCAGGAAGGTAGGCATAGCCTCAACCCATTTGGTGAAGTAGTCGACGACGACGATGATGTAACTGTGCCCCCCGACTGAGGTAGGCTTACACTGCATGAAATTGATACCCCATTTGGCGAAGGGGCCGATGGCGATAATAGGGTGCAGCGCAGTAGGGTGGGTGCGTGCCTTCTTGTTAAAGATTTGGCAGGGTGGGCATTTTTTGACAGCCTCGATGCAATCTTTGAAAATCGAGGGCCAAAAGTAGCCAGCACGTAGGATTTTTTAGGCTGTGGCCATCCTAGAAAGGTGACCCCCACAGGCGCCAAGGTGACAATCGTTCAAAACGCGTTCAGCCTCCTCGTGAATCAGACATCACCGAAGGATGGTGTCAATACCACGGCGATACAAAGTGTCGCCGAGGATGAGATAATGGCGAGAGTGGTGACAAATGCGTCGACGCTCTTCGTGAGAGATGTTGGGATGAAAACGTTGGGTTTGAAGGTAGAGGAGAATGTCTTCGTACCAAGGATCAGAGGTGCTGATGAGGAAGAGAGATTTTTCAAGGAGAGAATCTCTAGGTTCAATGCTTTCATCGGCACGGGGGAGAGCACAGATGAGCTCGACAAACACTAGGGATTTTTTGGCTTTAGCCTTCGTAAACTCAAAATCGAATTCTTGCAGAATAACGATCCATTTTGAATATTTTCCCCCAAGTACTTGACGTGTCAGGACGTGGTACATAGGGTTGGAGTCTGCGATTACCGTGGTGGTGCGTAATAAGATGTAGTGGCGGAACCTTTGGACAGCGATGACGGCTGCCAGAGCCAGTTTCTCAACATGCGAATATCTGAGTTCAGGTCCAAATAAACTCTTGCTCAGATAATAAATCACATGTTATTCGTCGTTGGGGTCTTCTTGGACTAACACCATCGCAATGGTGGAAGTGGAAGTGGCCAAGTAAAGGATATAATCCTTTGTATATTCGGGAGGATATAACAAAGGAGCGTGGGTCAAAGCGTGCTTGAGAGCATCGAATGACCGTTGAGCAGCATCATCCCAGATGAAAGCGACGTTCTTTTGCAGTAACCGCATAAATCCTTTAGTGATCTCGGCATAGTTGTAGATGAAACGACGAAGAAAGTTTGCTTTGCCTTGCAAACTTTGGAGTTGGGTTAAGTTGGTAGGTGGGGGTAAGGCTAGGATGGCCTTGATTTTCAAGGGATCCACCTTGATCCCATCTTTGGAGACAATGAAACCGAGGAGTCGATCGGATTTGACAGTGAAAATGAATTTATGTGGGTTCAAACGAATACGATAGAATCGACATCGAAGAAAAATTGCCTGCAAGTGATCGATGTGATCAGATCGATTGGATGAATGGGTGGGTAAATCATCGAGGTAAGGTTCCGCGATATGTTTGATGTCATGGAAAGCATACGACATGGCTCGCTGGAAAGTAGCACCAGCATTTTTAAGGCCAAAAGGTAGCTTTCGGTAGGCGAAAGTACCCCAAGGGCAGATGAAGGTTGTCTTATGTTGATCAGTGGGTAAGATTTCAATCTGGTTATATCCAGAAAATCCATCCATGAAAGAGAAGATTACGCTCCCTATGTAATTATTGATGATTTGATCGATGAAGGGCATAGGGTAGTTGTCCTTGGGACAAGCTTTGTTGAGATCTCGATAGTCAATGCAAACACGGATGGTCCCTTGTTTCTTAGCAACCGGAACAAGGTTGGAGACCCATTCGGTTAAAGGGACGAGATAGATGAAGCCAGATTCTAGAAGTTTTTCAACTTTTGCCTTTATAGCTGCAATTTTCTTGGGATGAACCGGGCAGAGCTTTTGTCGAACCGGTTTTGCGTCAGGGTAGGTTTTAATTTCATGTACGACGATTGAAGGGTCGATCCCTGGCATTTCCTCGTAACTCCATGCGAAGACATCGCAGAATTCTTTAAACAAAGCGGTGTAAGAGACCACTTCGTCGGGTGTGCAATTAGCACCTAGGTTAATGTTTTCCACGACACCTTCTTTGATTGAAATGTCAATCGTGATCGTAGTAGAGATGTTACCCATGTTCCCCTTAGAGAGGGTATCTTGTGTGAGGATAGGAGATTACGGAGCATCGGTAACATCGGGAGGGAAGATAGAGCATATGTCTTGGTGAATTCCTTCCAAAGGCGGAAGAAAAGAGGATCGATGGTGGTTTTCATCCCAGGGCAGATCGTCAATGCTTAGCATTTCCATAATAGATTCATCCGAAGGAAAAATTTGGGAAATGTAATCAACGGCAGACGACAGGGAATCCAACCATGAGGGCACCGAGTAAGCATCAGGTGCCAATGAATGTGAAGTGTTCGAAGAGGGAGAGGCATATTGAATAGCTACGTATGTGGCCTCGTCTAGGTTCAGTGGCATAGTGTCACCGAGCACATCGAATTCTAAAGGACTAGGCACAATCCAAGGGTCAGATGATTCCAAGGATTGATAAGGCATAGTCGAGATCATATTGACGGCGGCAATATGATGGGCGGTAGGTGGAAGTGGTGTAGGGAAAGTACCCATGAAGCTAGAATCTTTCAATAAGTCAACACCAACGCTTTCATACGTAACTGGGTGGTCTCCCAAAAAGGGAATGTTGTTGGTAGCAAGGATTCGAGCGTCGGGTGTGCAGAAATCAAGTTGGTCGATGGTAACAATTTTTCCTTGATGGGGGAACTGTACACATCAAAATACCGACGATGCAACGACGATCATAGCGTAGAACCAACTTCTTCCGAGTAATAGGTTGTAATCGAGGGGAGCGTCGACCACCTCGACGTCAACGGTAACAGTTTTTCCGCCCAACTGAACGGCTAATAATTGTAATAATCCGTGAGGATGAAAACCTCATCCGTCGAAGGCGCGTAACATGGTAGCGGATTTGTTAAGGGCAGGTGATTTCAAGCCTTTCCAGCAGGCTAGAGACATGACACAGGTAGAGGCTCCCTCATCCAGGATAGTCCGGTGGATTTGTTGATTGTGAACAACAACATCGATTTGGAAAGCTAGCTGGTGGGAGAGTCGCGGTTGATGATCATCCAGATTAAACATGAGGTTGTTTGATGACTCGAGATCAAAAGCGCCGATAGTGGATAAGAGTGTTCTACGTTGGATGGGGCAGTGTTGTAAAACTTTCAAGGTGGACATGGCACACGGGGCTTGGGCCAAATCTTCTACAATGTTGTAGTTTTGGGCAGCCCGTGAATTAGGATTGAAGGTAGATTTCCGGATGGTGCTCTTAGGAGGGTGTAAGATGGAGTCAAAAAAAGGTTTCTCAATCTGGAGTGGCCCAGATGGAGGGTTAACAGACGGAGGATTAACAGCGGATGGTAACGGGTCTAGTGAAGAACCGTTAGCAGTCTTTGGTTTATCAGGTTTAACTGGCGTGTCATATGTCACAGAGCGAGTGGTTAGATTAACTCTGTTAAACATGTAAATGTGGGCACTTGTCAAGGCCTCATCATGGGGTTGATTGGAACTACCCCCCGGCGTGGGGGTTTGTGCAACCAAAGATTGTTGCTGCGGAAAAGGTTGAGTGAGCACAGCGGGTTGTGAATTTCCTTTGAAAAGTTTGGCCACTTCATCGCAATGTGGACAGTCTCGAGTGTAGTGATCGTCACCACAAATGAGACATGGGAATTTTGGTTTTTGTTGTGGTTGTTTTCGAGCAGCAGGAGTTTGCGGTTGGGTTTTGGGTTGTCCGTTGTTATTGTTTTTATTTGGTTTGTTTCTCGCTTTCTTCTTACCCCCAAGTTGTTGTGAAGGGGTTGATTGGACCGCATTCACATCAGAGACCTGAGTTTGAGGGGGATAGAAGAGGGTGTAGTCGAACTGGGAGCAATCGTCGAAGTGGGCCGTTGAATCGTTCCAGTAGACTGGGTAGCAGATTGGGTTTTGACGGAGCCAATAACTCCATCTGCATGCGAAGCAGTCGATGGTTTGGATGGATCGTTAGTGGCACGGGTAGCGTTCGGTATCAACTTGTACAGAGTACTGGATTGTGAATAGACTAAGTCTAAGTACTGAGCTCGGGAAATGGCTTCTTCCTCAGTGACTACACCACCCATGGCAACGTCACGAGAAATCTGGGGTAACAACGATTTAGTGAACCATTCTGCTAAAAATTGGTCGGGAATAACCGCTTTGATTAGCCTTCGTCGTCGTCTCCATTCATGAATATGGTCAGAGATGTGTACGGAAGTTGTCTGACGAAGGGAGGTTAATAGTTCAGTACCCATCTCGTATCGAATGGGTAGTTGGAAGTGTGTGAGGAAGGACATGGAGAGGGAGTTGAAATCGTGAAAAGATGCGCGTGGTAATTCAATATACCATTTTGTTGCGGAACCCGTAAGTGTTCGTTGGAAAAGACGCAACCGAATCGAATTGTCCATGAGGGAGTTGGATGAACACCACAAATGGAAAGTCATCACGTGGTTGTTCGGGTCTTCTCCGGACTTTCCGTCGAATTTTGGGATATCAGAAGGAAGTTTAGCTGGAATCGCTGGCCAAACCGGAGAATGATAGATATGATCATTCATTAACCGAGACAAGTCTGGAAGGTCCAGGGTAGCTAGAAAGGGTAGTTGTCGGTTAACCTGTGGGTAATGTTGGTGTGGCAGAGGGACACCAGTGGGGCCCATTACTGGTTTATGTGGATAATTATAACTAGTGGGCCCTCTCATGTGAGGTTGGTTTTGACCAAGGTACACAGGATTTGAGGTGTTTTGAGAAGCATGTGTGAGCGGAGGATAACCGGATGGGTTTTGCGGGTTATAGGTTGGGTTAGGCATTTGTCCATAGGGAGGTTGTTGCGGAATCTGAGAATTTTGTCCATGTGGTTGATGGTAGACTTCGACTTGAGGCTGCCCCCCAGCATGAGGGTGCCCCCCAAATGGAATTTGTCCTCCGGTGGGAGGATGCCCCCCAGTATGAGGGTTCCCCCCAAGTGGAATTTGTCCTCCGGTGGGAGGATGCCCCCCAGCTTGAGGTAGAGTTCCTGGTATTTGAGAACCAGATGTAAAAGACTGACCGGTACCGTCGAGCGGATTAGGACCACCAAGACCAGTCCCTCCGAGTTGTTGGATAGGTATGGAACTTCCCGGTATAACTTGGATAGTAGTTTGGGCAGTGGTGGCAGCGGAAGCATTCAATGCCCTGAATCCAAAAGGGAGTGTAGGTCTTGGTGTTACAGGTGTGCCAATCAGAGCTTGATTAACCACCGCGTTATCGGCGGGGATAGTTGGAATGTGCGGGACCATTGTAGAATGGGCCGTCTAGAGGGGAATAGTAAACCTTGGGCCAATGGATAGTATGTTCGAACCAACGGGTGGTGTGGCTGTAAAAGTGGTGGTACCATTAAAGTGATTTGGAGGTACAGTGTAGGAAAAAGGTACGTCGGCACCTTCTCCAGTTCCGTAGAGATCTCGCACCAAGCGTGGTGGACTTCGAACGATGTCTGCGGTCCAAAAAGGGTCATCGGCTAAAGGGTTTTGAGAAGAACCAGCCGGAATGTCAGAAGGATTGACGACAACAAATTCTCCAGCGGAATTCAGGTGGAGGATATGTCGTTCATATCCCTTCGGAATGCGATAAGCTTCCTAAGACTCTGACACAATTCGAAAATTCTCCAAAGGAGTGGGAACTTCTTCCTGGGAAGTTGTAGTATTTTGAACCTCTCTCTGTTGAGGAGATTCCTCCGTAGAATGAGGGGGTAAAGGGGTGTTTCCTTCCATATTTTCTAGAGGAAGTCCCTGTAGCCTCCGCGATCGGCGAGGAGGGTCGATGTTGGCGAAAAAGAGTCAACGAAAGAAATCTATGGCCAACTAACGAAAAGAAACAACACACGCTAAAAAATCTAAGAATCACAACCAAGCAAACATGACCTTCTTTTGATAACCGTACTAGTTGGTGATGAAATCCAACGTCGCGTGATCAAGTCCAGAAGGGGTGGGGATAGGGTGGAACAGTTACAATGGCGACCTGTTTAACAGACTTATGCCTTGGTGCAAGCTTCCACGCAGTAATTGTGGATTTACCCTCCAAGGAGCCCGAGTGAGTTTGACCAATGTATGCTCCAGGTACAGTGAGACTTCCCGTCACCGTCACCTTGTGTAAGACCCTAAAGATTATGACCACTAGGTTACCAATTTGCAGTCAGCCCCTGGGTGGGAACAGTCGACAGTCTGATCCGAATGTACAGGCAGGGTATCGAGCCCGAAATCAACTACAAGGCTTCCACACAGTAATTGTGGATTTACCTCGAAGTGATCCCCATAATATGATCTGACCACCACAATCAGTTAAACCACGGAGGGTTAGTCCCCGTAGCTCACCCGAATGTGACCTTGTGCATAACCCCTGTGTGAGAGGGGGATCCCAGGCAGACTTATACGATAATTGGATTTGACTCTCCCTAACTCAGGATGCTAATGTTTGTTTTGAAAACTTTGGAGAGTTATACTCACAGCCTAATCCAAAGTACTAAGCCTAGTCTATTGTTGGTGGAGAATCCTAGAAAAGAAAAAGTTCTAAATAATTTTTAATTAGCGTTGATTTTATGGCTGTTCTTTACGCAAAAGGGGTGCATGGAAGTGAAACGAATGGAATTATGACTCAGTCTCAAAAATGCATCAAATATGATAAGCAGTCATTTCTTTTCGATGAACATCTATCTAAGGGAAAGAGAGAGTCATTTTCACTAACAAGCAGGAACAAGGAGTGTCCTCAAACAATTCTTTTTCTCAATCAAATCCTGATGTGACACTAAAACTTTTTAAGATGCCTTCTAACATGCACGATCAATCATGAAGATGCCTTTTATTGTTTGCATATGAATAGTGATCAATTCAACAGAATGCTCGTCTTGCTAATTATCTTTTTGTATGAATGAAAATCAAACTAGCACAAGCAAAAGTCATACAAACAATACACCCTTTCGTTGCAATCAAAACGAAAAGCGAAAGAAAAGAAATAATCAAAGAGAAAACAAACTTCACACCCAAAAGAAAAAGTTGAAGAACAATGATCTTGCCTACAATCAAGATGAAGAGGTCTGTAGGCCTTTGATGACCTTCACCAGGGTTTTTTACTCAGCTGATGAGGAGAGAAAAACAATGCATGGGTTTCAAACTTCACTCAACAGAAAAACTCAATAACAATAGTGAAGAAGGCTACAAAATCCAAACAACAAGATGTTTATTCTTCAAGCAAAAGACAGATGCCAAGGCTGGAAGAGAAGGAGCATTGACTCACAAGGTTACTCAGCAAGAGAGACGCAGAGGCAAACCCTGAAAAAGGCAGTTCTGGAAGGTTTATTGGCCAAAAAGGGGCTGGTGCTCTGTTGCCAAAGGCAAGGAGCGTTACAACGCTCTGTGTAAGGCTATGAGGGAGCGTTGGCGCTCTGTTAACACTGGGACAAGGGCATCAGGTTCAAAACTCCCAGAAATGTCAAAAAAATCCAAAAAATGCAATTTAAACTCGACAACTATGCTGAGTATGATGGGGTAAGGAGCCAATCAGCTCATGAAACCAATCAAAAGAGGAGTGAACCAGGTCTGAAACAATCAAGGGATAGAACTAGGTCAATGAGGAGAAATCAAAACAAGGAGTTTTGATTTGAGGCTATCTCCCCAGTGGAGTCGCAAGTTTCTGTTGTAGGAAAATCTCCCTGCAGATAGGTAGATCGCCTCAAAGAGCTTGACCCTAACTCTAAGACAGAAAATGCTTAACGTGGACACTGACTTCCTTTCAAATCTATCCAAACTAATATATGAGAAGGGAAGATAACAGAAGTACCTCTTTATCGACGTTAGTCCCTGCACGCTCCGAGTTGCGCTCCGATCCTTTTCTCCTTGCTGGATCCTATGGACAAAACAAGATACGACCACTTCCTACTCTATTGATATTAGCTTGAAAACAGATCTATCTATCAACGATAAATTCATGTAACATCAGACACAAACTAGAAAGAAACAGGCCAAGCATGTCATATTAATGAGAATAATGACAGCAGTGTTTACAATCGTAGATGCGAATGCGACAGCTTCGTCAAGTCCCCTTCGTCTAACCCTTGTCTGAAAGATCCACAACCTGGATAACAACAACTTCACTGATCACTCTCCTTTGACTAACTATGTGTTTCCTATGAGATCATAGGTTTCATGCTTAGCAATTCCTCCTCCTTTCCACCATCATAGAACCTGCTTATATAGGTTAAGAGGAGCTTAACCTCTTGAGTTATCTTTAGAACAAGTTGGGAACTTTCTCCTTAGATCAGGGATCTCTTGATGAAACCAAGAATTCAAATACAACTGCCTCCTAATCTTGAAAGATCCTCCCCTTATTCTCCTCAACGGGCCAACTACTGCCTCAGATTAGGCAGCGCTCCCTTAGAAGGGGCATCAGAGCGTTGTAGCGCTCCCTAAGAAGCTTAAGGGAAGCGCCAACGCTCCAAAAGTGAGTAGCGCTCCTTCTGAAGGGCAGGGGAGCATTATAACGCTCCCTGATGCCTTGTAGGGGAGAGCCAGTGCTCCTAAGGCTGATATAGGGGAGCGCTCCCCCTCAAAACCTTTGTTTCAAAGCTCTCTTCAGGTGTTAAGAGTTCCTTATCTTCAGTTAACCAGTTCTTCTACTTCAAATCAGGTACATGAGATGTTTTAAGTGTCTCTTTAGTGTCGCCGGCATGGCAGTATGCTCGAACATCGTTTGCGACACTTGTGACCAACTTGCGACACTTACGAAAGTTGTAAGGAAGATGCGACACTTACGACAGTTGAGAGGAACATGCGACACTTATCCATTTGAGTAATTTTGACGTGTAACAATGTTCGTCTTCAAGAGAGAGAGCAAAATTTGGATAGATTGTTGAGAATATAGGGCCATCGTGTATTTTTCCTACAAAGCCACCAATTATGGCATCTGCACACTGGTTATGTCATGTGTCTATAACAACACATTGGGAATATATATTGAGAAGAGGTTTGACCAAAGAATTTAGGCCGAAACTTATTCCCCCCAAATGGACATACTTGTATCCATTTGATTTAGCCCAATCAATTTGTTCCTTCTTGAGAAGTGGGAACATGAGTGGTTCAAATTAAAGTTTAAAGTTTATATCTCTGGTTAATAATCGAACTTGGGTAATAGCTCTATACTAGAGGAGTGTTGATTTGGTGTTATAGATTTGGTTTTTATATATGGGAGGCATCTCCCAAGAATAGTTGGGTGAAGTGCGCTTTCCCTTAGCGCTTTGAATGGGAGCTCTCTTGTGACTTGGCAAAAAATGCTTGACAGTTGGTTGGATGATCTAGCCCTTGGTTGGAGATTGAGGCTCGAAAATAATTGGCCCAATTATTGTTATTATTATTTATTATTATTTCATTCTTTTGTATATATTATTGCATTTTTTTGTTTACAGCTTATGGAGGTCATCATGCATCGTCAAGTTAAACATATGGAAACAGATTTTAGTTATGTCATTCTAAAGTACATGAGTATAGAAATTCTCTTCATTTATTTATCAATTAGAATTTGGACTTGGAAAGCTCCTTTAGGAATCTGTGTATAGTCTACAGGCAAGATTGTTTGGGTTTTCATGTTCTCTATGCTTTCCCTTCATTTCTGACTATTCTATTATCTACTGGTCTACTTTTCAAATTACATTATTGCAATATGTTGCATGTGTTATACCGTGCACAGTGTTTGTTCATATGATATTAAATATATGTTATACTATTTAACTGCATACCTCAATCCTTGAGATTTTAACGATGTAAGATAGTGTGCTCTATTGTCATTGAATAGATTTCATAATCTTTTGTTTATTTTACAATATTTTTGAATCTAACTCTGTTAATTTTTTGTGTACGCAGCAGGTGAAGATTAGTACATGTGGTCAGAACACGATTCTTCTAGGTAGTCTTTATAGGTTTTATGGGATGTAAAAAAAGGATTTATAGGCTGTAAGTTAGGGGTTTGGGAACAAATTGTACAGTTATGTGGGTGGTCAAGCCCAAGTTTCATTTTTGAAACCAAAGTCTGTTACCATTTGTAAGGCCTTCTATTTTAGGGTCTCAAAAAAAAAAAAATAGCTTGTACTTTAATGAGTGCAATTTAGTTCATGATTTTAAGGAATAAGCTGATAAATAAACCTCATAATAACAACATATTAGTTAATAAAAATACATACCTCGACCTGTAGGATGGTTGAATTAGGAAAAAATTGATTTTATTATTTTACCACTTCCCTTTCAACATAAGTATACAAATAGTTTTGTGTTCTTCTTTCAACAATGAATTAAGAAAAATTTGATTTCATTATTTTACCACCTCCCTTTTAAACTCCTTGTTACAAGTCGTCTTATTTCATATTTTGAAAAAAAATATTCAAATAAGTACATTCCAAACAGAGGATGACCAAGGATAACTTGAAAAATGAAAAGGATTTGTATATCATAACCAGAGAAAACAAGAAGTCACGTAATGAGAATCTAACAACTCAACCAAAACAAAACCTAAAAAATCAACCAAAATGGAAGATGACACCATGAAAGTAAACGGTGGTTATCAGAGAAATATATGATAGCCAGCATGAAGACACGTTAACAAGCAGGAACGCTCCATTAGACCTTCTTCTCGTCGAATCTCATCTTACCAGACAGTTGAGAACAAGAAACTCCGTTTACATCAAAATATCAATTATCTGGATTCCTGATATTTATTTTTCTATCCTTGATTTTATAGTGTCTTTTAACATAAAAATGTTTATATATATATATATATATATATATATATATACTGTGGAGATTAACTGTGTGAGTTTTCAAAATGTTTATTACCTCTATTTCTAACTAAACTAAAGTTTTAAATGTAACAGTAATATTATTATCAGAATCAAAATGACTAACAACTTTGGCTAAGGTAGCAAATTCCTTCATTTGAGGGCACGGCGAACAACTTCAAAGTAAATGGCAGCCAGACAGCTAAAAACTCTCAAAGGTACACACAAAACGAGTTCAATAAAAGCCCTTCCAACTGACTCTGCAGGTATAAATCCACGTGATAATGTTGATAGCATGAGGCCAGTAATCTGAGATGTAACCAGAAAGGTTCCATTCTTAGCTGCTTCCAGTATATACTTGGCAACTTTTTCGGATGTCTCTGCTTGGCTGCGGTTGTACAGGCCAAT
>ML776796.1:561920-582592 GCA_009831015.1 Picea engelmannii
CTTTAATGGGAATTTCATCTATATATCCGACTCTGGCCCACCCAGCATTGCAAACAACCACATCAATAGCCCTCCATTGAAACGATTGTTCTATTGCATCCGAAAGAGTTTCATAGTCACCCACATCAGCAATCTGCGAAAAAAATTAGTCCAAACTTCAGCCCAGCAAATACCGAACGCCAATAATGAAAGATGAAAGACACAATGAGAAAAACATATCCAGGTACCTTTGTGGATATTCTATCGGCACTGATAGTTTTATTATCGACCAACTTGGCTATTGCCTTCTCCAGTTTCGCAGAGCTTCTGGCTATCAGAGTAACGAAAGCTCCCTGAGATAGGGCCTCTTTGGCAATAGCAAGGCCAATACCGCTGGACCCTCCTGTTATTAGAACATGCTTCCCACCCAGAGTTTTCAGACATGGCGAAGGTTTCCAAAGCAAGGTTACCCCCAGAAAAATAAGAAGAAGAAAAACAATGGTGAGTATAGTTGCAGCAACTTCCATTGCGTGGAGAGTATCAGGCGTTTGGAGAAAGCCAATATTTCTTCAAATAAAGGCATGTAGGCATGTAGCTGTGTATTTAGATTCCACATGAGCTGGTTCTGTTGACAATTTGATAGAGCATTCATCACAGGATTTGAAAAAGAATATACTGCTGTCTTATTATCTCAGTGGGCTTTTATTGTTGTAGATGGGATATCAAGATTAACAGTTGGCCACCACCGTACATGTAAGAGCAATAGCTAGGCACCATAGATAATGAAAGAATAATTCTATCGGGTATAAAATTTGGCAGCTTGTGGGATATACTGCTGTCTTATTATCTCAGTGGGCTTTTATTGTAGTAGATGGGATATCAAGATTAACAGTTGGCCACCACCGTACATGTTGTAAGAGCAATAACTAGGCACCATAGATAATGAAAGAATAATTCTATTGGGTATATAATTTGGCAGCTTCTGGTTTGTATATTTGAGGTAGTCAATCCCATGGCTGAAGGCTCAAATTTATCGCTGAGGATAAAGGTTCTCCAGGGCAACTACGTGCCAAGCCGGCTGCGATTACACGGAGCTTTATAAGGGCCATAAAATCTCCCCAGTTTTGGCGATTTGTGTCGGAATCCAGCGATCAGCAAAGACAAAGGTTCAATATCAGGATTAACAATTGGCCACCATAGTACATGTTAGTTTTTTCAATACTTTCCCACTCCATGGATGATATGGGATGTTACACTGCGACTCTAGGGACACAAGGCTCGAACCGAAAAAGTGTGCACTATAATTATTATAATGTTAGTTAAAATTAATAACTAGGCACCATAAATAATGGTATCCAATGAAAGAATAATTATATTGGAGCATACAATTTGGCAGATTATGGCTATGGCTAGTATGTTGAGCTAGTCAATCTCATGGCTCAAGGCTCATGAAGCTCAAGATTCTCCACGGCAACTACGTGCCACCGTGATCCATACTTCTCACCGACAACGGCAAAGGCAAAGTGTAACTGATGCAGGAGTACCATTTCCACCTAAGCATGTGTCAGTGTTCCAGTCCATCAAAGCGCATTCAAGGAGGGGAGAGGCACCAGCGCTCTTATTTTGCCCTCAAATTTAAATTTTAAATGCAATTAAATATTGTAAGGCTGGAAGAGTCGAGTTGATGCCTTTGTAGAGGCAGTAGATGAAGTTGTCTTTAATAGGCTTGAGTTGTACAGATCTTGAGCATCGCCTCATATCTAAGTTGTTAATGTTTATTCAATGAAATCTGTCTCGGTAGTTAGGCGTTGTAAATGGTGATTAGACACCACTAGAGTAGTTGGAGGGAAAGCTCATCGAGCCCCTCTTGTATAAAGCATTGTAACGTATGCCCAGGAGTTGTTGTTGTTATTGAGTTGTTGAAAGTTGATTGTAAATTATTGTAAGCCAAGGAGAGGAGAGAGACAAGACTGTGTTGCAGTCCGAGCTCACACATTGTAACTAGCATTCTTATATTAATACAAAAGAATAGGTTTCACGGTTTATGAGTTTATGTGTGGTGAATGTGTGTTTTATGAATGTCATTTGTGTGTTTATGTGCATATGTTGTAGATGTATGATAGGTTTCCATCTGCAGGGATAGACAAAATTGTATGGTTGTGAGTTTGTTGGATTATTTCTGGGATTCTTCGGGCTAAATGCAAGGAGTGCATGGCAGAGTGTTGAGAACTCTATGAGCCAATGCAAGGAGTGTGTATTTGGACTCTGCTTTGAATTCGGAGGAGAAAGTGTCAGGAGGGCATACCAAAGCAATCACAACTCAACGAGAAGCCTCAAGGTTATTGAACACCTTGGAGGAGAGTTGTGCAGAGAAGGCATAAAGAGACAGAGCCATTGAATACTCTATAAGATCAACAAGGAGTGCTTCAAGTAGGAGAAAGGAGTGCACAGGACCAACACATTTTGAGGTGTTGGGGAAGTTGAAGGAACCAGGGTTGTTGAACATGTTATCCCCGATTTCTAGGGATAACTAGGAGATCATGTCTCGAGGCCCACAGGTCCTAGACATGGAGTACCGAGAGTAGGATTGACCTGAGCATCGCCCTAGAGGGACCATCTTTCTTCTTTCGTCATATTCGTCTTGTCAGCAGCAGCAACATCCATTGCCATTGGCTTGGTCTTGTATCGGAGAAGGCTCTTGCTCCATGAGGTAATTAGTCCAGGTATCATGGCATGTGTCACTTTTGATCATTATAACCTTTAAATGTATGCATCTAATTCCTTTTATTTATGACGACTACTTGGATCTTACATTGGCCCACTTGACCATGCTTGGGGAGATTGATTGGGTGTCCTCGCAAACATGTACCCATAGGTTTTGGTTTGCCACTGGGGGATTTATGAAGAGCCATCGTCTGCCCCCATCATACCACCACTCTTCCATCTTGTCTCTCGCTCATCTGTCCCATTCCCCTTGTCCGGGCATTAGGATGATCTGTTTGTGGGGTTACACCTTATCTCATGGGAAGAAGGGGCTAAAGGCCTAGAAGGTAAAAGCAGCTGGTAAAAGATAAAAGCCTGAAAATGAAACCTCGAGATGCTTCGCCTAGGGATCCCCGAGAAGGCAATAAAAAGCCTCTCAGCAATAAACAAGAGGGACCCAAAAAAATAACAAACAAGACCTAATCAAGAGGATAGGGGGTCTCATCACGAGCCAACCTATTATGTTCATGGGTACCTAGCAGCGTGACATTGCAACCATCTGGTTACCACGCCAGGGAAATGACCTTTGGTTGCATGGCCAAGGGAAAGGGGGTCTCATCACGAGCCAGCCTTATCATCACTGTGAAAGTACTTGTGGGTAACACTGTCATCTCTGGTCACCATGCCAAGGCAGTATCCTCTGGTTAGCCCTTGAATAAAAAGAAAAAGAAGAAGAAAAAACAAATAAAGAAAAGGATAAAGGCAAAAAGGGGCTTGGAAAAAATTGCATCCATGACAGGTACAACTCGTCTTCTACAAAGGCACCCACAGGTAATATCATGCATCCCCGACTCTCTCTCTACCCGTATGTCTGGATATCCCTTAAACCACTTCACCTCGTCTACATGGCTTGGAAGAAACCCCTTGGAAACTTTCATTTCCTTATGGATACTAGCCCAATCGGGTGTCTTGTTCTTTTTCTCAACCTTGTATTATAGGTTTTTGTAGAGTCTTTGAGCTATTGAATGATATATCATAGTTTTTATGAATATGTTTGATAATATTAATGATGAAATGTGATTAACATTGTTATGATCCCTATGACTAATGAGCCCATGGAGGGCGTAGTTTTCGATGTGCAGGACCATGCCCGACGAATAGGTACCATTTGGATCGTTACACATGGGGAGATGATTAGTTCGGATGTCCATGGGGTTGAAGATCCCATCAGATGGTTGCTGAGACTCCGTCAGAGGGACAGAGATAGGACAATGTTTGACCAAGGTTTTGCACCAGAGAAGAAGAGGACGTTTCACCAAAGGAACTTTGGCAGAGCCCGACCTAGGAGGAATGACCCCTTTTTAGTGGAACGTTGGCCTTGGAAGGCTAAGATTGCTCCCATCCTTGCCATGACATCATCCAGCTTCATGATCATTCTTGGAGGCAGACTGGGCAGCAGTGGCACGTGTGGCATGTTGGATAAGCCCCTGGAGGGCTAACGTTTTGCTCCTGGATGTCTCATTTGCCTTAAAAGGGGCTAGTGCCTCCCTTGAAGGGGCTTTTACCTTTATTACAGCTCAGTTAGGGTTTTAATTTGACAATTTAATGTAAAAAAAATGTGATTTTGGTTTAAAGCCTTGTTGGCTAATTTTTATGACCTAAAATTAATTAAAGGTCATTGATACAGTATATATTAAGGATTTTTATCCTCATTTTGAAAGAACACACAACTCACTCTCCTAGTGAGATCTGATTTGTGTGCCCTACTTGGGTATTTCATCTTTTGAGTGAGGCGCACTTGTTGAAGGAAGGCTTTTCTTGGCATTTTTGGCATTTCTCTTGAAGGAAGGTTTACAACTAGGGTTTGCAATGCTATTTCATCATGATATGTAAGTGTTTTTTCTGCAAAACTTCTTAATTGAATGGTTATAGTCTTATATTCTTGCATTTATTATAAATTTTGTTGATTTTAAAACCCTAGGGGACAAACAAATAAGTAGGTCATTGTCTCATGTCCCCTAAAAGAGAAATTCTCAACCATTGAAGAAGGAAGGAAGAGCCTAGCCATAGCTACACTCTTGTTACTTCTTCCCCTGTGATAGCCATGCCTTTTAAAAGTCAAGAAGAAGGAGACGTCCCAGGCCTAGGTTATCTACACCTAGGGTCGTCCTTCTTCTAGGGTTTGGTGATAGGGCCTTGCCTTTGCAACACTCTCCCTCACCTCACTCTCGTGTCTTGATTTATCTCCTATGCTAGCCGTTTTGCAGAAATAAAACTAAGGAAGGAGGAAAGAGCACGAGGCCTTGCTTAAGCAACACCAGAGTGAGCCTCTTTCCCCTAGGTTTTTGTTTCTAGGACCCTGCCATTGCAACACTTTAGAACTCTTCCCTCTAGTCCTTAGCCTTTTCCCTTCAACCTTTGCGTCCTCTCTTAATTTGACTCCATTTACCCTTAGGCACTGATCTTAGGTCTCCAACGTTGAAGTGATAGTGGTCAAACAAACTTTCAAACTCTTATAAACCGAAACCCTAACTAACTACTAACCCTAATAAGGCTGACGTCATCCTTGGTTATTCCATCTTGACGCAACATTTTCTCTTTATAGGCAATTAGATGGTGTTTTGAAGCATTTATTGAGTAAGGGATTGATTGGATACACTGTTTACTACATCATCTCGATATTTATTGATGAATTGATACTGTTCCATTGCTATATTAACAAACATTGATCTCGTCATTATCTATTGTCATAATTGCTAATATATTGATATCAGATAGTTGTATGAAGTACTAACCCATTAAATCATAGCCTGCATGTATTGTTTTGATGTTGTTTTTTTTCGGGCAGGTGTTCTCATTTGGGCCTACACTTCATTATTGGTTGTTTAGCCAGACTATCTGCTCTTGGTGGTGACCTGTGAAGAGGGAATTTCACTTTGACCTTTATACTTTAGCGTTTTCTAAACTCCAGGTCACCTGGGACGTCTCCCCTGGGCCTAACCTCCCTGAATAGAAAGAACCTCCCCATTGTGGTGACATTGGGTGGGGCAGGTTCATGTTACGCCAGTTTGCCCTCTATCTTCTAGCCTTTTGACCGCTACAAACTGTGCGATAACAGAACACTCTGGAGGGAGAAGCTTTGCAAGGTGTGCATTGAGCAGATGCAAAGAGTGCATTACTGAACCTAAATGATTCAAGGTTCAGAAGGAAGACCCATGTAAGGAGTGCAGCAAGCCAACACCTAGACAAGTGTTGAAAGTTTGAAGCCATCTGAAGGCTCAGTCGACTGCTAGGAGTGTGCAGAGGGGAAATTGTTTCAAGTTCAATAAGCTCAGGAGGATGAGTATTAAGTCTAGAAGGGCACAAGAAATTATTCAAAGGAGTTAAGGGCCGAGACCCTTAGAAATTCATGCAAGCTAAAGCTCAAGAGGAATAGTGCCATTGCGCACAAAGCCTCTGCAAAGGGTCCAAAAGGTTGAGAACAGTCCAAGTCTCGGACTGTGGGAGATAGTGCAAGTGTGCAGAGAGACTCTGCAAGGTGCACAGAGGGCAAGGACCCTTACAGGTTCAAGTTTGTATAGACAACGCCAAGAGTGTGCGCAGGTGAACTTATTCCAAGTTCAATCTCAAGGAGGAAAAGCAAGTCGAGACTCAAAGTAGCCGAGCTTGCGGGAGCACCAAAGGCCAAAGCCTTTGACACTTGAAATTTCTTCCAAGTTGGGAGAAAGCCAAATCTTATAGGGAGGAGTTGTAGTAGCCATCAAATCAGCTGTAGGAAGAGATCTAGACCGGTGAATTTTACGTCCAAACACCCCAAAAGGAGCGCGCGGAGGAGGAGAACATATCCCAACTGTCGAATATAGGCGCAAAGGGGAAACAAGCGTTGGATCTAGGTAAAGTGCATGGGCCTTAAATCTTTTAAAAGTGCATAGGAGATCAGACTTGCAAAATCCCGAAGTCCCAAAGAAGATAAAGACTGTTCGTTGTCCAAAGAGACAGATGGCAATAGATCTAAGACTTTGGAGCGGAAGCACTCTAGGCGTTTTTAGACAACGAGAGAGCGAGATCATTGAAGCTCTGAAGAGCGGAGTAGATCGTAATCGTCTGTTGCGAAGGACACGTGGTGAGAGAGATGAAAGTACGGAGGTTAACACTCCAGGAGGAAGTAAGAGAACAAGGTTGGGGAACTCCCGAAGGGAAAAGGGACAGAGTTCATCGTGATCGTAGGATAAGGGAGGACACGTGTCATCAGATCGACCATTCCGGAGATTGTGAACTTCAGGGAGATTACAAGGGAGAATTGGCTTAAGTTGAAATAGATCAGGGCCGTTGATTTAAGAAAGTGGTGAGAATCGTTGATCCTTGCGTCAGTTGTGTTCGTCGGTTTGAAGTTCGGGGGAAAGGAAGTCAGTTGTTGTGGAAACGACCGAAGCCCGAGGCCCGAAGCGCCTTTTAGGGTTTAGCCCTAGGTCATAGCCCAAGGTCGCATGAGGAAATGGGGCCTAGTGGGAGGATCTAGCGCCCACCATTTTAAAATTTTCAAGAGCACCAAGGAAAGGGCTCACAGGTTCTCATAGAAGAACCTGTGCCTTAGGGGAGAAGGGGCCTTTGTAAATTGTTTTGGGTTCCAGCAGGGGGCCCAAAGAGATAATTTGGCTCAAGGTGTTTGAAGATCCTTGATTGGGAGTGTAACATCCTTGGCCACCCATGTTGGGCCATGTTATTCCAAAAAACACTTTCATTCTCTGCTCAACATACTGTAACATGCCTAGTATCCAACTGAGTTATGCCGCATAAATTTTTCGAACTACATGCAATTAAAACATATACACACATAACTCTTGTGGAACTTTATATATAAAACGTAAACAGACAAATGCATTCTATAAATGCATGGATTCATACTGAAATAACAGTAACATATACATGCAGCATATACAACTAATACCCATAAAGATAAAGACAATTATAGACACACATAGGATAAACCCATAAAAATAAACACGTAGATAATAATGCAGCGTGTAAATTTATCACACAATTGACACTTATCTTGGTAAGAATACCACCAACTGCATGCAGACCTTCCATGAAACTCTCATCCTTAGACCACATTGTTCATCACTCTCAGCAGTGGGTCACCCCCGAGCTGGGACTAAACTCCACCTGGGTAAAGGGAATCCTAACCAGGCTAATGAATCTCAGAAAACAGGAAAGACTCTGTCACAAGTGCCTACTCAAACTAACAGCCTACAGTCCCTCATTCCCCACATGTCTGTCCCACCCCAGGAAGTGTGCCCCTTCTCTGCTCAACAGTCCATCGGCTGCCCCACTTCCCTTCCGGGCTTCAACAACAGGCCGGACAGGAAGTCTTAGAGCCCTGTAGCTATATTTTAGCACCCTCAGGAAATCAATTCCCAACAATTCTCTCACCCAGAGAGATTGCTCACGGGCATGACAACCCGCCTCTTCAATATCTCATAGGCCTGACAACCTGCTTCTTCAATCCAACTCCCAAGCTAACCAGGTACACAAACATGTACGGTTATGGATATAGGTTCAGGTACAGCGATAGGAAAGTATGGAGGATAGCTGACTGTGTGAGTAAAAAATCATGGTATGGATGAATGGGTCTTGCATGATGGAAGAAATCCATGAAAATGAACTAAGTCCAAACAATATGTATGCATGTACCCAACTTGACACTTGTCACGTTGGGAGCTACTTTGGCCCACTTGTCCCCAACTTTGGAACTTTAGGATAAAATAAGTATCCATACTTTATACTTTAAGAAATATTAATATAATATTCATTTTTGGCGCTCCCTAGCTTAGCCCTTTTCCTTAACTTTTATCCCTCCCTTTCCCTAACTAGTGGAGTCTAGTCCCCCATACTCTTTTATGATGGTCGGTCTGTGCACAACGATGTATTTTATATTAATTGATGAGACATATACAAAAATAGACGCATTGGCCTTTAGCATCTAGGCTCTCCGGCCTAATTCAAAACATAAGCATCCTAGTTTATAATAATTGGCTCACCATCCTATAAAACACAATATGTACACAAAGGCTATTTGGCCTCAAAATCACGCGTGCTTAAGTTGTTGGGCACGGTATCCTGTAATGTGCACATTTCATCATTTTATTGTGCAGTACATGTGCGCACTATGCCATGAAAGGTGCATACAAAAATGATGTCAAACAACTCACCAGCTTAAGTGCATTTGTATTTACATTTACAATTGGGTTTGGCCTAGGGATATTATAGGGAGGTCGCAGAATGCCCGGGAGGGGAGGGGGGATGCATCAAGTGGTATCAGAGCTTGATTTTGCTTGCAAATAGTAGGCAAAGGAAGAAGGAGATAGTATGATACTATCAAGTGGTATCAGAGCCGAAATTGTGTCTGCAGATCGAAGGCAAAGGTGCGAAGGTGAAAAGAGGCAGTCTGACAACATCAAGTGGTATCAGAGCTAAACTTTATCTGTAGATAGTAGGTGAAGGAGGAGACAGAGTATAGATGCTCTGTGTGTGATTGATTGCAAGTGTGCAGTAGTCAATAGACATCCAGGTGGGTTGAAGACAAAAAAAGAAATTGGCTACTGGAGGCCATGAGCATGGTCGAAAAGGAGACCACCAGCAAAAAAATAGGGAAAATTGATCGGGAGCTTAGTGAGATAAGAACAGAAATGGAGAGGTTGACACTGAAGATGCAACAGGATTCCCAGGTGCACTAGAGGTATGAATGGTCCATGAAGAGGAAAGCAAGGTGGTATGTTAAAATGTTCTTGGCTAGAAGACAACAACGGATATTGAGGAGGTGGTTGAGGGAAGTTGAAAACCTCGGTGACACAAAGGAGAGAGTGGTTTACATCTGTGAATCAGAAGTAGGAGAAAGCCTCAATGACGAGGAGAGGAGATCAAGCAGGGATCTCATGAACTGCCAGGAGGGAAATGATAAAAATTCAAATTGCCAGGTGGCCAAGGGAGAAGAGAGGAACTCAACTAAGAGTTCAAATCAACAAGGAGTGTTGACAGATGAAAGGGAGGCAAAGGAAATGCCTCATTCATATGAAGATTCATGTGGAGTTGTAGACCATGTGAATGAAGATGCTGAGAAGTTAAATACTTCCATCACAAAGGAGGATCAGAGGAGTGTTCTAATCATCATGGGAATCCAGATATTCCTACCAAGCATCCTAGTTGGGGCTAGTACACAAATCTCAGGTGCAACATAAGGACAACCAACAATGACTGTCATAGAGGAGGAGAAGAAGTAGATATTGAAGTCTTCCCCAACAGAAGAAGAAGAGCATTCAGCATAATTGCTCAAAATTTTTAGTCAAGAAACTAAACAGGAGATGGCTGTAGAACTTGAAACTATAGAAGAAGAGGAAACAAACATGGATTTTGTTGATCTGTGTGACGATCTGGAAGCCCTGGAGAGGAGGGTGATAGTGTAAAGTCAGCACATCCAACATGCTAAGTTGGAAATAGATGGAGGAGCATACTAGCCCAAAGAGTAGCTGGAGGAGGCTGGGAGTGTACCAACACAAGAGAAGCTGGCAAGAGTTGATTTGTTAGAGGAGGAAGCTAAGCAACAACTCAATGAGAAGCCTACATAACTGGAAGCTGCAACAGAGTATCAAGCCAGTGCCACAGGAGATGATGGTAGCATGGGAGATCAGGTTGATTTTCCCTTTAATCAACATAAGAAAATGCACCCAAGAAGACTGCATGAAGGAAGCTAGCCAATGGATCAGCTGGAAGAGATTATTGAGGAGATAAGGAGGTTGATGTTGAGGTTAGGACAAGAAGCTGTCAGCAAGAGGGAGCTAAACAGAGGAGGACCTGCAAGAGCAACAAGGAAGCAACAACAACCGCAACAAAGCAGAGGAGCAGATGGACAACTCCAAGGGAGAGTTTGGGATCCAAGGGGGATTTCAACAGTGGAGCAGAGGGAGCCATGAGAAGGAGCTCATGATTTTTCTAGCAGTGGAGTATGATATAGGAGCATCCTTTCCACCTAAGCATGTGCCAGCCTTCCAACACATCAAAGCGCATTCAAGGAGGGGAGAGGTGGCAACCCTCTTATTTTCCCCTCAAATTTAAATTTTAAATGCAATCTTAAACGAAATTAAATATTGTAAGGCTGGAAGAGCCGAGTTGATGCCTTTGTACAGGAAATAGATGAAGTCACCTTTAATAGGCTTGAGTTGTACATATCTTGAGCATCGCCTCATATCTGAGTTGTTAATGTTTATTCAATGAAATATGCCTTAGTAGTTAGGCATTGTAAATGGTGATTAGACACCACTAGAGTAATTGGAGGGAAATCTCGTCGAGTCCGACTTGTATAGAGAATTATAATGTATTCCCGAGAGTTGTTGTTGTTGTTGAGATGTTCAAAGTTGATTGTAAATCATTGTAAGCCAAGGAGACGAGAGAGGAGAAACTATATTGCAGTCTGAGCTCACACATTGTAACTAGCATTATGATATGGATACAAAAGAACATGTTTCACTATTTATGAGTTTATGTGTGGTGAATGTGTGTTTTATGAATGCCATTTGTGTGTTTATGTGCATATGTTGTAGACGTATGACAGGTTTCCATCTACAGGGATAGACATAATTCTTCGTCTATGAGTTTGTTGGATTATTTTTGGGATTCTTCAGGCTAAATGCAAGGAGTGCATGGCAGAGTGTTGACAACTTTGTGAGCCAATGCAAGGAGTGTGTATCTGGACTATGCTTCGAGTTTAGAGGAAAACGTGCCAGGAGGTCACACTAGAGAAATCACAACTCAAGGTTATTGAACACCTTGGAGGAGAGTTGTGAAGAGAAGGCTCAAAGAGACAAAGTTATTGAATACTATGTAAGCTCAGTAAGGAGTGCTTCAAGCAGGAGCAATGAGTGCACAGGACCAACACATTCTGAG
The DNA here is from genome assembly GCA_009831015.1 of Picea engelmannii. Taxonomy (NCBI): domain Eukaryota; kingdom Viridiplantae; phylum Streptophyta; class Pinopsida; order Pinales; family Pinaceae; genus Picea; species Picea engelmannii. The sequence continues at coordinate 573,543 of ML776796.1, forward strand.
GTGTTGGGGAAGTTGAAGGAACCAGAGTTGTTGAACACTCTGGAGGGAGAATCTTTGCAAGGTGTGCATTTCGCATATGCAAAGAGTGCATCAGTGAACTTGAAGGATTCAGGATTCAGAAGGAAGACCCATGTAAGGAGTGCACTAGGCCAACACCTAGACAAATCTTGAAATTTTGAATCCGTCTAAAGGCTCAGTCGAGTGCTAGGAGTGTGCAGAGGGGAACTTGTTTCAAGTTCAAGAAACTTAGGAGGACGAGTGTTAAGTGCCAGGAGGGAACAAGAAATTATTTGAAGGAGTTAAGGGTCGAGACCCTTAGATATTCGAGCAAGATAAATCTCAGGAGGAATAGTTCCATTGCGCATGGAGCCTCTACAAAGGGTGCATAAGGCTGAGAATAGTCCAAGTCTCGGACTGTGGGATATAGTGCAAGTGTGTAGAGAGACTCTGCAAGGTGCGTAGAGGCCAAGGACCCTTACAGGTTTTGTATAGATAGCGCCAAGAGTGCGCGTAGATGAACTTATTCCAAGTTCAATCTCAAGGAGGAAAAGCAAGTCGAGACTCAAAGTAGCCGAGCTCGCAGGAGGACCAAAGGCCAAAGCCTTTGACACTTGAAATTTATTCCAACTCGGGAGAAAGCCAAAGTTTATTGGGAGGAGCTATAACAGCCGTCAGATCAATTACTGGAGGATATCTAGACCGGAAAATTCTACGTCTAGACACCCCAAAGGAGTGCACGAAGGAGGAGAATAGATCCTAGCCATTGGATCTGGGCACAAAGGGGAAATACCCGTTGGATCTAGGTAAAGTGCACGGGCCTTAAATATTTTGAAAGTGTAAATGAGAGAGGACTTGCAAAATCCTAAAGTCTCGAAGAAGATAGAGACCATCCGTCATCCAAAGAGATAGGTGGCGATAGATTTGAGACTCCGGAGCAGAAGCACTTCGGTCGTTCGCAGACAAGGAGAGAGCGATATCGTGAAGCTCTGAAGAGCAGAGTATATCGCAACTTTCCATTGCGAAGGACACATGGCAAGAGAGTTGAAAGTCCAGAGGTTTAACACTCCGGGAGGATGTAGGTGAACAAGGTTGGGGAACTCCCGAATGGAGAAGGGTTGGAGTTCATCGTGACCGTAGGATAAGGGAGGACGCATGTCGTCATATCAACCATTCCGAATATTGTGAACTTTAGAGAGATTACAAGGGAGAATTGGCCAAAGCTGAAATAGATCAGGGCCGTTGATTTAAGGAAGTGGAGGGAACTGTTGATCCTCGCGTCAACTGTGTTCGTCAGTTCAGAGTTTGAGGGAAAAGAAGTCATTTGTTTTGGAAATGACTGAAGCCTGAGGCCCGAAGCACCTTTTAAGGTTTAGCCTTAGGTCATAGCTTGAGGTCGCATGAGGAGAAGGGGCCTAGGGGGAGGAGCTAACACCCACCAATTTAAAATTGTCAAGAGAGCGAAGGAAAGGGCCCGTGGGTTCTCATAGAACCTGTGCCTTAGGGTAAAAGGAGCATGTGTAACTTGTTTGGGTTCTAGCAGGGGGCCCAAAGAGCTAATTTGGCTCAAGGTGTTTGAAGATCCTTGACCAGGAGGTGGCAAAACCCCTAGGAGGGGAGGGGGGATGCATCAGTAACAGGGCTAGATGTTCTATTTCACTTGAGCGTCTCATACCATTCCATTCAATAAGTCTAACCTCTACTCATCCAACATCAACGTGACCCCATGTGTCATGTGTTGGGCATGACCAACAACCTGCTAATATTACTCGGACTATGCCTCACCATCATATCCTAGATGAACTCAAGCAAGGCATTTTTAATCCCATATAAGTTAAAATGCTCATTGCACCATCGTCATTCAATCATAGGAGACCTACTTGTGCCTCCCTCGAGCCAAGCACTCTTGAACAACTGACTCCAACGTGCAATCATGCTATCATTAATCTAGGGCAACACATGATAGTCAATGAAGATCATGCCCTTTCTCCATAAGGATTTCACATATCTTCAATGAGCATATCACCGTTGTTTCCTTGACATGTAAAATACAAAATCTACCACATTTTCAAGTCACGTTGTTCTCATTCGAAGCCTGCTATGCAATGAATTTTTGGTTGCTTGTCCTACCCAATGAGACTTCCTTGGACCTCCTAGTCTACACACTAGTACCTTGTCCTAATTGATCATCCATCATACTCAATGAGATGTCCTTGATCCTCTTAGCCTACATGCTAGTACACCCTCCTAACCGATAGTCCATCCTACTTGACAAGATGTCTTGTGGTTGCCACCCACAAGTCATCCACCAAGGCTACCAAAGTATATGGATTCATTGTGCAAATTGTCAAGTATGGCTGTCATGCCACTGCCAGTAGGACCCCAAGTCATGGTTATGACTTTCTCCCCCACTTAGAAGCGTTGACGTCCTCATCAACAGGGCCACGTCAACACATATGATTAAACGGGTATTGGTGGTGAAGAGAGACTTCTGCAATTCCCATTCGAAGTTTGCTCAGATACCATTTGTAACAAACATTATGTTTTTCCTAGGCGTCCCATATCACTCAAGAAGTTTAGTCATTACTTGGCGTCGATGTGAACTCACGAGTTGGGCATGACCAACATCTTGCTCGTATCACCCAAATTACACCTCATTGTGATACCCTAACTAAACCCAATCCATGCATCTTTAAATGTACATAACTTTGAATTCTCGCCTCACCATAGGCGATGTTGCACCATTGTCACTATTGGCATAGGGGAAGACTCAGGGTTCAACTCTAACAACGCACCAACAAACCCTAACTACTAGCCCTTATGACAACACCTGTGAAGCAGGTGAAGTCTGACCCGAAGTAGTAATAGGGGGGGTTGCAGGACACATGTGTCTACAACCATAGGAAATGCAAGATGATTCCAAAACAACAACGCAAAATAACCTAGAGATACTTAACAGTATTATGCTTAACTTCGCGAAGTAATTTATATCTTCTAATCTTCAACAGGAAAAATAACAGTGCAATAACAACATAAAAGGTAGTAAATAACAAAGAATTAACCACATGGAACAACAATATTTTACGAGGTTCGTCCTCTCCCTATGGCTACGACCACAAAACTGTATTTATTGATAGAATAGATGAAAATATATAGTTCTATCTGTGCACTCATATGTAGATCCTTCTCTCTCTCCTCCTTATCTCCTAACCCTGCACACCCATCTACAGAGTCGATCTTCGCACCCAGCTAAAGAACTAAAATGAAAGAATACCCTAAAACATAACACTTCTACATCTCAACACTACTTTCGCACTCTATGTTCTCAACTCTTCTAGACCTCTATTTATACATTCCATGACTCTTAGAAAACCCTAGACCAAAGCCTAGGTTCCAAAACCCTAGATCCACATGGCCAAAACTCTAGGTCCACATAACCCTCATTTTAAGGACTTCACCGACCTGTTCCCCCTTCTTCTCCGCAAGGTGCTCCAAAGCACCCATTAGTGTCCTCTTCCACTTGTTGACTTGTCCATGATCTATCTTCTTTGTTTCTTTGTCTTCCTTGATCTTCTCTTTCAACGACTTGCTTTCCTTTGATTTGTTTCTTTTTTTATGCTTCTTTAACCACTTCGACCCTTCCTTGGTTTGTGTGCCTTCTGCTCACTTCATACTTCATCTTTCTTCTTCCTTAATCTTTGTTTTCTTCCTTAATACATAACCAAGGGCCAATAGGCCCCCAACACTCACATGTGACTTGTCCCGTGTCACTGCAGGGTTGAGCCCTCTGTATTACTTCAACTGCAGACTACACGGAGTAGCCTGTACTTTCTGCTCTATCCCTCCCTATCATGTGCAAACTGTATTTTCTATGTCTGGTACCCAATTTCAACTGCACCTGGTACCTATACCCTTCTTCCTTTACTTTTACTAAGAGCTGTGAGGCAGCTGGTTATCACAATACAGCTTCAACCGGCTCCCATTTATTAAACCATCCTTCCATTCTCCATTAAGAGTCTTCAGCTGCACAACTCCACCTTTTGTAAGATAGACAACTTCGAATGGACCAATCCAATGTGTCCTAAACTTTTTTGGATGCTTCATGAACTTGCTTTCATATAAAAGTACCAAATCTTCTTGTTTAAATGCTTTCTTCTTGATATGTCTGTCATGGTAAGCCTTTTCTCGTTCTTTTTGTGCTTGCTGATGAAATCCTGCAATGAACCTATCTTCCTCTAGTTCCATCAACTGCATGTGCCTGTCTTGAACAACGTCGGTGTCATCCATACCTATAAATGCTGCAATTTTGAAACTAGGAACCAAATATTCCATAGGTACCACTGCTTCCAGGCCATAAACTAACTTGAAGGGAGTCTACGTTGTCAACTGTTTGCAAGTAGTTTTATAAGCCCATAACACCGTTGGAATTCTCAAATCCTAATCATCTCTATTAACACTACAAATCTTAGTCAGTGATGTATCCAAACTATTATTGAAAGCTTCGATTGTACCATTCGCACGTGGGTGATATGGTGTGCTCTTATGATGGTGAAGTTTGAACTCCTGAGTCAAGGCTTCAATAGTTTTGTTAATGAAGTGTGTGCCTTGATCACTAATAAGAATATTCGGGCACCCAAATCATGTTATGATATCATCAAATATGAACCACGCAACTGTAGTTGCACTACAGTCTTTAAATTCTCTTGCTTCTGCCCATCTGGTCAAATACTCTATAGTAGTGATGATATATTGAGCTCATGTGCGCTTTCCTAGTGGGTTGATAGGTCCCACAAAGTCAATAGACCATTTCTCAAATTCTTGTAAAGTCAATTGTGGTGCTAAGGGCATCTCATACCTTCTAGAAGGTTTCCCTACTCTTTGATATGCATCGCAAGCTCTGTAGTATCCCTTAGCATCCTTATGTAAAGTGGGCCACCAGAGGCCAGCTCTGAGAACCTTTTACGTTGTTTCTTTCCCTGGATAATGTCCTCTTAGGATGCCTTCATTTGCTTCTGCAAGAACCAATGGTATTTCTGATTCCATAACACATATTCTTCAGATCTCATCTATCCCATCTTATATAACTGTCCAACTATAAGTTGAAAATCGATAGCGCATACTACCAACTGTTTCTTCTGAAAAATTGTATACTCACGAGGTGCCATTCCTATGGAAAGGAATTGGACTATCTCGGTGAAGTGATCATCGACTTTCCTAATGGCCAACAACTGTGCATTTGGTAGTGTATCATCCAAACTGGTAGGCTCCTCTCCATGTTCTAACCTGGATAAGTGGTTAGGTCCCTAATTCATTCTTTCTGGCTTGACCACAATCTCAAAGTCATACTCCCAGAATAATAATAACCATCTGCATATTCTTTCCCCCCAACAGTGGCTTGTTGACTAAGTACTTCAATGTAGAATGATCAGTAAACATCTTAAAATGTCCCCCTAACAAGTAGTGTCTAAAGTTTTGCAGCGCATATACCATAGCTAAGCCTTCTCTTTCAGTGGTAGTATAATTCATTTCAAATGTAGAAAGCTTCCTGCTAGCAAATGCTATAGGGTGGTCAATATCTCCTGCACATGGTTGAGCTAAAACTTCTCCTAATGCAATGGATGAAGCATCGACATGAACATGGAATTCCTTACTCCAATTTGGAGAAACAAAAATAGACGCAGTGACCATTTTCTTCTTTAATGTGTAGAAGCTCTGCTGGCATTCCTCTGTCCATTGAAACTTACTATCCTTCTTTAATAGCTTCTCCATAGGTGTTGTTATCTGAGCATAACCCTTAATAAACTTTCTGTAGTATCTAGTGTGTCCCAATGTAGTGCGCAACTGTCTAACCAAAGTAGGAGGAGGTAGATCAACAATGATAACAATCTTGGAAGGATCTACCAATCTAGCCATAAATTACAAATCACGTCACAACTAAAATCATGTGCTTTCATCAATAAAACAAAGAACCTGTTGGAACATATTAGCCATAAAAACTAGATTGAGGAATGGATTTTTGTTCCAAGTCATCTTGTTGCTGATATAATAACTCAAAAAATTATGTTTATGGATAATGATATTGAAATACAAGAGTAACAAATTCAAGAAATCGACGAGCTTGGATGTTTTATCGTTGAGTCAAAAATTGAAGAAATCACTAATGGAGAAAAGTAGTTCATTCAATTTTAAAAACAAGAAGAGAAGTTTGATATCATCCATGGGACAAAAAATATATAGATGCAACCTTCTCTCTTGGGTCAGCCGCAGGTTTTTCATGAATTTCTAGATCTAGTGGACATTTATATGGAGTTGAACTGGAGAAATAAATTTTATGTCTTTCATTTTGTAAAGCCAAAATTTTACTGTAAGTATGGGATTCCAAATGATAGATTGATGTTATATTTTTCAGTTTCTTCTTTCCTATTTGTGCATAAACATGGAGGCTAGTTTCAGTTAGTTAACCATTTGCTCGAGTGGCTGCATTAGAAGTTTTACTTCACATGATCAACTAGTTTTCAACTGGTTAGGAGTAGGTGTATGTATATAAATAAGCTCATTTATGAGCATGAATATTTGATTTTGATATGGTATGTGATAAAAATAATAATGACTCCATAGCCCAATAATGGCAGTGGGGTATAGTTGCAGATTTGAGTTTCAGTAGAAATAATACACGTAATAGGGTTGGTAAACATAGTAAAGTGGTTGGTGGAAGGGTGGCATAAATGAAAGAACTAAGGCACACAATATGTTGTTATTAGCACCTCATAAGGAGGTGCTACCCCCAGTTGGAGCTGATGTTAAATCCTAGGTATGTTCCTATTCCTTTATTCCTCTAATCAACCCATCCATCTATCAACCTAGTTTCTACTTAGTTTTTCTTCAATGGTGTGTTGAGTCATTTCAATTTGTTTTCATCTTCCTATTTGTTTTTATCATTTCCTTTCTCTTTATAAGGTTAGGAAAATTTATGATTTGAATTGAATAAGTCACATCACCATGGTTATGTCACTTTTGGGTTGCAAACAGGTTAACTTAGGCCTATTGGTGAAAAATGATATTGATTGCAAGAACGCCCCCATTATTGCAAACAACAAAACAAACGTTATTTTATGAGTTGTAATGTTCTAAAAATATTTAAAAGTTTAAATAATGGCGTGTTGGTGTCTCATAGGCATTTACATCTCCTTATACACTCTAGACTGTGCATATTTCCACCAATTCATTCATCATTACATATTTCATGCTAATATCATGCATGTTTGTGCCTTGAGTTATTATTATTGCAGGGTTGTGTGTGGTTGTTATTATATGAGATAAATAAGCCCAAAAAAATGCATACATTTGACCACTATTCTCAACAGATGTAGCTAGGGCACGATGGTATCACCCCGAGGGCACTAGCAGTTAAACAGAGCAAAATCCCATAGTGATTGAGGATGAGGACACTAAAGAAGACCTCTCCAAATTTTCCAAACTTCCCTCTTACACAAAACTCATTAGTTAGCATTCGACATTTACTCATTACTCATTGATGTCATTAATAATCATTTAGACGTGAATACATATCAACAACATATATCAACAACATATCATCAACAAATCATTTCCACAAGGAACACAAGATGTATGTACAATTTTTCTTTTTATTATGGACTTCAATCCGAGGGTTTTTTCAGCAACAACTGAATAGAGTACAACTCTACAAGAGCACCAGCTCTATATGCAATACTCAACTTACATTCTCAACACCAACTGAGATGAGGCAACAATCCTCAACAGATATCAATCTGTACCATAAACAAGAGCATCAACCATGTACCAACCTGTGCCAAACAACCTGTAATCAACCTGTACCATAAACAAGTGCATCCAACCATGTACCAAGTATATACCAATCATTTTTCAATTACTCATCAACAATGAATCATCAATATGTACCAACATCATCAACTATACATCTCATGTATGTGCCAACTCATCAACTGCTTGTCTCAACCATGACTAGTTTTGGATTAGTCAACAACCCCAACTTGAAGTAATCATAACTTTGTACCTGTGTTGAATAAATATCTGAAACTTATAAAAAAGGTTCTTCAGTGTGTTTTAAGAAATTCCTCCAAGTGGAACTACTTGGAACTTCTCAAAAAAGGAGTTATAGCAAAAATGACATACCTTGCTGAATTCTGGCTTATTCTAGAGAGCGACCTTGTAGAGCATGCCCCGCACAAAATATTTAATGAAATGATCTAAACCTGTTATAGAGAATACTACCAACTATACCCTAACCAACACATTTGTTCTCATTGAATTTGGATCCGTTATGAAGAATTTATGACGTTTTTACCCGAAACACCTGATTTTGACTAGTTTCGGGACTAGCCACAAACCCTATTTTCCACAGAGTGTAACTCAAAAAATGCAACGACCCACAAGATAAATTATTAATCACAGATACTTGGCTATGTTGTCTCACTTGCATAGCAATTCCAGGATCTGAATCATTATAGAAAAAAATTTATAGTGAAAATGGTGAGATGACCTGTAAATAACATACCTTAGAAAGCACCATCAAAATAATTTATCCTTCCTTGCATTTCGGCCTTCTTTTCTTCACTTTCCTCATAATTTCATCTTATATATCCTTGGTTACCTCAGTCACCTATAGATCTTCAATATCCTCAAGTGTTCCACATGAAAAATGCTCAAGAAGCTCTCACAAGAAGCTCTCCATCAATACTCCAAAATATATTCCCACAAGAAGCTCTCCATTGATCCCCAAAAAGGATGATCTACAAGAGACCATTTCTATCTTATTTATACTTTCATCCTTTAGGTCACTTAACCCATTTTTAGGTCACTTAACCCATTTCTAGGTCACTTAACCTATTTTCTTTATTTTAGGGTTAGTCACTTTCCATAAATAGAAAGTTCTCCAATACTTTAACATTTAAATATTCCTTCTTGATTTTGTCACCTTACTTTATCATTTCTTGATTTTGTCACTTCTCTTGATTATTTAAATAATCCACCTTGAATTTGTCACTTTAATT
>ML776796.1:604842-625107 GCA_009831015.1 Picea engelmannii
ACTCTGCCAAATTGCCAAACCAGTTTTGTCCCAACCCTTTAGCCTTGCCTCAAGCTTTAGGAGAAATTCATGCAGCAGCAGTTGAAGGACAAAAAGAAGAGGAAGAGCCCAGGATCAGGATCGTGGAACGGTGACCGGCCTCATAAATCATTGTAAGTTGGTTCATATTGAAGTTAATAAAAAGATACTTTTCCCGTCCCGAATACATGAGTCTTATCTATGTTATTTGATTTGCGTTTTTATCTCTAACCTTAGAATAGATCAGTAGCATGTATGCATAGTCTTGTCTTGATTGCAGGGAAGCTTTTGGAAGGAGCAGCAGCAGCAAGGGGATAAGAAGCTCAACGGAGGATCTACTTCAGCCATCGGAAAAAGGTTGGTGCATTCTTCTTTTGTGTGCATGTGAAAATCGGGGTTTCAGGTTTGGGTAGAAGGTTAAAAGTTAAGTCTTGAGGGTCATGATCTGCGTATAAGTTTAGAGCCCTAGCTTATTAGTCCGTAGGGTAGAATACCCCACAACATTGACTACTATAGATCCACTGAGAAAAACACTCGGGAATATACTCTCTAGTATGTGGGTAATTTGGTAGTACAACTAAGGGTACAGTCTAGCCTCTTTAGTTGGTTCCCTGAGATATTGCACTGAGTATTGTTGTTAGATCCCACAAATATATCAAAGATCTATAGCACAGGGAAAACCCTTGTTTGTAGGAATCACAAAAACTCTAACCTTTGGGATGACAAAAAAACAAACAAGACCTATTGTTGTGCAACATTACCTCCTACATTTTGGTTGCGAAATTGACTACACATTTTTTCCTGTTAAGAATTTGGGAATTTCAACATTGTGGTATTATTCAGATCGGAGTATAACTCTACATGAGTTAAAAACAAATTGTGGGGCCTGCCTGCACCCTTATTTGAGACCTATCCCATTGGATTATTCTTTTTGTTCTAATCTCAGTAATACCTATCAGTTTTCACCTTTTGTTTTCTCTATAGTCTTGACCCCCTTCCGACCCCCTTATTTAGGACCTAGCCCATTGGATTCCCCCTTTTTCCATTATCACTGTGATACCCTTCACATGTAACCATTTTTCTGTGTGGACCCACCTACCCCTTTCTTGTGCCCCATTTCCCCATAGCCCACACCCACATCCAAGACCTTGAATCACACCTCAATACCTTGTCATATGATTTTGCCGCAACCTAGAAGGAAGTGAAGCAAATAAATGTCAATCTTACCACCACCAATTCCAACATGCATTCCACCATAGAAACCAAAATGGAAAACTTGAAATGAGACTTCTTTGCCCATCTTGCAAGTTAGCTTGAATCCTTTAATGTCCAACTCTCCTCCAAAATGAATATTCGTAGAGACCATATCTCATCTGACCAACCTTTCCACCCTGAAGGTGATACTTCCTAAAATTACCACTCCTATCAATTTCAGCATGACCTATTCCTTCCTAGAGTGGATGTGAACAAATTTTATGGATTAGATTCCATGGGATAGGTCACCCAAATGGAATATTACTTCTCTTTGTATGAAATTACTAACGAGCTAGCCAAAATCTGTTATGGTGTTCTCCATTTTTATCTTGAACTATGGCAATGGTGGCAATGGCATAAAAAGGAACACCAAGGGTATGTGGCTTGGAAACACTTTGTTGCAGAGATCTATGACCGATTTGACATTGAAACCCATCATTTAGGTCATTTTACCAAGTTGAAACAAAATGGCCCAGTGGAAGAGTTTATAGTTTCCTTTGAGCAATTGGCTTTCAGAAACCATGAAACCAAAATGGAAAAATTGAAATAGGACCTCTCTGTCGCCATAGAAACCAAAATGGAAAAATTGAAACAATACCTCTCTACCCATATTGCAAGTTAGTTTGAATCCTTTAATGTCCAGCTCTCCTCCAAAATGAATATTCATAGAGACCATATCTCATCTGACCAACCTTTCCATCCCAAAGGTGATACTTCCTAAAATTACCACCCCTATCAATTTCAACATGAACTATGCCTTCCTAGAGTGGATGTGAACACATTTTATGGCTTATATCCCATGGGATAGGTCACCCAAATGGAACATTACTTCTATTTGCATGAAATTATTGATGAGCTAGCCAAACTCTGTTATGGTGTTCTCCATTTGCATCTTGAACGATCAAAATGGTGGCAATGGCATAAAAAGGAACACCAAGCGTATGTGGGTTGGACACACTTTGTTGCAGAGCTCTATGACCGATTTGACACCGAAACCCATCATTAGGTCATTTTACCAAGTTGAAACAAAATGGCCCAGTGGAAGAGTTTATAGTTTTCTTTGAGCAATTGGCTTTCAGAATGGAGGGAATGATAGATTCTTTTTTCAGTAAATGCTTTATTAGTGGCCTTAAGGATGAAATATGTTCCCATGTCTTCATGGATCGCCCCCATACTTGGTTGGAAGATACAAAATCGGCCAAGGAATCATAACAAGTCGTATCGTCCCCAACTAGAAAAACACCTTTTATTCCTCACCATAAAACCACACTTCCCGCTCCTCCTGTCACTCCCTTCAATATCCAAAAATTGAATCGATCAGAAATGGATGAATGCCAACTTAAGGGTCTTTGTTATAATTTTCATGACAAGTATTTCCAGGGCAAAAGAGTAAGGAATAAAATATTTTTATGGCTATGTTAGAGGATGCTTCTGAAGTAGAGGCAATTTTTTCTCATGTACCTAAGCTACCCCCCAGATGATCTTAATCATCCCTCTAATCCATCATAAGTTGCACCACTGATTTCTTTGAATGCACTCATGAGTTTCTCTACTCCTAAAACCCTCAAGTTAATTAGCTACATTAACAACCAAAAATTCATCATTCTAGTTGATAGTGGCAGCACCCATAATTTTATTCATCGTTGCATTGAAAATCATGATAGCCAATGGGGGTTCCATGATAAGTGGAGGGTGTTGTGAAAATGTGTTCCTCTAGATTGGTTATTACCACCCGAAATCTCATATATTTTCTATTGACATGGGTGGTTGTGACATTGTACTTGGTGCATAATGGTTACACACTCTCATCCATATCACAATGGATTTCCAAAAATCAACCATGCAATTCAATAAAGAGGTCCACTAACATCAGTTCCAAGGAATCACAGTAAGGTCCCCAGAGATCATCAGTTCCTACTGAATGGAAAATCTCCTTATAAAAGGCCACTCTTTCATTATTTCCCAACGTCACTCCATTTAGGTAGTTGAGATACCTTCTATACATCCTGACCTCCAATCTATCCTCTCCCAAAACCAAGATGTGTTTCACACCCCCTAGGGACTTCCCCCTTCACGCAATTTCCATAATCATTCTATTCCTCTAGTTATAGGAAATATTCCTCCAAATATTCTCCCTTATCATCATCCCTTTTCCTAGAAGGATGAAATAGAGAATATTGTTCAAGAATTGCTAGATGTTGGTGTCATCCACCCCAGTACCAATCCCTATTCTTCTCCAGTAGTCATGGTATTCAAGAAAGAAGGTACTTGGCGGATGTGTCATGATTTTTGAGCTCTCAAAAAACTCACCATAAAAGAAACATTCCCCATACCTGTCATTGATGACCTTTTGGATGAATTAAGTGGTGCTCATAATTTTACCAAACTTGATCTCTGCTCTAACTACCACTAGATTTGTATGAAAGAAGAAGACATTCCCAAGACTTCATTCAGAACTCATGAAGGTCATTATGAGTTCTTGGTTATGACACTCAACCTTTGTAATTCTCCCTCTACTTTTCAAATTTTCATGAATCATGTCTTCCATCCTATTCTCCGTCATTTTGTCTTGGTTTTCTTTGATGATATTCTCATCTATAAAAACACTTAGCAAGCCCATATTTCCCATGCAGATCAAGTTCTCTAGCTACTGTCCCACCACAAACTTGATCTTAATAAGTCGAAATGTTATTTTGGAGCCTCTGAAGTTGAGTATCTCAGACATATTTTCAGAAAGGATGGTGGCATGGTGGATCTGAATAAAAACTATGTAGGATTGGCCACACCCGAAAACACATAAAAGTTTGTGTGGCTTCTTGAGTTTGACGGGATATTATTGTAAATTTGTTAAGAATTATGGAAAAATTGCATCTCCCCTCACAACACTCCTTAAAATTAATGCTTTCAGTTGGACTCTATTAGCCGACCATTCCTTCCAAGATTTCAAAGAGGCTATGTGCACTACTCTAGTTCTAGCTCTCCCTTATTTCAACAAGACATTTGTATTGGAGTATGATTCCTTGGAGAAATTCGCTGGGGTTGTACTCATGAAAGATAGTAGACCTTTGGAATTCACCAGAAAACAATTATCCACATGTCATTTGGGCCAATCCACCTATGAAAAGGAAATTTTAGTTGGTCTGCACGTTGTGGATCTATGGCATCCTTATCTCTTGGGGCAATTCTTCCAAATAAAAATTGATCATCAAAGCCTCAAGTATTTTCTGGAACAAATAATTTCTTCACCAGAGCAACAAAAATGGGTAACAAAGTTGTTTGGATGTGATTATGAGGTCATCTACAAAAAAGGAAAAGAGAATGTGGTGGTTGATTCCCTTTCTAGGAAATATGAAGAAGATGGGTCCCTTTTTTCCCTCTCTTTCATTGTCACAGATTGGCTTCAGGAGGTTCACCAAGAATGGTTGCAAGACCCCAAGCTTTCAATAATGATCCAAACACTGCATCATGATTTTCAATCTTTTCCAGGGTACTCGTGGTACTAGGATGAGATTTGTTATAAATGTCACCTGTATTTTAGAAAATAGTCGAACCTTAAATCTATTGTCCTCTCGGAGTTTCATGCTTCACCTACAACTATGCATTTTGGTTTTACCAAAACCTATGAAAGGGTCAAACGTTCTTTTTCTTGGACGACATGAAATAGGAAACTTGCACCTTTGTGGTTGACTGTGATACTGTCAATGAAATAACAAAGAGACTCTGAAAGCTCCATGCACGCTCCAACCACTTCCGATCCCACCTACTATTTGGACAGATATTTCTATGGAATTCATTGTTGGCTTACCTAAATCCATAAATAAGCTAGTCATCATGGTAGTAGTGGATCGTCTTTCCAAATATACTCATTTATATGCTCTTCAACACCCATTCACAACCTCCAAAGTGGCTCAAATTTTTATGTATAATATCTTCAAACTCCATGGCGCCTCATTCTATTGTTTCTAACCATGACCCAACCTTCACCAACCCTTTCTGGTAAGAATTGTTCCAACTCCAGGGAACCAAATTGCATCTCAGCACAAGATGTCATCCCCAGACTAATGGACAAATTGAAGCATTCAAAAAATGTTTGGAAACATATTTTAGGTGTTTTTCATCTTACAGAGAAAATCAATGGGTTCAATGGTTTCCTCTTGTGGAATGGTGGTACGACACTTATTACCATTCTGCCACTTGCATGACTCCCTGTGAAGTAGTCTACGGACAAAAGCCACCTTTAGTTCTATCCTACATGACCGGTGTCTCCAAGGTTCATAAGGTGGATCAGACTCTTATAGTTTGCATGGCCATCCTTAGTACTCTCAAAGAAAATTTGGCCATCGATTAGAATCGCATGAAACAACACGCATATTAGGGTTTTTCTGAACGTGAATTTTTTGCAGGGGACCATGTGTTTCTTCATCTACAACCTTACAAGAACACTTCACTCTAAGTCCATCACTCTCAGAAAATCTCTCCCAAATTCTATGGTCCTTAACTTATTCTCAATAGAGTGGGGCCAATGGCCTACCAGTTATATTTTTCGAGTCACTCTAAGCTCCACCCTATTTTTCATGTTTCCTACTTAAATAAAGTGTTAGGAACTGGGTGCCATACTTAGACCAGTCTACCTGGGTTGGATGAAGAAGGCTCCATTTGGTTGCAGCCATAGGTAGTCTTGGACCAATGTGAGTGTCGTCTCTGCCAGTGCACTATCAAGGAAGCTTTAGTTCAGTGGAAGGACACACAACCAGAAAAGATGCCACCTAGGAGTTGACTACAATTCTGCAATAATTTCCTCATCTAAATCCTTGAGGAAAAGGTTGTTTTTAAGGGGGAGGGAATATTAGGGACCTAACCTTCATAACCCCTCATTTAGGTAGAATAATATATTTTCCATGTAATAAAGGTTGATATTATAAGGCCTAGTAATAAGAAATAATAAGTCAAATGTAAGATGACCTAATAGAAGCTTCTACTTCTAGAAAGATCTTCCTCTATATTTTTATTTTGGTAGAATTAGTATAAATATGAGTCAAGGGCATGAGAAGTCTTTGTCTTGAGAATTATTGTAATAGAGTTCTGTTATGTTGGAGGTTTCCCCCTTGAAGAGGCAAGTGAACATTGTTTCCTATCAATAAAGGTATTAATTTGGTGTTGTGGTTCCATATAATTTGATGTTTCGTCATTATTCTCTGTGGTATTTTCATTTCCTATTGCTATTCAATTGTTATTATCTACAATATTTCTCTTTTTATTCTATTATAATAGATCTAGTACCTAACAAAATGACAAACTAGTATTTCTTTTGCGATGTTATCTAAAAAATTATTTGCACTTCTAGGAATATGTATGAATGTGATGGATTCAGAAATTCCTTGACAAAAGAATCATTTCCATATATGTCCTTAAAAAGATGAGAATCTAGGTATACACTAAGGTCATGGATATGTAGCTAAGTTGCATCATCTAGAAATCCTATCATGGCATCATACTCTACTTGGTTATTTGTGGCTATCCATAAGCATACACTACTTAAAAGAAGTAGTGTGTGTGAGGGTGAATAAATAGCCCAATTTGTAGATGTGATATTCTGAGTCCATCGACTAGCATCGTCAAAAAAACCAATGTGAAATATCGGTGGATCATTCATCTGGTGAATCATGAAAATGAAAAATGAATCAGGAGTGTCCAAAGGCCAAGTGTTCACAAAAATTATTTAAAAGCATACTAAATTTAACAATTAATAAAGTACAAATGATGGGGTTTCTTAGCAAGTGGTTTCTTAGGGGTAGAATCTATTAAAGTACAACTATTGATAGGGTCCTTGAAGAGGTCACCCTCATAGTGAGAAAGGATGTGTTATCCCCAATTCCTAGGGATAATTAAGGATATGGTGTCTCGAGGCCCTCAGGTTGCTGACATGGAGCATTGAAAGACAGCTTGACTAGCAGTGTCCATTTGCACAGATAGAGGCTTGCTTCACCACCACAGATATCAAGTTCATGAGGTACAAGCCAGGTATTATGGTGAGTGTTATTTCAATATTTGAGTCATTTTAGTTTGTTTCAATTTAAAAATGATTTTGATTATGTAACGTCTGCTTGGAAATTATTCTCTTTGTCTTGTTTCACCTTGGTGGTTGACATTGCGCCCTAGTAAGTGGTCACCCTTAGGGATAATTTTTCTACAGGGAGGTCCTCTTAATAGGACATCGTGCTGTTATCGACCATACTTATCACCTCCCACACTTCATCCCCTCATCTCATTAACTTTTGGGATTTTCGGGTATATTGACACACAAAGGGATTGTCCCCCATTTCATGGGAAGAAGGGGTTGAAGGCCTAGAGGCTTGTAGCTAGCAAAAGATAAAATCCAATAATGAACCTTCTAGATGCTCTCCCAGGGATCTGAAGGAAAATAAAATGTCTCTCATAAGAAACTAATGGGACACATGAAAAATAACTAATACAAAATGCCAACCAAGGTGGAGCATGCGTGGGAACTATTTTTCATTCTTAGGTAGAAGCCCCACACATTGTCTTCAACTTAGGGAAGCATGATGTTACCAGGGTAGAGTTAAGGTGGTCATTTATTTTCATGATTAGGTAGAATCCCCACCTTGGATTCAACTTGGAAACATCTTAAAAGAACAAAATACAATAAATGGGCTTGGAAAAAGGTTGCATTGAAAACGAAGGTGCAACACACCCTCTACAAAGCCACCCATAAATGAGATACTGCGATCCCTTGTATGTCATAAATACCATGCCCAAAATTCTTTCCCCCATCCATGTCACTTTTTCTACATGACCTAGAGAGGGGTCCGCTTGGGAAATACTCCTAAACCTGAGGTACGATTCACCCAATAGGTCACTTTGTCAACCCTCCCATACCCAAACTTGGTAAATTGCATAGGGTCTTTGAGCATTTGTTTAGTTTGATGAGATGGTTTTTGATGTACATGATTAGATGGCTATTTTATTGACTTGATTTAATTATCATGATGCATTTGACTTAATATACTTGGAGGGAATATTCATTGTCTTTGCAGTACCTAGTTGGTTGATAGATTTGAAATAAAAATCCTAGCTTGGGCTAGCTTGAAGCCCACAGATTGGATACCATGGCCCATACATTGGATGATGATGCTAGCCTTTGGAGGCCTGAGGAGACACCATGGAGGACCTAACCCAACCCTTAGTTATCCCAACAATTTTCTTAGGAGGACAAAACATCACATTTTGGAACTTGACGTCATCCTGAGGCTAGGGTTGTAGTGGTGGTGTTGTTGTTGCTTGACGCTTGGCACATTTTGATGGGAGGAGTGAATTGGAGGAGGAATACCTAGCACATGAGAGAGAGGCCATAGGAGTCCCAACGACTTCCACTTTCCACTCCAATGACTTGCAAAAGGTGCCAAAACATCACCCTAGAAGAGGGATGATGTCACTTTAGGGTTTCTTATGTGCATTTTTAAAGTCAAATTTGAATTTTATATTGTAAAGGGGAAAATTAAGGGTTGTTGACCCCTTACTTTGTGGTTTACCCTAAACTTAAGTGGAAAATCACTTTTAGAGTATTTGTATAAATAAGGATCACTTCTATTTCATTTTGATCATATCTCTCTGATTGTGAGAAGACTAGTGGCTGCAATATGCGCTTTACTTGGGAATTTTGGTATCTTTGTCTTGTGAAAATGATTTTTGGTGATATCTCTTGGTGAATTTTTGAGCTAAGGTGGTGTGCACCTCTTGGTGATTTCTTCTCTTTCTTATGAATGGTCATTGCTTGGTGAACTAGGGTTTGATATTGCATCTCCCTTGGAATTGGTAAGGAAAATATGCAATTGTTAGTTATTCTTTCTTGTTTCATGATTATTGTTGGTTGAAACCCTAGGAGGAGTATAAGTGCATAGACCCTCCATAAAGTTTCATCTCATTTGCTATTTTACAAGTGATTTATTACAAGGTTGCAAGGAGGAGTACAAGGGTGTACACCCTCCTAGATTTTCCTTAGTTTGATTTGCATTCCCTAGGGAGTAAGAGGATTTACACTCGTAGGGATTTTGTTGATCTAAATCATGCTTTCAAGACTCCATTCACACAAATTTCAAAGGCACTAATATGAAGTTTATATTGGAGAAATATTGTTTTCTTTGGTAAACGTGATTTAGAGAGATATTGATCTTGGTTAAGTGATAATATTTTCTTGATGCTTTGAGGTTGCTAAGGCCTATAGGGAATATTATTCTTTTTTGTCTTCTTAGATCTATAAATCAAAAAATGTACAGCCATTAGGGATACAAAAAATTACTCTTTTCTTGGTGATAACTTACATTTCAACCGTCAAAGGTTGCTAATAAATTGCCCCTATAATGTACTAGCTTCAATGCACTTTTTGGGTGGTTTACTTGCTTGCTTTGTGGGTTGAAAATTTATGTTGTAGAAATAGTATGATACAACCATAAGGTTGATAAAATGTCTCTACAGTACTTGTTTATAAAAACCTTAGTTTATTGCTAAAGTCTTATGTTTTAATACTTGAGTTATACCAGTAATTGCTAGCTTATCTCTTGCATCATTTACTTGACTTTTAGCATATTGTTAGCAACCTTAACAATCGTTTAATTTTTGATATACATCTCTGTTGACTACTGGAAATAGGGACAACAATCTTAACATGCTTTTCCACTTAAAATTAAGCTTACATACTCATCTTTTCTTGTGTCTCGGAAAGGTACAATCAACTTCTATAGGTACTCAAGTTTCTTGGAAACTATTAACCACTCTCGAGACTCATTTCCAAACTATCTTCCACTTAGTATATTGACCTATAGGGAAATCACTTCCATCATCTCACTTTTTTTTGTCTCATTTCCCCCTAGGGTCACCCGAGACTCTCCCCTTGTTTTATATTCTTCCTTCACTAAAGCGAGGGGATGGTTTATCTGAGGTGATAATGGGTAAACTCTCCCACCATTATCGCTATATTTTGGATTGGTTTGGGATTTTCCCAACCTACATTTTGTGCGATAACATTTTGGCATCATTGTCGAGGAGGATTTTGAATCCTCTTTCATGCCCTAACGACACTTTGGCAAGCTTCCATCCCAAAATATTTACCCCTAGCTTACCTGACAACTCCACTTGAAGAACATTCCCCTTCCACCCTTAATGAGATTTTCATAAAGTTCATCTGGTGACTCCATTGAGGTATTACCCTAAGTAAAGGAGCCATGGCCTCGCGAGACTTACCATGGGCATTCCGTAAGGTGTACCCTTCTATTAATGTTTAGAATATCCCCAAATATCCAAATCATTTGTCTACAGAGTGGAGGGAAAGTTTCCCTAAATTTAATTGTGATCCAACTCTAGCAGTCACCCATGTCGTGAATTATATGAAGTATTCTTCAAGCTTAAATGTGCTACATGAAGATGCATTGATGAAATTTTTTGTATCTTCAATGGAATCAAGTCAAAAGAGTTGTCTTTCACACTCATGTAATCCAAGAAGTATCCCATATTCTACAAAGCTCATAATAATTTCTAAATAATTATTAGCCAGCTACCCAGAATTTGCAAGATACTTTCCAAGAGCTCAAAGATGCTCTTTGCAGAGAAGGTTTTCCCATAGATGAGGACGAAGAAAATATTAAAGGAAATATATATAAAGAAATTTACCAAGAATATCCCCATGAAGTTTCTCAATTTTAATATCCGGATGAGACATTTGATGAAGATGAAGTGCTTATATCTTCCCTTCCATTTGATGAATACATCCAGGCCTCTGTTCCTCCTATGCATCAATAAGAGAACATGTTGAGTTGTACCCTTTCGAAGACCTTGACGATACTTTATTCCATTACTTTATAAGTGAATAAGTATTAGAGGATCCCTTGGATGCGACATGTCCTTTTGAATAAAAGAAAACAAAGTGCTATGTATGAAGGATCAAGCCTCTTGTGATGAAGATGTGATGGAGGAGCATGTCCATGAAGAGAAAGAGGAATTATGATGAGGTACAAAATGTTGTGAAATCTCATAAGACATCGTTATATTTTCTCATGATTGATGAAGTTGAAGATATCCAACCTTGCTTCCTCCCACACATGAAGTTGAAGAAGTAACTAATCAAAATGATGAAGAATCTAAAGATCCAACTGAAGCCGCCCTAGCGTTTGTCCTTCTTGCACACGAAGACAAAGAGATGGTCATTTTTAGTCACACTGATGGTCTTATGAAAGAAACCTTGGATATGGTTGATGAGCATATAGACACTTTCATACAAACTCGAAGACACACATGGGAATTTGGTCATTCCCTTTTTTATAGAGACCCCATTTATGACATTGAGGGTATCTGTCAAGCAAAAAGGGTTGATTTTTCATCTTTAGAAGAATGATATTCATGGGTATATGATTCAGATGTTTGGAAGCCCGATGATGATCTGGTTACATATTTGTTCCATCCATTCAAGGATGACCAGTTGCAACATTTTCAGGGTGATTTTTCAATCATTCCACTGGAGTTTTGATGCAGATCCTTTTGGGGATATTGAATTGTTAAATCAAGACTTTCATCCACCTCCATCCTCAATTTTGGATGAACACCAGGACTTGGACAATCCATAGGAATCAAAGGCTCACTCTAAAAATAAAAAATATTTTCATCTTGAGGATTTTTACGAGGATTCACAGATAAAGAGACAACATTTTCTAGACATGAGCTTGTCCCTTACCTCATTTCTTCTTCTTAGAGAAATCAAAGAGTCTTCTTGGGATCTCTCATGTCTTATCAATATTCAAGAATCAATGATCATGCTAATGGGGATGAATATGAGCCATCATCTACATATGGTAGCCCTCTTCAAAGATGGATTGATCGAGCTTGTAGCTATCCTTTCAGGAAGGATTTTCAGGATGATTAGAATTGTGGCTTCTCTTTTCAACAAGATTTCCTCCCTCCCACCCATATCCATGGGTTTCATTTCATGATTATATATCTATTTATTCTCATGATTATTATGTGATCAACTTATCCTTGTGTTATAGCATGATTAAGCACATGGGGGGATACCTTGATGAAACGATGAACAAATGGTTACATTGGTTGTATGAATTCACTTGACATCACCTATAACATGATCTGAAGGGCCCCAAGACCCCAGGTAAGTAGGTAGGTTATATTGATTTCTTGCATTTTCATATTGATTGCTCATGGTATTTTAGTTTCATTTCATTTTTTGACTTTCATTTTCCTCTACTTGAATTATTGATTTACATGTTTTTCTTTTCATCATTTATATGAAAAATGTTTTTTTTTTCTAGATTAGTTGTCATTTTTTTGTTTTTGATTAGATGGAAAAAGGATGAGTGAGCCATCCTATACTTAACGAGTTTGTTGTTTCAATGTGTGTAGGCATAGGTCCACCAAAATATGTCACAGTTCTCATGCACTCTACGGAGAGTACATGTCCCCAAGTAGGAGCTAAATGTTATCCCCAATTCCTAGAGATAACTAAGGAGATGATGTCTCGAGGCCATCATGTTGCAGACATGTAGTACCAAGAGACAACTTGACCAGTAGTTTCCACTTGCACAGATAGAGGCCCTCTTCACCAAACTTTAGCGGGGAGTCTCAGGTCCCTCTTGGACAAGACACACCTTCTTTAGCAAGGGAGGCCACTCAACCACTTTAGCCCGTTGGCCATTTGACTTTTTGGTATGCTCTTTGACTACTAGTTGACCTTAGGATATTCTTATTTTGTAGAGTCATACATCATTGTGGAGTCAGAATAGCATCCACGTCAGTCCCATCGGTTGTTACAGTTACCACTAGATTTTGAGTTCTTTCCTTCTAAAAGGTGTAGAGTTATTAGACGTGGTACACACACATACACTTTTTAGACTTGTAGTTCCACAAGGATGAGTACTAAATCTAGTCTCCAAAACACTAGGAGTTCTTCGAATCCCATACCCACTATATTTAATGGCACCCCTTCGACTCCTACAACTATTATGGTTGTAGTGCCAGAGGCATATATTGGTACTATGGCTCGGCCTGTAGTTAATGCTTCATCTCTTGCCTCGAACCATTTTGGGGTTCTTGGTCATTCATTGGGTTACAATGTTCAGTCCATCCCTATGGCTTCTATTCCATTTTCCTATGGTATGCCTAACTTCACTTCGCAGTTTTCAACTACCATCCCAACTGCTGGCCATAACACTAGCATTGGAATTGGGGGCACTACACCTCATTACACTCCATTTCCATTTGGCGGTTCTCATATCCCTCAAATGAATCCTAATATAGGAAGTGTCCATGTTTTTAACCCTAGTTCTAATCCTTTGACAGTTGGATGGAACAACTAACCTGGTGGACAAGTTCTGTCCTATATCCCTTCCTCCTTGGTGTCGATTCTGACCAATACTTTTGGCATGATGAATCCACTTCAATCCTCCAGGTTTCCAACTAGAGGAGGTCAGTCTTACACTTTGGGCAACCCCCAAACTGGATCCAATCCGACTGGGGGAAATTTTGATAACCCTCATCAGAACATTCATGCTGGAATGATGCCCAACCCACCTTATATGAATCAACCCAGAGTAGGGCCTTATAATTCCAGATAGGGCTTTGGTTCTTACTAGAATCCTGGGTGGAATGCAGTTCCTAATGCACAATATTTCGCAGGAGGATGGGGCCAGATGTCGCAACCCCATCTCCCTTTTCCGGCTATGCTTAATTTTCCATATTTGGCTAAGTTAATGAATGACCCGGTGAGTCATGATCCCACTTGGCCCCCCATCCCCACCAAGCTTCCTTCGAACATCCCAAAGTTTGAAGGTAAGAATGGAGAGGACCCTAGTGATCATGTCACTACCTTTCACCTTTGGTGCTCATCGAATTCCCTTAACCATGATTCTATTAGATTACGATTGTTTCAACACACTCTCATTGGAGTTGCTGCACAATGGTATATTGAGATACCTAGGGGGACATATGGGTCATTTAATCAGTTGGTGATGGCCTTTCTCAACCACTTTCAATTTCCCATTCGTTATGATGTTGGCCTCAAAATTTTGTCGAATTTACGCCATGACAACGCCACTCATATCTTGGATCATATCCAGGAGTGGTGTAGATGGAGGCGGTTCATAAAGACTCCTATACCCCCGACCTTTCTCTTAGAATGGTTCTTAAAGTATTTACACCCTCCTATCTCTAAGGACGTTGCTACTTCCGAGGTCTCCAATGAAGAAGAATTTATCTTTAGAGCCCAAAAAATAGATTTGATATATTCTCAGTCTGGGATGTTATATCACCTTCTTCCAGAAGCACCGTGGTCAAATTATGACCCTAGGAAAAAACCCGGACCTCATGCCGATGGAATTGTAGGATCCACCAATGTAAATTCTGCAGAATCGGTGATGAACCACTTGAATACTTTGTCTCTAAACCAGTCTCCTGGAGGACCAACTTCATCTGTGTCTTCCAACCCCACTCAGTCGACGGATGTACATTCCATGCAATCGTAAAAAAACCCACCTAGTGACCAGCAACCAGGAGGGAATAAAAGGAAAGGTCGAAATAATCGTAAGGGTGGGAAAAATGGTAATAAACCCAAGGACAAAGATAATAATGGGAAGCAGAATGATAATGCTAGAGAGGGAAAGAAAGAGAAACACAAGGCGAAGTTTCCTTGTAAACTTTGTATCAATGACCACCTTACACATTTATGCCCCAAACTCATGGAGGCTGCAAGGATTTTGAATCTACCTCTTGCTGTGATGAAGAATCCATTCCCACATAACCAACACTCAGCCTCAAGCTCTTCAAACGCTGAAAATGTGGCTGGTGGGAATCAAAACCCACCATCGCAAGATGGTGACTGCATATGTATCAACATGGTTGATGCGAAAATCGATATAGCCACTTGATCTTGAGATTATATCTCTACACAAGCTAAATCTAGTCTAGAAGCTCCCCCTCATCCTCCAGAGACGAACTTATAGATTGAGAAACCAGAGCCACCGCCTTGTATTCCGAAAAGAGTACTTAAGCACTCTACCCATAATCCTAATACTAGAACCGCCCAGAGCTACTCTATTGTTGAGGAGCTGGGCCAAACCCCCTTGTGCGATGTCATCTTTGGAGGTACTCCAGACATTTCCTTCATAGAGGAATGCCTTACTCTCTGCCTTAAGAGCTCTAGAACCTAGTGGCTCAAAAGTTTTCAAGTTTGATGTCATGGATGTGAAGCCTCACTTACCTTACCATGTGGATTTCCAAATCCACATGGAGTATTCCAAGTATACCATCAAACGTGTAGTTGTTGATAAAGGCACTGCCACCTGTGTGATGTCCCTGGTATTTTGGAAATCTCTCGGTTCTCCGACCCTTTCCAAGTCGTAGAACATGTTGACTTCATTTGAAGGTCATTCTTTCCACCCTCACGGTATTCTCCCAGCCTTTCTGGTCCAGTTAAGTGGGAAGATGGTAGAGGTGGAGGTAGAGGTAGTTGATGCACCTCTTGATTATAACCTGTTACTAGGTCGCAATTGAACCTATGCTATGGTCATTGTCGTATCGTCTGTATTTCGCACACTTTGTTTAACTCATCAAGGGAATATCGTGACGGTCAACCAATTTTCCTTTGCGTACTCTAGTCCTAATGCATTTGTTACACCGTCGATCCCTATGATCTACAATTCTCAGTCGACAACTGAGAATATCGGTGTAGGAATGTATTCCTCCCTTATGGGTACTTTCGACTTCTCGGTACCGAATCACCATGTTTACACCTTGACTAGCAGGCCTACTTCGATAGAGAGGTCCATTCCTTTCCATACTTCCTATTTTAGTGATCCATGGACCCTACCTTCCCTGGCTTCATCGTGTGAAGTTCAGTCGCATGCTGGCATGGCCATGCCACTATCGACAATAGATATTGCGTATCAAGCTATTCTTGATTCTTCTACCGATCTTGATCCTATTACCTCGCTGACGGATGAGGAGGATCATGTTCTAAGGCCTGTATGGGCCACCTCGTTGTCTTGTTTGCATGATTTCCTAGATGATACTTTACCTTTAGACGAATCCATCCTCGAAGCCATGAATGGTACCGATAGACCTTGAAATGATATGCATCATCGATCTTATTTTCTCCCAAGCCTTGAAAGAATCAAGCAAGATGACTTTCGGTCTACTTTGAGTGAGATAGTCAGGCATGTCATAGTTCCACTCAATAGGCATGACATTTATGCCGAAGGAAATATGGTGAGTATTTCTCCTACTGTCTTGATCGATATCTCTCGTGCCCCTGGCAAGATTGAAAACGTAAATATAGGTGCAGATTGTTCGCCAGAAGAAATTCTGATCTACACCAATCTCTTCAAAGAATTTCGAGATGTATTTTCTTAGTCATATGAAGAGATTCTAGGGATCGACCCTCGTATTGTCGAACATGATATTAGAACTTACCTGGATGCTAAACCTATTCGACAACATCTTAGAGCTGTGAATCCTAGGAAGGCCCCTGCTATTAAGGAAAAGGTGGAGAAGCTACTTAATGTTGGCTTCATCTACCTGGTTCCCTTGACCGAATGGGTATCCAACCCCATTCCTATGAATAAAAAGAAAGGAACCATCCAAGTGTGTATGGAATTTTGTGACCTGAACAAGGCGTGTCCTAAAGATAAATTCCCCACACCTTTCATTGATCATATTCTTGATGAGTGTGCGGGAAGCGAGATATTTTCTTTTATGGATGGATTTTCAGGGTATAACCAAATCCAAATCAAACCTGAGGACCACCACAAGATGACATTTATATGTCCTTGGGGTACTTTTGCATACCAGAAAATGCCTTTCGGCCTTAAAAACGCCGGAGCAACCTTCCAATGTGCCATGACTTTCACTTTTCACATTGTTAAGCACATAGTCGAATCCTACCTTGATGATCTCTTTGCTCACTCTCATAAGAGAGTGGATCATATTATGCACCTTCGGCTTGTTTTTGAAAGATGTCGTTACTATAAAATCCGGTTGAACCCTCATAAATGCATATTTTGCGTTAAGTCTGGTTGTCTTTTGGGATTTTTAGTCTCCGAGACCAAGATCATGGTAGATACTCTTAAGGTTGAGACAATACTTTAGTTGCCTCCCCCGCGCATGATTAGACAAATTTAGGGTTTACAGGGGAAAGTTAACTTTCCGCGTCAGTTTATAGTGAATTATGCCAATATTACTAAGGGTTTCATGCGCCTCTTGAAGAAACACACCCCTTTTATCTGGGATGAGTGAGCCCAAAAGTATTTTGATGCTTTAAAGAAAGCCTTGGTATCGACCCCTCTACTGAAATATCCTGATTACAGTAGATATTACTTGCTTTATATTTCCGCGTCTGAAGAGACGATTGGTATGGTTCTAGTTCAGGAAGATGATGAGCTTCATGAGCACATCATCTACTATCTTAGTCGAAACTGTTGATTAAGGTTGGTTGTCATTGATGTCAACCCTTGAAGAAATCTCCGCAACACAAAGGTTTGGGTAATGGACTGAAGATTGTTTTATGTAAAGATAACTCATTATTTTCTTGTCATGGTTGATAAGAAGTAAAGATGGATGAACTCCAAAGTGGCCCCCTTATGGTGAAATCCCTCACGGGAAGACTCTTTGCAGAGTAAGAGAACCCATGCTTAATTGCGTAATAATGAGATCCTAGATGGATAGTGCTTGTCATTCCATTTCTGGTGGTATGTGGAACGTCACATAACTCCTCAGGGTTAGAGAGTTACGACCATGAGAAGTTGGAGACCCCAGGTTTGGGTAATGGACCCAAGTTTGTTTGATGGATAACGATATGAGTTATGATATATTTTTAGATAATACTATTCTATATGGATAGTACATGTTATTCCATTTCTGGTGGTATGTGGAACACCACATAACTCCTCACAGTTTGAGAGTTATGGCCTTACGAAGTTGGAGGACCCTCATATGTCATCTAGAAGCCCCAAAAGGTCAAAGTAGTCAAAGTGGTTTAAGAGATTTTAAAAGGTAAATAATAAAGTAAAGTAATGAGTGTATTATAATTAAAAGTGACTACACAATAAATTATTTCAATAATAAATTTAATGAAGAAATTAGAAGTTGGTTAACCCTAAAATAAGGAAAGTGGGGCCAAGTGACCTAGAAGATGTTTTTAAGGAAGCTACTTGGAGAGTATAAATAAGAGGAAAGGCACTCTCATTTTAATAACACTTGAGAATATTGAATATATATAGGTGTCTGAGGTAACCAAGGATATCTCAGCCGAAATTCTAAGGGAAGGTGAAGAAAAGAAGGCCAAAATGCAAGGAAGGATGAATTCTTTTGATGGTGTTTTCTAAGGTATGTTATTTACAGGTCATCTCACCATTTTCTGTATAAATTTTTTTCTATAATGGTTCAAATAGTTAAATTTCTATTCCATTGAGAAAACATATCCAAGTATATGTGGTAAAAAATTGATCTTGTGGGTCATTGTATTTTTGGAGTTACACTCCATGGAAAATAGAGTTTGTGGCTAGTCTTGAAACTAGTCAAAAACAGGTATTTGGGGTAAAAACGTCATAACTTATTCATAATAGATCCAAATTCAGTGAAACCAAATGTGTTGGTTAGGTTATAGTCGATATTATTTTGGGTAATAGTTTCATATCAATTAAAAAAATATTTCGTGTGGGGCACGCTATACAAGGTCGCTCTCTAGAATAAGCCAGAATTCAGCAAGGTATGCCATTTTTGCTATAACTCCTTTTCTGAGAGGTTCCACGTAGTGAAACCTAGAGTAATTGCATAAAACACACTGAAGAAAATTGTGTAGCAGTTTCAGATCTTTATACATTACAGGTACAAAGTTATGATTACTTCAAGTTAGGGTTGTTGACTAATCCAAAACTAGGCATGTGAGACTAAAGAAAAGTTTGATGAAAATGCTAGTCTCTTGTTGTTGAAGTTAAGGAAGGTTTGAAGGAATGTGATCATATAAAATAGGTCTATTAGAGAGATACAAATCAGATTTGGATGATGAAATTGATGAGGGATTTTGGTTGAGGTACATGTTGAGTACATGGTTGAGACAAGTAGTTGATGAGTTGGCACATACATGAGGTGTATAGTTGATGTTGTTGGTACATATTGATGAATCATATTTGATGATTAGTTGACACATGATTGGTACATACTTGGTACATGGTTGGATGCACTTGTTTATGGTACAAGTTGATTACAGGTTATTTGGTACAGGTTGGTGCAAGGTTGATGCACTTGTTTATGCCACAAGTTGATTACAGGTTGAGGTATGGGTTGATGCATGGTTCATATTTATTGGTAAAGGTTTATAGTGGTATATCTCACAGTGACAAGTTGACAATGGTTCCATCATTCTACTTCTACTTGAGGGTGGCAGGATGGGGAAAGGAAAAGTGGTTGTAGCCACCTTCCAGTTGTAGCCAGAGAACATAGGGGGTTGTAGCCAGAGAATTAGGGAGTTGGAGCTTCCCTCAGGTTGTATCCTGAGAAACTAGGGGGTTGGAGCCTCCTTCCAGTTGCAGGTAGAAAAAAAAGGAAGTCGGTGCTTCCAATGAATGTAATTCTTCAAGACATAAGAAAAAGCATTCTGTGGTTTTCTCCTGATTTGGTTTTCCACGTAAAACACCAGTGTATTGTGTATGTGTATGTTTGTTCATTTTTTCATTTTTTATTTACTCTGCAGTTATTAGATGATAATTATTCATTGATATAATACTTGGATTATATGGTTAAAAAGGATTAAATTTCTCTATTATTGATTCACCCCCCTCTTAGTAATCCAACAATTGGTATCAGAGCAGGTTCCTTCAAAAACCAGTTTAACCACTGAAAGGTAGATCATGGAGAGTACCAACTCATATAAAAATGGAATACCACAGTTTGATGGACAAAAGTATGCTTTTTGGATCATAAGGA
>ML776796.1:645048-659412 GCA_009831015.1 Picea engelmannii
AAGATATTGCTAATGATGAAGAGTGCCCAATGGGTATGGTATCTTCCCTTTGTCTAGAAAAATGGTCATCAGAAGAAGTCTCAGGCAAAGATAATGGCTGCAACATATACCTTATGCTTTTCATTGCAAACCCTACCTTTTCTCAAGACATGGTGTGCGATGTTGATCTTCAATTGAATAATGGCATTGATACTTTTCCTCTGCCATCTTGTCTTGATGATATCTCATGTGAAGATGCAAGATTCCCTCTGTTAAAATATCACTGGAGCATCCTCTTTACTGCACTGTTGGCACTCCAGTTTACTCGTTACTTCTTCTTCAAGAAGTAAGAAGCGTCATTATTATAGCAAACTTGTCGCAACATCCGTCAAATTAAACATATTTATAGGTTTTGTAACGTCGCAATTCCGACGTAAAAAAGTCCTAAGTGAACATTGGTATTTTGACTTGGTGAACATACTAAGGTGACCATTGGAGGGGAAAACCTAGTTTCGCAAACGTCGCAATTACGCCATACATTTTCACAAACGTGGCAAGAGAGATGTTCCAGTGGAAAACGTGGCAAGACCGACGTTAACGTGGTAATTGCGACATACATCTTCACAAACGTGGAAAGAGAGACGTTCCAGTGGAAAACGTGGCAAGAGCGACGTTAAGGTGGTAAGACTGACGTTAATATGGCAATTGCGACATACATCTTCAGAAACATGGCAAGAGTGACGTTCCAGTGGAAAACGTGGCAAGAGAGACGTTAACGTGGCAAGACCGACGTTAATGTGGCAATTGCGACATACATCTTCACAAACGTGGAAAGAGAGACATTCCGGTGGAAAACGTGGCAAGAGTGACGTTAACGTGGCAAGAGGGACGTTATCGGGCAACATGAACTTTTTTTTTATAAATTTCCTCTATTTTGCGACAATATGGACAATTTTGTCTATAACGCCGCAAATAAAACGTCGAAATTTTTAAAATATGTAATAGTGTTTCCACGTAAAACATTGGTGTACTATGTATGTGTATGCTTGTTCATTTGTTCATTGCTTATTTACTCTACAGTTATTGGATGATAATGCTTCATTGATATAACACTTGGATTATATGGTTAAAAAGGATTAAATTTCTCTATTATTGATTCACCCTCCCTCTCAGTAATCCAACAGAAACTTAGTCAGTACTGAGCTTAATTACTCTCACGTTGAAAAGCTAGCTTTGGTTGCCATTCACGCAGTCCAACATTTACGTCACTATATATTGCTTTGCAAGACTACTGTAGTTGTTGATGTCAATCCGTTTCAATACGTCCTTACCAGGCGTATCATAGGGGGGAAATACAATAAATGGATTGTCATTTTATAAGAGTTTGATCTCGACTTCGCTTCGACAAAGTCCAAGAAATCAATGGTCTTCACAGAGTTAATATATTATTTTCCATGGTTAGATGAGGATGTTATCCATGTTGATTCATTTGTGGATGAACACATTTTCCTTGTCTCATCGTCTGACCCCTGGTATGGAGACATTTTTCTCTATCTTCAAACCTTGAAGTTCGCTCAACATCTTTCGCGAGATGACTGACGACATATTAGATACCAAGCTAATAAGTATACCATTGTCGATTTCACTTTGTATCGTCGAGGAATATATGATATCTTGCATCATTTCTTGACTCACAAGGAAGCCGAGTCATTCCTAAATGATTACCACAAAGGGGCTTGTGGTGGTCGCCTATCTGGGCTTGCGACATCCCAAAAAATCTTGCGAGCTGGTTATTTCTGGCCTACTATATTTAAAGATTATATTGAAGTAGTTAAGAAGTGTCACCCCTGCCAGGTATTCACTCGGAAAATTTTTAAGTACCTATACCAGATCTGTGAATATACTTCATAAATAACCGAGAATAAACCATAAACCATTCACCATAAAAATGAACACAATAAATATCCAAAACCCTTGAGGTAGGGTAACACCATATATTAATCCTTATGGAAGGATAAAACTCCTCAAGCAATCCTTGCTTGTACAATCACAATATTCTTCACTATGTTTCATTACATTGCCTAGACTTCTTTATATAGCTCTCCCTATCTCCTAGGAACCTTCTAGAGAGACTTCTCACATTTATTACATCCAAATACCATAGTGGGCCTTTATTAATATAGTGGACCTAGTCCACCTTACATTGAATGACCACATTCCCATATATTAAATGACTTCCACTATTAACACATAACTACATTCCCATTGGGTACCTCCCTAGGTACCCCATATTACCTCCCTAGGTATACCACATTCCATCCCCCTTCACATGTTTCGTCCTCGAAACATGTATATGGATAGTTGTCATTTCTGGGATGACAACCACTTTCATATTTTATTTGATGACTCTACTCCACCTTCTGCAGAGAACATCAATGTCCCATATCAGGAGCTAGTTACCAATGTTCAGTCTGCATATTCTACAGTGGTATTATTCCTTCCAGATTCTGCTACGACCATTTTCCACTATGTGGATGGATATTATTATTTGGATCCACATGATAGGTGTCAGTCTTTGGAGCATCATTTGGAGTTGGTTATTGGGTTCCAAAATATTCTTCGGGGAGTTCACATGAGCACTTGGACATGGGACCCAGGCTTACAATGGTGGTTGGACTACTTCAGCATGGTGGATTTGTTTTCTACATGGGACCCTGGTTCTTCAATCTTCTTCAACATTATGGTCCACAATTATCCATGGGACCCTGGTATATGGTTGTACATCAAGCGTTGAGGACAATGCTTTCATAAGGGGGATGGAATGTAAGGTAGCTAGAGAGGTAGTGGGGGGGCCTAGAGGGCCCATAGTGATAATAGTGGAGGTCATTCAATGTAAGGTGGACTAGGTCCACTATATTATTAAATAAGGCCCACTATGGTAGTTAGATATAATAAATGAGTAATTAGATATAATTAATGTAAGAGGGCTTCTTAGAAGGTTCTACTTCTAGAAGATTCCTCCTCTAGAATGTTCTTAGGAGATGATAGCACTATATAAAGGGGTTCAAGCAATGTAATGAGACATGAAAGAGAAATATTGTATTTGGAGTTGAAGCTCAATAGGAGGATGCCCCCTCGAAGAGGCAAGTGAACAGGAGAGGATCCCTTCCATAATAGGATCCATTGTATGGTGTTGCCCTACCTCAAGGGTTTCTATAATAAAGTTGTATTTTTTCTATATTGTTATTCTATATCAGTTGTGGTGTTTTTGTATTCAGTCTTTGGTTCTTAACAAAAATGCACTCGCACCCATCCCCTCTTCACCTAGTCATTACCGTTGGTCCCTTCACCAAGTGGGGCATTGACTTCGTATATTGCAACCCAACTTCGGCTAGGGGGAATAAACATATTATCATGGTCATCGAATACTTTACTAAGTGGGCCAAAGCCATGCCTACCGTGAAATCTGACGGGAACACTGTTGCCTTCTTCGTATTCAATCAAATTATCGCCCGATTCGGCATCCTGAGTGAGATTGTCATTGATCATGGTAGTCACTTTCAGAACGAAATGATGGTAGAACTAGAATCTAAGTTTGGGGTTAAACATGATCATTCCTCACCTTATTACCCCCAGGAAGATGGGAAGGTAGAGGCCGTCAACAAGTCTCTCAAAACCATCTTGCAAAAAAATTTCAGTCAGAGTAAGTCTGATTGGCACATCATGCTATATCTCGCACTTTGGGCATATCGAACCACGGTTAAGACTGCCACCGATTTTTCCCCTTTCTAGTTAGTGCATGGTGTGGAGTTGATTCTTCCTATTGAATGCAAAATCCCTTCTCTTAAGTTGGCAATCACACTCCTACCTGACACTTCAGATCTAGAGCGATGCATTGTGAACCTAGAGAGTCTTGACGAGCAGTGTCGGGATGCCTTTACAAGCATCGAGGTGAACAAAAAATGTGTCAAGGTCCAGTATGACAAGTCTGTTTGTCCTCGGTTGTACACTAAGGGTGACTTTGTCCTTTTATATGACCAAGCCAAAGAACTTCTTGGGGCAGGCAAGTTTAAACCCATGTGGCATGGTTTGTATATCGTGCGACGTGTTCTAGAAAAAGGATCCTATGAGTTAGAAGATTATGAAGGGAATGTGTTGGCCAAACCCAGAAATGGGATCTACTTGAAAAGATATTACACTTGAGCCTAGGCTTGGGAGGAACTCTCTGTATACTAATGTGATTTAGTGTATATACATATATTTTCCCTTTCTTTTTTTCCTCGGCTTGTTTATCGAGTTTTCCCTTTATTGGCAGATGTCAATGGAGTCTTTGGTCTACCTAGGATTCACAAATAGAGCCAGTCATCATACATGGAACTTAGCTTCTACCGCTTGGGTGGTTTACTCACCCGAGGGTCTATTGGTGTCTTCAGGTGGCATATGCCTAGGGCCATCCATGAATAATGTGGATGAATATAGCATCGTCATAGAAATTTTGTGCGATGTTATCTCACATGTTATTTTCTCTTTAGAAGTTCTCCTAGATTCCCAATTAGTAGTATGTCAATTAAACGATAGTTACCGCATGCGCAATCCTAATTTACTCAGACGATTCCTACGGGTACATCTTTTAGAATGACAGTTTGATTTTATCACATATTATCACATTCCTAGGAGTGTTAATCATGTATCCGATGCCTATGATAATTACGTTTTACATTGGCATTTATCACATTAACAAAGAAAAGAAAACCATTAAATCAATGTACACATTGTAAAATATAAGTAAAGCCAAAGATCCTTTTTATATTTCAAAAATATGGTGTTTATATTACAAAATTGGGGCTAAAACCCTCAATGCACATATATAACCAGTATACATATCCCACGACATCTACACCTGTGGTGTCAGATGTGTGTTATGATAAAAAACCACGGTGTTTGCGAGACACTGAAAAATTCATACCCATGCTCTAGGTACACCCACCACCTGTCATTGCATGGCTTCAGGTATATCCTCTACCTAAACCATTGGAATCCTCTGCGTCAAACGAGACAGGTTTCTCTGCATGTTTTGTAGAACTCTGTCAGTTTCTCCTCCCGCCCCCTCATCACCCCAATGACTCTGTTGATGTCGAGGTAAACCCTATGTTCATCGCGGACCCACATATGCGTCACACAAGTGTCTAGTTAATATTTAAAAACCACCCAAAAATAATTTTGTCTCATAATACAAAAATACAAAAAAATGAAATATTAAAAAAAAAACATTTTACCTATGTCACCGTAGGCGACCCCTGGTGGAAGTGGCATATCTGGATCTCCCTTGAAGTTGATCCTCACATAGGGATATTCATCTAGAGAAATTAATTGTCTTCGCCACCAGAAGAAAAAATCATCCTTGTAGGGTGTTGTCTATTGGCATGTTTATCAGGCAGGTGTGCTTGTCATTGATGGCAAGATCAAAATATGTAGTGATGGAAAAATAGGGACAACGTAAGCGCAGAAGAGAAAGGGAAATGGTGCATGCAGAGTGCAAGAGTGTGCTTATTCATTTGATGGCAAACAGGTAGGCAAGGAAGATCAGCAGCACAGGGATAATGTCTTGGAAAGATCAGAAGCTTAAACTCCATTTCGGAGTTTCGGGTACTGGGAAATTGAGAAGTCAAGAGTTGAGACTCTTCAACAGAGGAGTCCTGGAGTTGCGAAATCTGAAATCCCAAAAGGGGAACATCAACAAGAGTCTTGCAAAACGGGAAATAACTCCATTTCGGAGTTTTGGATACTAGGAGATTAAGAAGTCAAGAGTTGAGAACCTTCAACAAAGGAGTCCCGGAGTTGCGAAATACGGAATCCCAAACTCCCAAAATAGGAACATAAATGAAGAGTTTCGCGGACTGGGAAATAAATCCATTTCGAAGTTTCGGATACCAGGAGTTGGAAGAGTCAAGACTCTTCATCATCAAGAGTCCCAGAATCGTGAAATGTGAAACGTCGAAATCTCGGAAGAAGGAGGACAATTTCGGGTACCGGGAGTTGGAAGAGTCAACACTCTTCATCATCAGGAGTCTCGGAATCGCAAAATGCGAAACGCCGAAATCCCGAAAGAAGGAGGACAATTTTAGGTACCGAGAGTTGGAAGAGTCAAAACTCTTCATCATCAAGAGTCCCAGAATCACGAAGTGCGAAATGCCGAAATCTCGGAAGAAGGAGGATGATTTCGGATACCGAGTTGGGGATGTCAAGAACTCTTACTACAGGAGTCCTGAAGTCACGAAATGTCAAAGACTCCATTCCAGAGGTTTGGATACCAGGAGTTGGAAGATTCAAGTGACGAGAGTCTTCATCGCAAGAAACATGAAAGGCCGAAATGCGAAATGCTGAAATGATCAGAGCTAGTGCAACCAAGCTCCATTTTGGAGCTTCGGATATTGGGACATGGAGCATCAAGAAATCATCACCACAGGAATGCCAAAGTGCCGAAAAGAAAAATCACGAAAGCCCTATATGGATAAGCGTTCAGTCACCTCTCGTAGTCACATGGTCGAAGAACTGTAGAGAAGAGTTTGAAGAGTTAATCTCCTTTTTCGGATTTTTGGGGATCGCAACTTGGAGAGTCGGGATGCATCACAACAGGAATTCATGACATGCAAAATCGCGAAATGCTGAAATATGAAATGCCGAAATGATCGAAGGTAGTCCAACTAAGCTCCTTTTTCAGAATTTCGGAGATCGCGACTTGGAGAGTCGAGAATCCTCACAACATAATTTCCAAATTGCCGAAATGCCGAAATGCGAAACCCATTTTGGCTTAGCCTGTGGTCACAACCATTGGTCACATCGGCGGAAGATGGAGGAAGGAGCTAGTGCAGACAAGCTCCATTTTGGAGTTTCAGGGATCGGGACATGGAGAGTAACGAAATATTCACCACAGGGATCCCAAAATGCCGAAGTGCGAAATGGTGAAATGAACGCAAGATTCAATGAAATTCAATTCATCGATGTAGAGTCCAAAGATTGCAGAATGACAATCCCTCCTAGAGAACCACAACAAAACAACAAAAGTCATGAACAGGAACCTCAGAAAAGGACATGGATAAGAAATCAAAATCAATATAGCAATGAAGAATGCCCACTCGCTTAACAAGATAAGAAAAAGAAACGTGGTTGGTATGTTGACAATCGTTGTTCAAAACACATGACAAGTGATAGAGATAGGTTTCTTACATTAAGAAATGAAAGAGATGGATCAGTCTCCTTCGGAAATGATGATTCAACTAAAATCATTGGAAAAGGCACAGTCAGAATTGGGAACAAGATTACCAAGGCAGAAAATGTTCTACTAGTAGAATATATGAAACATAATCTTCTAAGTGTGAGTAAAATGTGTGACCAAGGTCATAAAGTTACTTTCTATTCAAAAAAGTGCGAGATAAGAAAAGAAGCTTCAAGAAAATTGATTGCAACAGCTGCGAGAACTTCAAGCAACGTATATGTATTAAGTGAAATTGGAAATGAAAAGTGTTTCTTAGGAAAGGAAGATGAAATTTGACTATGGAACAAAAGAATGGGTCACACACATTTTTATAACCTTGTCAAAGTCAGCAAAAGGGAAGCAGTTAGAGAAATTCCCCAGATCACGAAACCAACCAACACTTTATTCAAGCATTGTCAATAAGGAAAGAAAACAAAGACTAGGTTTAAATCAAAAGAATATTCAATGACAAGACCACTAGAAATTATGCATATTGATCTAGTTGGACCAAATACAAAAAAGGGTTTAAATGGTGAGAAATGTTTTATGTTATGAGTTGATTATTATACAAGAATGACTACAGTTTTCTTTCTCAGGAATAAGTCAGAAGCTTTTGAAAACTTCAAGGTTTACAAGGAAATGGTTGAAAATGAAATGGATTCAAAAATCAAATGCTTGAGATATGATAATGGAGGAGATTTCACTTCAAAGTAATTTATGGACTACTGTAGCAGTCATGGAATAAAAAGGAAATTCTCGGTTGCTAGGACACCTCAACAGAATGGAGTTGTTGAAAGAAAGAACACAACAGTACAGGAAATGGCTCGAACAATGCTAATGGATTCCAAATTGATAGATATATTTTGAACACAGGAAGTGAATACATGATCCAGGTGGATATCAGTGGCCACCCACCTTTTCCAACTGTCTCAAAACATTTTTCTGGCAATTTTGGTAATTTACTATTTTTAGCAGTTTTTCGGGTTCTGAAACTTCCGGAGCTGTTTTGAGGCCCTAAACGACATTTTTTGGGAAAACGGGGAGAATCATGTAGTTTCCTTTGATGTTGCCCCAAATGAATCTCCTCAACGATAACGGGCTATCATGCACCTAAAACGAAGATCATATGAAAAAGTTACGACCACGGGATGTTGATGTATTAACTTACCCAAACGGGGCCCACATGACTTTTGGCACTTCAACTTCTAAGGCTAAGTTTTTGGATGTCTAGGGTTTTTGTCATTCCTGTTTATTATAAAAAGGCCTTCAGATCCTCATTGTAATCATCTTCTTATGAATGAGCGCAACTGTCACATCTCTCAGAGATAAGACGACACCATTCCAGCAAGCTTGTTTTTCGCTGCATTTTACAGTTTCAACTTATTTCCTTATTGAATAGAAAACCAGTTTTACTGTATCTTTGTTATTTTGTGTTAAGCACCTATTAGTAATATGTAGTCATTTTTTTCTTCTCATAAAATCTAGATCAGTGGTATCAGAGTGGTTTGCTCCTTGTTGTCTTAATGCATGTCCCCAATGAGGTCAGAGTACAAAGAGTTGGATCTCGAGCTTGTTTCTCTTGAAGACAAAAGCTCTCGCATGCCCAAGCGACCTCTCATGGCAGGAGAAAAGAAATATGATAGGATAGGAGATCCTTTCAAAATGTTTCTTGAGGAATCCCTCATGCAACAAAGGAACAAGATGATGGATATTTTCGCGCAAATCCTTCGATGACTACCAATAGGTGACACATCTTCTTCAACCGGAGGCACCTCCCCCTTCAAGGTATATGTAAACTTCGATATTCCTATATTTGAAGGTTAGATAGATGCAGATATTGTAGAAAAGTGGTTGAATCTGCTAGAAGGGTATTTTTCTGTCCATAACTTTTTGAATAGAGAAAAGATTACTTTTGCGCTCCTCAAACGCGTTTCCCATCTCAAAGATTGGTGGGAAACTTTCTGTGAGCAAAAGGAAACAGAGGAAACCTCATTATTTACAGTCACGGCCTCTTGGGAATCCTTTAGGGATGTTATTAAGGAACAATACTACCCTATCAGAAGTTATGATGACTTGTATACCAAATGGACCACACTGCGGCAAGAAAGAGACCAAGTAGTGCCAAATTTCACAAATATCTTCCATACCTTTCACACCAAGATGGGTATCAAAGATTCAAAGCGACATCTGATGCTCAAGTATCATGGTGATTTGCATAGATACATCCAGAACCAAATGGAATTTCTGGACATCTCATCCTTGGGCACGACCTATTGATATGCCATCAAAATCGAGCAGAAACTCAAACAAAAGAAGCGAAAATTTGGGCTGGGGAACCCTGCACAGCAAAATCCAGGAAAGGGTGGCCCCAACCCAAAGAAAAAAGGACATAGAAAATATGGATAGTATTAGGACAACCAGTCCAAGCTGGAAGCAAAGAAGGACACTAAAAAGACAAAGAAAGACACCGCAAAGTGGTGCAACTTCCATAAGAGCCCTTGGCATAACACTGTTGACTGCCGCTCAAAGCAGTCACTGGTGGCCAAAGTGAATGCCTCTGAATGAGATGTGGGTTTTGACTCTGAGTCAGAACTAGAAAGAGGAAGACGGATCATTGACGTAGAACCCAGTGCCATCATTGCTACCATCAAGCTCCAGCCTGGTGAACTAGACGAGCCAAAAGAAGGAGAGCGCCTCTTCCATTCACAGATGTGGGTAAAATGCACCCTACTGCACTTAATCATTGATAGCGGTGGCCAGAAGAACCTCATCTTAGCAGAGGTCGTCAAGCGGTTGGCCCTGCCAACAATGATGCACCCACAAACCTACACCATTGGATGGCTCTACCATGGAAGCGATCTCTGTGTCAGTCAATAGTGTCGACTATTGTACAACATCAAGCCCTTCAAAGACGAGGTATTGTGTGATGTTTCTCCTCTCAAATTTTGTGATGTTCTTTTGGGAAAACCTTATTTATGGAAACGTCATGTTGTATATGAGTCTAGGCCTTGTAGTGTTATTATTACTTTGAATAGGAAATTGTACAGGATACTCGAGGCAGTCCCACCTAGTGTTATTTCCTTGATCTCTGCTAAGAAATGCAGGAAGGTCATCTCTTAGACAGGGAAATTTGTCTTCTTCATGATTCTCTCTTAGAATGAGAGAAAGATCACAAACACATCCATGGTATTTGTGGCCAACCTCTCCATACATCAGAAGAAAGTAGATAAGATCATGGAAGAATACTCAAATATCTTCTCCTCACCTATTGGGGTACCTCTGCACTGCTGGGTCCAACACCCCATCGATCTGACCCCCAGCGCACCACTGCCTAATGGGCCAATCTATCATCACTCTCTGTTAGAGAATGAGGAGATCAAGTGACACATCCAAGAACTACTCCACAAGGGGCACATCCATCCCAACTCATCACCTTGTAGGAGACCTATCGTGTCGGTACAGAAGAAATATGGAACTTGATGACTTTGCATTGATTACCGGGCTCTGAATAAAATCACAGTAAAAAACCAATACCCAATTCCCTGAATCGACGACCTCCTTTATCAACTCACAGGGGCCAAATACTTCAGTAAGATTGATCTGAATTTTGGCTACCACTAGGTCCCGATAGAAAAAAAATATGTATGGAAGACCACTTTCAAGTTAAAGGAAGGCCTTTTTGAATGGTTGGTCACACCCTTTGGTTTGACAAATGCTCCAGCCACTTTCATGAGGATGATGGATGATATCCTGTGACCATTTACCAATACTTTTGTAGTGGTGTATCTTGATGACATTATCATTTACAGCAAGACCTGGACCGATCACTTGCAACATATTCAACAGGTTCTGCACACCCTGCGATAGCACAAGCTATACGCCAACTTGGAAAAATGCCCCTTCGGCATGGACAGGGTCCATTGCCTGGGCTACATCGTTGATCAACATGGAATACATGTGGATCCAACCAAGATCTAGGTCATCTGTAACTGGGCAACCCCAACCACACTCACTGAGCTTCAGAGATTCTTGGGCCTTGCCAATTTATACCATAGGTTTGTGTTATGATTCTCCCATATTGGATGGGCCCTCAACCAAATAACCAGGGGTGGTGGTAAGGAAAAATTTGTGTGGGGTCGGTCCCAAAAAAAAGAGTTCGATGATTTGAAGAAGTGCTTGTGTTCATGATCCAGGTGGATATTGGTGGCCACCCACCTTTTCCAACTGGCTCAAAAAAACTTTCTGGCAATTTTGGCAATTTACTATTTTTAGCAGGTTTTAACTTTTGGGGCCATTTTGAGGGCCTAAATGAAGGTTTTTCAAGATAAAGGTTATCAATGATAGTTGAAGGCATGATTAAACCCCCAAAATGAATCTACTTGACAATACATTTCCAAAGAGCTATCATACGCCTAAAACAGAGATCATATGCAAAAGTTACGACCACGGGAAGTTGATGTACTAACTTACCCAAATGGGGCCCACATGACTTTTGGCGCTTCATCTCCTAGGGTTAGGTTTTTGGATGTCTAGGACTTTTGGCATTCCCGTTTATTGTAAAAAGGTCTTCAGAGCCTCATTGTAATCATCTTCTTGCGAATGCGAGTAGCCGTCACATCTCTTCTCAGAGATAAGTTGCCACCATTCTAGCGAGTCTTTCACTCTGTATTTTTACAGTCTCTATACATTTCTTTGATTAATAGAAATCGTGCATTACTATATATATATGTTTATGGTTGCATCTATGATACATTTATGTTATATTATTGAATATCTGCAATATCTCTGTGCATTTATTTATTATATCTCCGCTCTCATTTCGTGCCGAAAATAATCCAAATCAGTGGTATAACAGCAGGCTTCTCTTGATCGTTTTTTCAGTGCATGTCCCCGATGAGGTCCAAGTATATAAATTTGAGTCTCTATCTTGTCTCTCTTGAAGAAAATCACTCTCTCACACCCAAGAAACCTTCAATGGAAGAAGAAAAGAAAACCGACGGAGCAGACGGTCCTATCAATCTGTTGCTTGAGCAAGCTCTCATGCGACAGAGGGACGAAATGATGGAGAATTTTTCCCACATACTTCAACGCCTGCCGATAACAACAGACACATATTCATCAAGAAACCACTTTGGAGGAACCTCACCTTTCAAGGTACAAGTTAATTTTGATGTTCCTGTATTTGAAGGACAAATAGATGTAGAAGCCCTAGAAAAGTGGTTAACTCTGCTAGAAGGTTATTTCTCTGTTCATAATTTTTTCGACAAAGAAAAGATCACCTTTGCACTCGTTAAAGCTCTCCCTCATGTCAAACATAGGTGGGAAACTTACTCGGAGCAAATTTCCACAGAGGAGTTTGGAATATATGGGGCCGATCCCACTTGGGATTTTTTTGTGGATGCAGTAAAGGAACAGTATTACCCTGTTGGAAACTATGAGGACCAGTACATGAGATGGACCACACTGCGGCAAGAGAGAGGCCAAGCAATTTTGAATTTCACCAATACCTTATATACCTTGCACACCAAGATGGGTATCAAAGACTCCAAGTGACATTTGGTTCTGAAATACCGTGGGGATCTACACAGATACATCCAAACTGAAATGGATTTTCTAGACATCTCATCACTCGGTGCTGCTTATCGATATGTTGTCAAAATCGAGCATAAATTTAAGCACCAGAACAAATAGGAGTTTGGGTCTGCAAATCCAGAACAACCGAAGTATGACAAAGATGACCCTAACAAACAATCTTCTGAAAACCAGTCCAAGACACAAGAAAAGAAGGGTCACGGGAAGACAAAGAAGGACACTGGAAAATGGTGCGATTTCAACAAAATCCCCTGGCACAACACCGATGAATGTTGCTCAAAATAGTCATTAGTTTCCAAGATCAAAGACAAAGAGACGAACCCTGATTCAGAAAATCATTCTGAAAATAATGGTAAAGGACAGATCATTGACACGGACCCCACTGCTATTGTCGCTACCACAACAATTCAACCAGAAGAACCAATAGATCCCGAGGAGGGGGAGCACCTTTTTCATTCACAGTTGTGGGTGAAGGGGACCCCGTTGCATTTTATTGTTGATAGCGGAAGCTAGAAGAACCTCATCTCAGCAGAGGTCGTCAAACAGTTGGGATTGTCGACAACACCACACCCACAACCATACAACATTGGGTGGCTTCGCCAAGGACGAGATCTCCGTGTCAGCCAACATTGTCTATTATCATATGGCATCCAACCCTTCAAGGATGAGGTATTATGTGATGTTTCCCCATTGGATGTCTGTGATGTGCTCTCGGGCCAACCATATATGTGGAGACGCCATG
This sequence comes from Picea engelmannii, assembly GCA_009831015.1. Lineage (NCBI taxonomy): Eukaryota > Viridiplantae > Streptophyta > Pinopsida > Pinales > Pinaceae > Picea > Picea engelmannii. The sequence continues at coordinate 658,617 of ML776796.1, forward strand.
ATGTTTATGAGTCTCAACCCTATAGTGTCATTGTTACTTTGGGGGGTCATATCTAAAGAATACAAGAGGTAGTTCCAACTAATGTTCCACCTAAAACGTGTCCCAAGGTAGTATCTCATACTGCAAAATTCAGCTTCTTCACAATCTGTTCAAAAGGAGAAAAAAAGGACACTGCAACCACTACAACCTTTCCCCAAACACCTTCTATCCAACAGAAGCAGGTCGACAAGGTTGCAACAAAGCGCAAAGATTCCTTCTGCACACCATCCTATCATGTATCCCAACTTGTTGAATATCCTCAACCTCAAAAGGTTCGTGACAGACTTCCACAAATTGAGCAGCGCGACGTCTCCAGCAAGACAAGCAACTCACCAAGATGCAGATTCAACAAGTGCTTTTCCTTCTCCCCCGGGAACTCAGCGCAATGGAGACCATTGCTTCGTAAGGAGGGATGATTGATCTAGGTGGATATCAGTGGTCACCCACCTTTTCCAACTGTCTCAAAACAACTTTCTGGCAATTTTGGCAATTTACTATTTTTAGCAAGTTTTAACTTCTGGGGCCATTTTGAGGGCCTAATTGCAGGTTTTTCAAGATCAAGGTTTTCAATGATGGAAAAAGGCATGATTGAGCCCCAAAAATGAATCTCCTCAATGATACCTTTCCAACGAGCTATCATACGCCTAAAACGAAGATCGTATGCAAAAGTTACGACCCCGGGAAGTTGATGTACTAACTTACCCAAACGGGGCCCACATGACTTTTGGAGCTTCATCTCCTAGGGTTAGGTTTTTGG
>ML776796.1:673143-742318 GCA_009831015.1 Picea engelmannii
ACAATTCAACCAGAAGAACCAATAGATCCTGAGGAGGGGGAGCACCTTTTTCATTCACAGATGTGGGTGAAGGGGACCCTACTTCATTTTATTGTTGATAGCAAAAGCTAGAAGAACCTCATCTCTGTAGAGGTCATCAAACAGTTGGGATTATCAACAACACCACACCCACAACCATACAACATTGGGTGGCTTCACCAAGGAAGAGATCTCCGTGTCAGCCAACAGTTTCTATTATCATACGACATCCAACCCTTCAAGGATGAGGTATTATGTGATGTTTCCCCACTGGATGTTTGTGATGTGCTCTTGGGCCAACCATAAATGTGGAGACACCGTGCTCTTTATGAGTCTCAACCACGTAGTATCTTTGTTACTTTGGGGGGTCATCTCTACAGAATACCAGAGGTAGTTCCGACTATTGTTCCACCTAAAAAGTATCGCAAGGCAGTATCTCATACTGCAAGATTCATCTTCTTCACAATCTCTTCAAAAGGAGAACAAAATGACACTACAAAAACTACAGCCTTGCCCCAAACACCTTCTATCCAACAAAAGCAGGTCGACAAGGTTGCAACAAAGCGCAAAGATTCCTTTTGCACATTGTCCTCTCATGTAGCCTAAATTTTTGAACAACCTCAACCTAAAAAGGTTCGTGACGGACTTCCACAAACTAAGCAGCACGACGTCTCAAGGAAGACAAGCAGCTCACCAAGATGCAGATTCAACAAACGCTTTTCCTTCTCCCTCGGGAAATCAACGCAATGGATACCATTGCTTCCTAAGGAGGGAGGATTGATCCAGGTGGATATCGATGGCCACCCACCTTTTTCAAATGGCTCAAAACAACTTTCTGGCAATTTTGGCAAATTACTATTTTTAGCAGGTTTTAACTTCCGGGGCCATTTTGAGGGCCTAAATGAAGGTTTTTCAAGATAAATTTTCTCAATTATGACCAAAGGTATGATAGAGCCCCCAAAATGAATCTCCTTGATTATACCTTTCCAACTAGCTAGCATACGCCTAAAACGAAGATCTTATGCAAAAGTTATGACCCCGGGAAGTTGATGTACTAACTTACCCAAACGGGACTCACATGAATTTTAGCGCTTCATCTCCTAGGGTTAGGTTTTTGGATGTCTAGGAATTTTGGCATTATCGTTTATTGTAGAAAGGCCTTCAGAGCCTCATTGTGATCATATTCTTGCAAACGCGATTAGCCGTCCCATCTCTTCTCAGAGATAACCTGCCACCATTCTAGCGAGTCTTTCACTTTGTATTTTTACAGTCTCTGTACATTTCTTTGATTAATATAAATCTTTTATTACTGTATATATGTGTTTATGGTTGCATCTCTGATACATTTCTGTTATATTATTGAATATCTGCAATATCTCTATGCATTTCTTTATTATATCTTTGCTCTCATTTCTTGCCGAAAATAATCTAGATCAGTGGTATCAGAGCATGATGCTCTTGATCGTTTTTTCAATGCATGACCTCGACGAGGTCCGAGTATAGAAAGTTGGGTGTCGCGCTTGTCTTTCTTGAATACAATCGCTCTCACACACCCAAGAAACCCTCAATGGTGGAAGAACAGAAAAACAACGGAGCAGACAATCCTATCAATCTATTGCTTGAGCAAGCTCTCACGCGACAGAGGGATGAAATGATGGAGAATTTTTCCCACATCCTTCAATACCTACCGATAACAGCAGGTGCATATTCGTCAAGCGACTACTTTGGAGTCACCTCACCTTTTAAGGTACAAGTTAATTTTGATGTTCCTATATTTGAAGGACAGATAGATGCAGAAGCCCTAGAAAAATGGTTAACTCTGCTAGAAGGTTATTTCTCTGTTCACAATTTTTCCAACAAAGAAAAGATCACCTTCGCACTCCTTAAGGCTCTCCCTCATGTCAAAAATTGGTGGGAAACTTACTGAGAGCAAAGTTCCACAGAGGAGTCTGGAATATATGGGGTCGATCCCACTAGGTATTTTTTTGTGGACGAGATCTTCGTGTCAGCCAACAATGTCTATTATCATATGGCATCCAACCCTTAAAGGATGAGGTATTATGTGATGTTGCCCCACTGGATGTCTATGATGTGCTCTTGGGCCAACCATATATGTGGAGACACCATGATCTTTATGAGTCTCAACCATGTAGTGTCATTGTTACTTTGGGGGGTCATCTCTACAGAATACCAGAGGTAGTTTCGACTATTGTTCCACCTAAAAAGTATTGCAAGGTAGTATCTCATACTGCAAAATTCAGCTTCTTCATAATCTGTTCAAAAGGAGAACAAAAGGACACTGCAACCACTACAACATTGCCCCAAACACCTTCTATCCAACAGAAGCAAGTCAAAAAGGTTGCAGCAAAGTGCAAATATTCCTCCTGCACACCATCCTCTCATGTAACCCAAATTGTTGAATAGCCTCAAGTTCAAAAGTTTCATGACAGACTTCCACAAACTGAGCAGCTCAATGTGTCCAGCAAGACAAGCAGCTCACCAAGATGCAGATTCAACAAATGCTTTTCCTTCTCCCCCATGAAATCAACGCAATGGAGACCATTGCTTTGTAAGGAGGGAGGATTGATACATGTGGGTATCGGTGGCAAGCCACCTTTTCCAACTTGCTCAAAACAACTGTCTGGCAATTTTGGCAATTTACTATTTTTAGCAGGTTTTAACTTTCGGGGCCATTTTAAGGGCCTAAATGAATTTTTTTCAAGATAGAGGTTCTCAATGATAGTCGAAGCCATGATTGGGTGCCCAAAATGAATCTCCTCAACGATACCTTTCCAATGAGCTATCATACGCCTAAAACGAAGATCATATGCAAAAGTTACGACCCCGAGAAGTTGATGTACTAACTTACCCAAACAGGGCCCACATGACTTTTGGCGCTTCATCTCCTAGGGTTAGATTTTTGGATGTATAGGACTTTTGGAATTCCTGTTTATTGTAAAAAGGCCTTCAAAGCCTCATTGTGATCATCTTCTTGCGAATGCGAGTAGCCGTCACATCTCTTCTCAAAGATAAGCTGCCACCATTCTAGCGAGTCTTTCACTCTGTATTTTTACAGTCTCTGTACAATTATTTGATTAATAGAAATCTTGTATTACTATATATCTTTGTTTATGGTTTCATCTTTGACACATTTTTGTTATATTATTAAATATATGCAATATCTCTGTGCATTTCTTTATTATATCTCCTCTCTCATTTCGTGACGAAAATAATCCGGATCAGTGGTATCAGAGCAGACTGCTATTGATTGTTTTTTCAGTGCATGTCCCCGATGAAGTCCGAGTATAGAAAGTTGGGTCTCGAGCTTGTCTCTCTTTAAGACAATCGCTATCGCACACCCAAGAAACTCTAAATGGTGGAAGAAAATAAAAATGATGGAACAAACGATCCTATCAATCTATTGCTTGAGCAAGCTCTCACACGACAGAGGAATGAAATGATGGAGAATTTTTCCCACATCCTTCAATGCCTGCAGATAACAACAGGTGCATCTTCATCAAGTGGCCACTTTTTAGGCACCTCACCTTTCAAGGTACAAGTTAATTTTGATGTTCTTGTATTTGAAGGACAGATAGATGCAAAAGCCCTAGAAAAATGGCTAACTCTGCTAGAAGGTTATTTCTCTCTTCACAATTTTTCCAACAAAGAAAAGATCACCTTCACACTCCTTAAATCTCTCCCTCATGTCAAACATTGGTGGGAAAATTACTGGGAGAAAAGTTCCACAGATCATTTTGGAATATATGGGGCTGATCCCATTGAGGATTTGTTTGTGGATGCGGTAAAGGAACAATATTACCCTGTTGGCAACTATGAGGACCAGTACATGAGATGGACCACACTGCAGAAAGAGAGGGGCCAAGCAGTTCCATATTTCACCAATACCTTCCATACCTTGTGCATCAAGCTGGATATCAAAGACTCTGAGTTACATTTGGTTCTGAAATACCATGGGGCTCTACAAAAATACATCCAAGCTGAAATGGATTTTCTGGACATCTCATCACTCGCTACTGCTTATCGATATGCTATCAAAATCGAGCAGAAATTTAAGCACCAGAAAAAAAGAGAGTTCAGGTCTGCAAATCTGCAACAACTGAAGTATGACAAAGACGGCCCTAACAAAAAGTCTCTTGAAAACCAGTCCAAGACACAATAAAGGAAGGGTCACGAGAATACAAAGAAGGACACCGAAAAATGGTGCGATTTCCACAAAATACCCTGGCACAACACTGATGAATGTTTCTCAAAACAGTCATTAGTGGCCGTGATCAAGGACAAAGAGCCGAACCCTGATTCAAAAAATGATTCTGAAAATAATGGTAAAGGACAGATCATTGATGCAGACCCCACTGCTATTGTCGCTACCGCAACAATTTAACCAGAAAAACCAACAGATCCTGAGGAGGGGGGGCGCCTTTTTCATTCACAGATGTGGGTGAATGGGACCCCACTGCATTTTATTGTTTATAGAGGAATCGAGAAGAACCTCATCTCTGTAGAGGTCGTCAAACAGTTGGGATTGTTGACAACAACACACCCACAACCATACAACATTAAGTGGCTTCGCCGAGGAAGAGATATCCGTGTCAACCAAGAGTGTCTATTATCATACGACATCCAACCCTTCAAGGATGAGGTATTATGTGATGTTGCCCCACTGGATGTCTGTGATGTGCTCTTGAGCCAACCATATATGTGGAGACACCATGTTTTTTATGAGTCTCAACCCCATAGTGTCATTGTTACTTTGGGGGGTCATCTCTACAGAATACCAGAGGTAGGTTCGACTACTATTCCACATAAAAAGTGTTGCAAGGTATTATCTCATACAACAAAATTAAGCTTCTTCACAATTTGTTCAAAAAGAGAACAAAAGGACACTGCAACCACTACAGCCTTCCCCAAAACACCTTCTATCCAACAGAAGCAGGTTGACAAGGTTGCAGCAAAGTGCAAAGATTCCTTCTGCACATCGTCCTCTCATGTAGCCCAGCTTGTTGAATAGCCTCAACCTCAAAAGGTTCATAACAGACTTCCACAAACTAAGCAACGCAACGTCTCCAGCAAGACAAGGAGCTCACCAAGATGCAGATTCAACAAATGATTTTCCTTTTTCCCCGAGAACTCAACGCAATGGAGACCATTTCTTCCTAAGGAGGGAGTATTGATCTAGATGGATATCAGTGGCCACCCACCTTTTCCAACTGGCTCAAAAAACCTTTCTAGCAAATTTGACAATTTACTATTTTTAGCAGGTTTTAACTTCCAAGGCCATTTTGAGGACCTAAATGAAGGTTTTTAAAGATCGAGGTTATCAATGATAGAAGAAAGCATGATTGAGCCCCATAAATGAATCTCCTCGATGATAACTTTCCAACGAGCTATCATACGACTAAAATGGAGATCGTATGCAAAAGTTACAACCCCGAGAAGTTGATGTACTAACTTACCCAAATAGGGCCCACATGACTTTTGGTGCTTCATATCCTAGCGTTAAGTTTTTAGATGTCTAGGAATTTTGGCATTCCCATTTATTGTAAAAAGGCCTTTAGAGCCTCATTGTGATCTTCTTCTTGTGAATGCGAGTAGCCGTCACATCAATTCTCAGAGATAAGATGCCACCATTCTAGCGAGTCTTTCACTCTATATTTTTACAGTCTCTGTACATTTCTTTGATTAATAGAAATCATGTATTACTGTATATCTGTGTTTCTGGTTGCATCTCTGATACATTTCTGTTATATTATTGAATATCTACAATATCTTTGTGCATTTGTTTATTATATCTCCGCTCTCATTTCATGCCGAAAATAATCCGGATCAATGGTATCAGAGCAGGCTGCTCTTGATCGTTTTTTTAGTGCATGTACCTGACAAGGTATGAGTATTGAAAGTTGGGTCTCAAGTTTGTCTCTCTTGAAGACAATCGCTCTTGCACACCCAAGAAACCCTCAATGGCGGAAGAAAATAAAAATGACGGAGCATACGATCCTATCAATCTGTTGCTCGAGCAAGGTCTCACACGACAGAGTGACGAAATGATGGAGAATTTTTCCCACATCCTTCTAGGCCTGTCGATAACAGTAGGCGCATATTCATCAAGCGGCCACTTTGGAGGCACCTTACCTTTAAAGGTACAAGTTAATTTTGATATTCTTGTATTTGAAGGACAGATAGATGCAGAAGCCCTAGAAAAATGGTTAACTCTACTAGAAGGTGATTTCTCTGTTCACAATTTTTCTGACAAAGAAAATATTACCTTCACACTCCTTAAAGCTCTCCCTCATGTCAAACATTGGTGGGAAACTTACTGGGAGCAAAGTTCCACGGAGGAGTCTGGAATATATGGGGTCGATCCCACATGGGATTTTTTTGTGGATGCGGTAAAGGAACAGTATTACCCTATTGGCAACTATGAGGACCAGTACATGAGATGGACCACACTGCAGCAAGAGAGGGGGCAAGAAGTTCTGGATTTCACTAATACCTTCCATACCTTGCGCACCAAGTTGAGTATTAAAGACTCCGAGCAACATTTGGTTCTGAAATACTGTGGGGCTCTACACAGATACATCCAAACTGAAATGGATTTTCTGGACATCTCATCACTCGGTGCTGCTTATCGATATGCTATCAAAATCGAAAAAAAATTTAAGCACCAGAAAAAACAGGAGTTTGGGTCTGCAAATCCGCAACAACCGAAGTATGACAAAGAGATCCCTAACAAACAATCTCCTAAAAACTAGTCCAAGGCACAAGAAAAGAAGGGTCACAGGAAGACAAGGAAGGACACCGAAAAATGGTGCGAGTTCCACAAAATCCCCTGGCACAACACCGTTGAATGTCTCTAAAAACAGTCATTAGTGGCCAATATCAAAGACAAAGAGCCGAACCCTGATTCAGAAAATGATTTTGAAAATAATGGTAAAGGACAGATCATTGACGCGAACCCCACTGCTATTGTTGCTACCGTAGCAATTCAACCAGAAGAACCAACAGATCCTGAGGAGGGGGAGCACCTTTTTCATTCACAGATGTGGGTGAAGAGGACCCCGCTGCATTTTATTGTTGATAACAGAAGCCAGAAGAACCTCATCTCAGCAGAGGTCGTCAAACAGTTGGGATTGTCGACAACACCGCACCCACAATGATACAACATTGGGTGGATTCACCAAGGACGAGATCTCTGTGTCAGCCAAAAGTGTTTATTATCATATGACATCCAACCCTTCAAGGATGAGGTATTATGTGATGTTTCCCCACTGGATGTCTGTGATGTGCTCTTGGGCCAACCATTTATGTTGAAACACCATGTTGTTTATGAGTCTCGACCCCGTAGTGTCATTGTTACTTCAGGGGGTCATCTCTATATAATATTAGAGGTAGTTCCGACTACTGTTCCACCTAAAAAGTGTCGCAAGGCAGTATCTCATACTGCAAAATTAAGCTTCTTCACAATCTGTCCAAAAGGAGAACAAAAGGACATTGCAACCACTACAGCCTTGGCCAAAACACCTTCTATCCAACAAAATCAGGTCAACAAGGTTGCGACAAAGCACAAAGATTACTTCTGCACACTGTCCTCTCATGTATCTCGACTTATTGAACAACCTCAACCTCAAAAGGTTCATGATAGACTTCCACAAACTGAGCAGCGCGACGTCTCCAACAAGACAAACAACTCACCAAGATGCAGATTCAACAAACACTTTTCCTTCTCCCCCGGGAACTCAACACAATGGAGACCATTGATTCCTAAGGAGGGAGGATTAGTCCAGGTAGATATTGGTGGCCACCCTCCTTTCCCAAATGGCTCAAAACAACTTTCTGACAATTTTGGCAATTTACTATTTTTAGTAGGTTTTAACTTCTAGGGCCATTTTGAGGGCCTAAATGAAGGTTTTTCAATATAGAGGTTCTCAAGGAAATTTTAAGGCATTATTGAGCCCCCAAAATTAATCTCCTCAAAAATACCTTTCCAACGAGCTATCATACGCCTAAAACGAAGATCGTATGCAAAAGTTACAACCCCGGGAAGTTGATGTACTAACTTACCCAAACGGGGCCCACATGACTTTTGGTGCTTCATCTCTTAGGGTTAGGTTTTTGGATGTTTAGGACTTTTGGCATTCCCGTTTATTGTAAAAGGGCCTTCAGAGCCTCATTGTTATCATCTTCTTGCGAATGCGAGTAGTTGTCACATCTCTTCTCAGAGATAAGTTGCCACCATTCTAGCGAGTCTTTCACTCTGTATTTTTACAGTCTCTATACATTTCTTTGATTAATAGAAATCATGTATTACTGTATATATGTGTTTATGGTTGCATCTTTGATACATTTCTATTATATTATTGAATATCTGCAATATCTCTTTGCATTTCTTTATTATATCTTTGCTCTCATTTTGTGCCGAAAATAATGTGGATCAGTTCAGCCCCAATACTTTCACTACTAGACCTGCAACAACCCTTTGAGATCAAGACAAATGCTTCAGACTATGCTGTGGGTGTCATTCTCACTCAGCACGACCACCTTGTGGCCTATCATTGTGAGACACTATCAAATGTTGTCTGTAAGTACCCTACTTGCGAAAAATAAATGTAATCCATTGCACAAGCCTTTCACTAGTGGAGACATTACATTCTTGGGAAGGAGATAGTCATCCACATTGATCATAAGCCACTGCAATTCATGTAGACAGAAGGAAAATTGTAGAATGATCACCATCAAAAGTGTTCCACATACTTGCAACAATTCCACCTCAACATCAAATATAAAACAGGAAGCACCAACCGTGCTAGACTCTTGCAGACATGAGACCTCTAGCTGACCCCTACTCTATGAGACAGACCTGGACTTTTCCACCACCTACCAAAATGTTGGGTGCAAACACAATTGTCGATAATTTCCATCTTCAGGATGGATTTTTGTGTCATTTGGGCCATATTTGTGTTCCATAAAGTGAGAAAGCAAATATTATATAAGAATCCCACTATAGTTGGGTGGCAGGACACTTTGGTGTCAAAAAGATAGTGGTGATGCTACAGAAACATTTCTACTAGCCGAAACTTTGACAGGAGGTCAACATGTATATCATGTCATGCACTGCCTGCGCTATTGCCAAACTGACCACTAAGAAATAGGGCATGCACACCCCTCTTCCTACTCCTAATAGGCCATGGGAATCCATCTCAATGGACTACATGTTGGACCTCCCATCCACCATGCGGGGAAATGACTGTGTTTTTGTGGTTGTTGATTGCTTTTCTAAGATGGTGATTCTAGTTTCCTGCAAGAAGATCATCATAGCATAGGCCACTGCCAAGCTCTTCTTTGAACGAGTCTGGGTACATTTTGGAATCCCACAAACCATTGTGTCAGATCGATATAGTTGATTTCTCATCACATTCTGGTCGATCCTCTGGTCCATGATGGACACCAAGCTCACCAAATCCATGACCTTCCTCCCCCAGACAGATGACCAAACCAAGGTCATAAATCGAATGATTGTGAAAATCCTTCACATTTATAATTCCAAGCACCCTCGCAGATGGGATGAGAGCCTTCCCTATGTCCAACATAGCTACAATAAAGAATTGCATAGCTCAACTGGCCACAACCCCTTTAAGGTGGGGTTGGTATTCCAACCATTGGGTCCCATAGATGTTTCACTTCCCCTTGCGGTCACCTCGACCGACTCAACTCCTACTCCAAATGAAGCTGACAAAGCCACCTCTCACTAAGCGGATCCAAAACATCTGCCAACAGATTTAGGATATCCTACGTAAGTCCAATGACAAGGAAAAGCAACAGCATGATCAACATCGGGTGCCACATAAGTTTTAGGTGGGCGACAAAGTTTGGTTGCACTTGTAGAAAGAACGCATTACAGAACCCCATCGGAATCTTCGCCCAATACATTATGGATTTTACACCATCACGAAGGTTGTGGGGGACAATTCTTTTGAGCTCAACATTCCTCCTTTCCTTGGCCTGCACCTAGTGTTCAACGTGGATCTCCTTCGCCCTTATTTCCCACCATTATTGGACACCTCAGACGTAGCAGAACAACTGACACCGACACAGCTCAACCCTAATTGCATACAACAAGAATTCAATGATCATATTGTGGACACACAGATCAAGGGCACTCGACAGTAAAGGATCTAGCTTTATCGAGTCATCAAAGAAGGGTAGCTCCTACACCACGGCAAGTGGCTCACCCGAGGCCAAATTCAGTAGAAATTTCCTCATCTAATGGGGGAAATCAACGCAATGGAGACCATTGATTCCTAAGGAGGGAGGATTGATCTAGATGGATATCGGTGGCGACCCACCTTTTCCAATTGACTCAAAACAATTTTCTGAAAATTTTGGCAATTTACTATTTTTAGCAGTTTTTCGGGTCCTGAAACTTCGAGAGTCGTTTTGAGGCCTTAAACGACGTTTTTGGGAAAACAGGGAGAAACAAAAAAAAAATCCTTCGATGTTGCCCCAAATGAATCTCCTCGATGACACCTTTCCAATAGGCTATCATGCACCTAAAATGAAGATCGTATGCAAAAGTTACGACCCCGGGAAGTTGATGTACTAACTTACCCAAACGGGGGCCTACATGACTTTTGGCGCTTCATCTCCTAGGGTTAGGTTTTTGGATGTCTAGGGTTTTTGGCATTCCTGTTTATTGTAAAAATTCCTTCAGAGCCTCATTGTAATCATATTCTTGCGAATGAGCCCAGTCGTCACATCTCTTCTCAGAGATAAGCCGCCACCATTCTAGCAAGCTTGTTTTCCGCTGCATTTTACAGTTTCATCTTATTTCCTTATTGAATAGAAAACCAATTTTACTATATCTCTATTATTTTGTGTTAAGAACCTGTTAATAATCTGTATTCATTTCATTTTTCTCATAAAATATGGATCAATACAATAGTTCACATTCAAAACAGAGTAATGCTCAGAAACAACACTAACAAAACTCCCTACGAACTATGAAAACGAAGACCAACAAATGTGAAGCACTTCAGAGTTTTTGGAATCAAATGCTACATCAAAAGAGAATATGGTAGAATGGGAAAGTTTGAATCTTGTGTGGACAAAGGAGTACTTATTGGTTACTCAAGTACAAGTAAAGCATACAAGTGTTACAACCTAAGATTGAACAAAGTTGTGGAAAGAATCAATGTAACAATTGATGAAACAAATAGACAAGAACTAAAGGAAGAAGAAAATGAATCAATGGAGCAGATTTACGAAGAAGAAGAAAAAGATTAAAAATAATTATAAGGGGAAGATGAAGAGTATCTGACAGAATAAGAAGAGTAAGTTTAGCAAGTGCCTCCAAAGACACCTAGCAGACGAGTACAAAAGAATCATTCTTCAGATCAGATTATCAGAAACAAAGATGTAGGAGTTGAGACTAGAAGAAGAATTCGTTCACCACAACAAACACACCTAGCACTCTCATCTACGATTGAACTAGTATGTTTTGAAGAGGCCAGCAAGGATAAATTTTGGAATAATCCCATGGATGAAGAATTTGATCAAATAGAGAAAAATGGCACTTGGGAATTGGTTCCAAGGCCAAAGGATAAGAATGTGATCAACACAAAGTGGGTATACAGGAATAAATTGAATGAAGATAGATAGGTTACAAGCAACAAAGATATATTGGTATGTAAAGGATATGCGCATGTTGAAGGAATCAACTTTGAAGAGACATTTACCCCAATTGCCAGAATGGAAGCAATCTGATTTCTTTTAGCTTATGCATGCTCCAAAAATATTAAAGTGTATCAGATGGACGTAAAAACATCTTTTTTGAATGGGGAACCTAAAGAAGAAGTCTACATTGAACAACCAGAAGGATTTTAGTTGTCAGAAAATGCAGATTATGTGTGTAAATTAAAGAAGGCCTTGTATGGTATAAAACAAGCTCCTAGAGCATGGTACTCTAGACTAGATAAATATCTACAGCAGGCAGGGTTCAGAAAAGGAAGTGTAGACAACAACCTCTACATCAAGGTAACTCAAGATAGTATTTTATTAATTGAATTTTGTGTTGGTGATATTATTTTTGAAAGTACTGATGACAGTTTAAGACAGAAATTTGCAAAGCACATGCATGATGAATTTGAAATTTCACTACTTGGAGAACTGTCATTCTTTCTGGGTATTCATATACGTAAAAGAAACCAAGGAATTTTTATTTCTCAAACCAAGTATATTAGAGAAATGATAAAGAGGTTCGGAATGGAATATTGCAAACCAGTTGCAAGTTGAGAAAAGATAATGATTCAAAGTCTACATATCAGAAGCAATACAGGTCAATGATTGGTAGCCTACTATATGTGACAGCATCCAGACCATATGTAATGTAGTCAGTTGGACAGGTGGAACGATTTCAAGCAGTACCAAAGGAATCACATGTATTAGTAGTGAAGTGAATTTTTAGATATCTCAAAGGAACATAAGAGTTTGGATTATGGTATCCAAAAGGAAAGGATCTATCACTTATTGCCTACACAGATGCAGATTGGGCAAGTTGCATTGATGACCGACGAAGCACAAGTGGAGAAACATTCTACTTGGGTGAGTTTTTAGTATCATGGCTAAGAAAGAAACAATCATAAGTATCTGTATATACAACCGAGGCAGAGTATATTGCAGCAACAACATGTTGTACATGGGTTCTATGGATGAAACAAACTCTGACATATATATAGGTTGAGTATGATGAGCCCATTCCAATCTACTGTGATAATACAAGCGCCATTTGTATCTCAAAGAACCTGATGATGCACTCCAAGATGAAGCACATTCCAATCAAGTATCACTTTCTATGGGAACATGTTGCAGAAAAGAACATCAGATTTGAATATGTGGGCACAAAAGAACAAGTGGCAAACATCTTTACAAAACCGCTTCCATGGGAATCTTTTGAGTATCTTCTCTAGAAACTCAGAGTTATTTCTACTCCAAAATGAATGATTTTGAATGCTTATCTTATATGTCTTAGATGTACACGAGGAAGCACCATAAAGAGGAAAGTTCAGGTTAGGAGATTAGATGAGTCAGTCATGGGTTGCAGCCCCGAATGGAAAGATACCTTTGCCATTGATGACAAAGGGGGAGATATTTATCAGATACAGATGACAGAGGCATGGTTCTAGGGGGAGCATTGGCCACATAGATGCAGGAATGGTTCCAGGGGGAGCATTGGCCACATAGATGCAGGCATGGTTCCAGAGGGAGCATGAGTGATATGATTTCAGTATTGCATCAGAGTGTTGCCATCAATTCCAAAGGGGGTGATTGTTGATTAATTGGTTTGGTTGTCATTGATCCCAACCCTTGAAGAAAGTCTGGTAGTGAATTTAGGTAGCACAAAGGTTTGGGTAATGGACCCAAGTTAGTTTGATGTATAATGATATGAGTTTTTATATATTTGTAGGTAAGACTATTCTAGATGGATAGTATATGTCATGCCATTTCAGGTGGTATGTGGAATGTCACATAACTCCTCATGGTTTGAGAGTTATGGCCTTACGAAGTTGAAGGACCCTCATATGATTGGCTTGAAACCCCAAAAGGTCAAAGAAGTCAAAGTTCTTGCAAAGAAGAAATTATTTAAATAATAAAGTGAAGTGACAAAGTCAAAGAGGATTATTTAAATAAAAAAGTGAAGTGAAAAAATCAAAGAGGATTATTTAAATAATAAAGTGAAGTGAAAAATTCAAGGAGGATTATTTAAATAATAAAGTGAAGTGACAAAATCAAAGAGGATTATTTAAATAATAAAGTGAAGTGACAAAGTCAAGGAGGATTATTTAAATAATAAAGTAAATAGAGAACTTTCTAATTGTGGAAAGTGGTTATAAGAAGGTTAACCCTAAAATGAGGAAAATGGGTTAAGTGGTCAAGTGGCTATTGGATACATGGACAACTGGAAAATTGGGCAAAGTTGGACATAGGTGACTATGTGGACAAAGTGACTATGTGGATAAAGTGGCCTAGAATATGCTTCTAAGGAAGCTACTTGGAGAGTACAAATAAGAGGCAAGGCTCTCTAATTTTAAATCACACTTGAGAATATTGAATATCTACAGGTGACTAAGGTAACCAAAGGATATCTAAGCCAAATTTCAGAGGGAAGGTGAAGTAAAGAAGGCTGAAATTCAAGGGAGGATAAATTCTTTTGATGATGCTTTCTAAGGTATGTTATTTACAGGTCATCTCACCATTTTTGCAATAACCTTTTTTCTAGAATGATTAAAACTATGAAATTGAGAGGCCATTGAGGAAACATATCCAAGCATTTGTGGTACAAATTTCAGCTTGTGGGTCTTTGTATTTTTGGCTTTACACGTCGTGGAAAATAGGGTTTGTGGTCAGTCCTGAAACTAGTGTAAAACAAGTGTTTAGGGTAAAAACATCATAACTTATTCATAACAAATCCAAATTCAGTAAGAAAAAATGTGTTGGTTAGAGTACAGTCTGTAGTATTATGTGTAAAATTTTCAAATCCATACAACAAATATTCCGTGCGAGGCACGCTCTACAAGTTCGCTCTCTAGAATAAGCCAGAAGTCAACAAGGTATGGAATTTTTGCTATAACTCCTTTTCTGAGAGGTTCCAAGCAGTGACACCTGGAGGAATTGCATAAAAAAACATTGAAGAATATTGTGTACTATGTTCATATCTTTATTCATTACAGGTACATAGTTATGATTATTTCAAGTTAGGGTTGTTGACTAATCCAAAACTAGTCATGTGAGACTAAAGTAAAGTTTGATGAAAATGATAGTCTCTTGTTTTTAAAGTTAAGGAAGGTTTGCAAGTTGAGGTACATGTTGGTGCATGTTTGATGCACTTGTTTATGGTACAAGTTGATTACAGGTTGTTTGGTATAGGTTGGTGCATGTTTGATGCACTTGTTTATAGTACAAGTTGATTATAGGTTGAGGTATAGGTTGATGCATGGTTGATGCATGGTTCAAGTTATTGGTACATGTTGTTTAGTGTAGGTTTATTGGTCTAGGTTTAAAACATTATATCTCAAAGTGATAATGTGATAGTGGTGCCATCATTCTACTTATACGTTAGGGCGGTTGGACGGGGCAAGGATAGGTGGTTGTAGCCACCTTCCGGTTGTAGATGGAGAACATAGGGGGTTGTAGCCTCCTTCTGGTTGTAGCCAGAGAATTGGGGAGTTGGAGCTTCCATCAGGATGTATCCTGAGAAACTAGGGGGTTGGAGCCTCCTTCCAGTTACAGCCAGAAAACAAAGGAAGTTGGTGCTTCCAATGAATGTAATTCTTCAACACATATAAGAAAAAAATTATGTGGTTTTCTCCCGCTTTGCATTTCCACGTAAAAAACATTGGTCTATTGTGTATGTGTATGATTTTTCATTTTTTCATTGTTTATTTACTCTACAAATATTGGATGATAATGCTACATTGATATAACACTTGCATTATATGGTTAAAAAGGATTATATTTCTCTATTACTGATCCACCCCCCCTCTCAGTAATCCAACACCTTCATTCTCTTTTTCTTCAAATAACTTTGGTCTTCATGACCACACCTCTGAGGATTCTTGTAGGATTCTTCAAAGAGTCTTCCCGTGATGGCCATGCTTAAAGCTACACCATAAAGGGACCACTTTAGCTACTCCTTCAAATAAACCCACCACTTATTCCTTCAAATAAACCCATCACTTATAGGGGCTTATGGACTTTCTTAGGGGCTTATTCTAGAGTTTACATGCTTCTTCTAGGGTTGACATAAATGACAACCAACTTTCTAAGAATATTCCCCTTTGGAATTGATGGCAACACTTGTGCTCCCCCTATCATCATGCTTCTCTCCTCATGTTTTTCTCCCCTTTTGACATCAATGGAAAAAGGGTAAATAACCCTAATAGTATACCTTATTCTTACAATCTATCTCCCCCTTTCTTCATGCTTTTGATCTTTCTCTCCTATTTTTGTTTCTCTCCCCCTTTTATATTAAGGTTAACTCCCTTTGACAATTTCTCTCCCCCTATATTCTTCTACAATATGTTGTGTAGATCAATTTGGGGCTTCATGTACATGCTTCGTTTCCTCTCTTCTGGGGTTGTTTGTCCATTGGTGCTTCTTGTTACCATAATACAAGAATGTATATTAAAATAATTCATGATAAGGTTCCTTCATAACTCGACTTCAAGTCTTCATGGATTGTCATGTCTTCACTGAGCTGACATTAATGACATAGTCATCCAATAATATCTCCTTGACAGTGTAACTTATCCTAATGGTTTCTCTTCTCTTGTCTTGTTGTTCCTTTCATGGCTTGCCTTCCTGTGACTAACTAGTTCCATCTATCAATATGATTCTTTTTTGAGTCATGTGCTTTACTGAACATTCCTCTTGATGACAATTGCAATGAGTCTTTCTGCAATTCCTCTTGAGATCATTATTTCATCCAATGTCATGTATCTTCTCTTGTTCATGTCAAGAATTATTTTCTAAACCTACCAAATATCTCATGAATTCATTTATGTCCATATGTCGCAAAACTATCCATGACTTTGCTACTCGAGCTGAATCAAATATTTCCACTAATTTTCTCTATCTTCAAATAAACTTCTACATGTATGTAACAAGTACACATTCTCAAATATCTAATTCACATATCCCTTATTGAATACATGCTTGAAATCCTTTATACTACCATGAATCTCCACCTCAAGACTGCACCAATGATATTCCTTGTGTCTGCCAGCTAATCCCTTCATACATGTATGGGGATGTGTTCCAAAATTGCTTCTTAATAAACCACTCCATCACAAGACATTTTGTACCTCTTCCATAAAACCATTATGAATATCGTTTCCCAAAATATGCAAACAAATACTCCAGACTACCCAAAAGATAGTTCTCTAATCTGTAACTCCTACTTAAAATCCCCGTCTTCAACATTCATATTTACTGGAATTCTCCAAGTCGAATGGATTAGAACAATATATAAGCATCCTCTATTTCAGGATCATCCTTATGAACTTTTAAATATTCCTCTTTTCCTGTAGATTCATCATGATTTTGCAACTCTGTAAATCCTATGAGTATGATCTCTAAGAGTTCTAAATTCACCTGCTCTTGTTTTTTTCTTTCCTTCTCCAAATTTTCTTGTACCTGATATCAATGTTTTCCTTCGTGGAAGGCTTCATCATGAATCTACAATCACGAGATCTATTTCCATAGTTTTGAAATTTATAACATTCAATATTGTATGGAGCCACATAAACATTTCTTGCTTGAACATTTCTTCCATAAGCTCTGCAATCTAAAATTTTATGTCCAAAGTTATTACAATTAAAACAATAACCAGGAAAGAAACTTTGATACTTGGGAGCCAATGCTCCTCTTTTTGATGTAGTACTTTTGAATTCATGCCTTATTTTATCATGATCTTTTCTTTGGTTGTTTCCTTCACAATGTTTTAAGCTTCTTTGATACCTATAAGTAGAAGGTCTTATGTAATATTCTTCTTAAGTCTTCTCCATTTCTGGAATGTTCTCCTTTGAGGGCTCACATTCTTCCTTCTTGATAGTGCCTCTGATGACTTCTACATAACTCATAGCCTTATCTTTATTCTTCCTTTATATAAACTTGTAACATTTCTATTCAACTTTCTTTACTAGCAGTGCGAATCTTCCTCTCTCTTCAGCACTCTTACTGGGATTGACATTTGAATATTCTTTGCATGAGGGTTTACTGATGTATGCAAAACCTGCATTATCAGATAGTGACCTTTGATAGTTGAGACTATCTTCTAGTTCTTGAGATCTCTTCAATTTCTTGTTGAGCTTGTCATCTTCAACCCTTAATGTGATGACTTCTTCTTCAATATTCTCCAATATTCTTCTTTCTTCATCATATGGATCTTTGTTATTTCTTTCATTCTCTTTTCTTATTCAAGTTGGGTTTCCAAGGAGATGGTTTCTTCTTCAAGTCTTCTTTCTTGTTGAATGAATTTTGCTTCAAGCTTGTTTAAGTACTCATATCTTCCCTTGAGATGACTTGTCAAAGTCTCTTATTTCTTCTCTGCTTCCTTTCTTACTGTTACTATTTTAGCTTCCAAACACTTCTTTTCTTCCAAATGATTTTTGATAGTTTCTTCAATCACTTTGGCTTCTTCTAGTTGAACCTTTAGATTTATGAAAATCTGTTGGACTTCTTCAGAATTTCCCTTTAGCTTGATCAATTGTTCTTTAAGGCAATTGTTTTTCTTCCTTTCTCTTTTTACCTCACTTAAAGTGGCGATTAGTTATACCTCAATATCTACTTCACCTTCTTCTTATTATTTTGAATCTGTCTAACATGATGAGGTTCTTTCTTCTTTTTCTGTCTCAACATCTTATTTATCTTGATCAACATGCTTTGGCTGTGTGGTTACAAGAAGATATTCCTTGTAGTAGATATTATGTAGCTTATCAATGAACAATGTCCCACTTTGACTTTTACCAAATTAGGTAATCCATCTAAGATAACACCCATTTCTATATTGTTGTTGCTTTTTAATTCCTTCTTGGTTGTAGTCTTCAAAGGTTTCTTCAAAGTGGTATATCCTGTAACAACTAAGTACCAAACATCATACCCATGTGCCTCTAAAAATACTTTTATCCTACTGCTCCATATCTCATAATTCTAACCATCAAACATTGATGTTCCATTATTTGTGTAACCCATGATCTACCTTCTAGTGGTTACACTGATTCTAAAGGACCTGCTCTGAAACCAATTGTTGGAATATTCATCAATACTGAGGGGGGNGTGAATCAATATTGAGCATTTTTTACCATTTTTAGTCACAACATGTAAACATTAACTTATCAACAATTCCATTCACTTATGATTACATTTCATATATCATGCACATATAACCATAAAAAATACCATTTAACAATGCATCACATCATACACAGTTCAAAATATAGTTTTACATGGAAACCCAAAAGGGATAAAACCATAAAATGTTTTTCTTATATCACAACAATAATTACATTAATAGGAAGCACCAACTTCCAATATTCTCCAACACCAACTAGAAGGAGGCTCCAACCCCATGTTTACAGGCTCCAACTTGAAGAAAGCTACAACTCCCTATATTCTCTAGCTCCAACTGGAAAGAGACTCCAACCCCCTAATTTATAGGATCCAATGTGAAGGAATATCTAAATCCCTATATTCTCCAGCACCAAATGTAAGGAGGCTCCAACCCCCTAGATTACATGCTCCAACCTAAAGGAAGCTACGATTCCCTATATTCTCTTACTCCAACTGGAAGGAGGTTGTAACCCCCTTTTCTTTCCCCTTCCCTCCTCCCTAAAATATAAATGGAGACTCAACCTATCACTTTTACTATCACTAATCAACTTGTCACTGTCATTGTCTTTGACAATCACCCTATCATTGTCAGTGTCACTGATAATCAACCTTCCAACGTCATTGTCACTGATAATCAACATGTCATTGTCACTATCACTGATAAAAAAACTTTCTTTGATACTAATATATCATCGTTATCAAATATGATACAACCACATAAATCTTATGCCGAGATCACCAATAATATCCCTTAAAACATATTCCCAAACATCACCAAGATATGGATCCAAACCATGTGCCAATATATACCTCAAGCATGTGTCATAACATCCATAAACCATGTACCAAATATATGCCTCAAACATACGCCATATCGTTCATGATATGACTCAACCATGTACCAAAATATGTGCCTCGAGGCATATACTAAAATACACCTTAAACCATGTCCCAAAACATTGCCTTAAGCATATACCATAACTACCAAGATATGAACATAAAAACAAATAGAAATCATACCTTACATTCTATAAAACTTGGTACATCATATCTCATATCACCAACACATGCCTCAAGGCATATACCAAAATATCCAAGACATACTTCAAAACTTGTAAAAAGACATACATTTCATAATGAGGAAACCCTAATGCATCAGATATATGATCATCATACCTTTCTCAACTTCATCATAAAGGAAATGGCTCCTTCTTCAAACTTTCCTTCAGCCTTACTAAATAAGACTGGGAAACAAGCGGTGCCTTGCCTGACTCTACCAAGACAAATAGTGAGGGCCTTGTGGGACACCATGCACTTGACCTATAGGGGTCTTCTAAATTAGGGTTTACCATAAACCCTACGCACATATACAAATCTGAGACTTATTATTCACACAAATTTGCTACCTTAGTTTCACTAACAGATCACATCCTTTCTTGAACAATTTATATTTCCATAAATTGATTGATGACAAAATGAAAGGATCTTGAAGGGTATTTATAATTTTCCAAGTATCTCCTTTACTTGACTTTAGGGTCGACCTATAAATTCTTGTTTGCAACAAATTTTCTCCTTTAATTAATTTTGGTGTTGACTTGTAACTTCTTTGAGCTTATATCTGGGGCTTCTTGACCATATTTTGGGTATTCATATTTAAGAGGGCATAACTTCTCAATCGTGGGGAACTATGTAGTGTACCACCTATGGTTGGAAATGGCATGAAAAGGACTATCCATCTATGAGGGTTCTGAATACATTTGCAATGTCCTTCATCCTCTTTTTCTTCAAACAACTTTGGGCTTCATGACCACACCTATGGGGCTTCTTGTAGTTTTCTTAAAAGCATTTTCCCATTAGGTCCATGCTTAAAGTTACACCATAAGGGGACCACTTTGGATACTCCTTCAAATAAACCCATCACTTCTAGGGGCTTCTGAACTTTCGTTGGGGCTTCTTCTAGAGTTGAAATGCTTCTTCTAGGGTTGGCATCAATGACAACCAACTTTTCAACAACATGGTCAACCACAATCAACTAAAGTTAAACATAGTGAAACATGGTTGACCAAAGTCAAACATTGTTAGCCATTATGAATATTGTTCAACCGTAGTCTCACACAGTCATAGTCACCCTTATTCAATCATAATCAACAATGGTCAAACATGGTTGACCATAGTCAAACATTTGAACCATGGATTAGGATGGTAAAATAAAATCAACCATGGTCAAACCATTGTTAACCATAGACAAAAATGGTGAACCACTATCAACCATTTTAAACATGGATGACCATAGTCAAACATGGTTAAATATATCCAACCATCATTGACCATAGCCAACCATGGTCAACCATATTCAAACATAATCAACCAAAGTAAATCATGTTCAAGCATTGTTAACCAATGAACAGTGTCACAATGAAAAATAACCATTGAGGAGCATAGAATTTTGACATAAGTCAGCATAAACAATGTCACAATGTGGCATAATTATTAAGGAACATTACAATCGACTTAAGTGAGCCAAGATGATTGTCACAATGTGACATCAAGTCAATCATGATCAACCATAGTCAACGTACTCAATGCAACATAACCATTGAGGAACATAGAAATTCGATATAATTCAACCAAAAAGAATGTCAAAATGTGATATAACCATTGAGGAACATTACATTTGACATAAGTCAACCAAGATTGTAACATTCTCAGGCATATACCAATATGTAACGTAACCAAATCTGATACCAATTTGTAATGTTTCCATCTCTAATACCAATCTGTAACATAACTATATCTGATACCAATTTGTAACATCCCCCATTACTAACACTAACAAATTCCATGATACCACTTTGTAACATCCCCAACTTACTGCTGAGGAATGCCACTCCAAAAATCTAGTCTGCAGATTCTATACTATAACGCTAATCTACACAAAAACACATGACGTAACACACACGATCCCAAGTTGGATCATGCCACGCAAACTTTCCTCTTCAAACAAAAGTTATAACAGTGGAATTACACATAATACAATCGTTAATGCAATCATTCAATGCACACAAGTATTATTGTGTGTGTAACCACTCTCAACACATGAAAATTACTACACACACAATCATTTTGGTGTCACACGAAGATTCAATTCTCCTTATGCGTGTGTATCTTCTTCCCTGTGCACACAATGATTCCAACCTCTTGCGCGCATGGATTATTTCCCCTTATACAGGGAAATTATAGCCTTTCCTCAGAAACTCATTATTGTTATTACAAGGTTAACTAATAGGAATAATTAATAACTGTCATACTCTACATGCACGCCAACAAATACTAAATAACAACATCACGCTTACATGTACAAACAACATCATACAGAATAATGATAATTAATTATATGCAATGTCACTCAGGAAATAAACCCATATTAGACATAGATAATTAAGCACACAGTAAATTAGACAAGAACATAAAGGACAATTATCTTTATATAAAGAGTCACTAACTGCATGCAGAGATCATACATTCCTCCCAACCATAGAAATTGTTGCTCATATACTTTCAGCAACAAGTCACACCCAAGATGGGGATTAAACTTCACCAGGGAAAAATGATTCCTAATGCCAAGCTAAGGTCTGATAATCAACATAATTTCTTAGTCCAAAGTGCCCCACTACTACAACTAGTCTACAGTCTCTCATTCCCCACATGCTTATCCCACCCCAGGAAGTGTTCCCCTTCTCTGCTCACCAATCCCTCAAATTCCCCACTTCCCTTCTGGAGATTCAACAATAGGCAGGACAGGAAGTCTCAGATCCCTGTATCTAATTTTGAGTGCACTAGGGAAAAATTCCTTGCAAATATCTCACCTGGAGAGAATGCTCACGGGCCCGACAACCCGCTTCTTTAACAACAAATATCTTACCTGGAGAGAATTCCCATGATCCTGACAATCTACCTTTTCAAAAACAAATCTCTCACTTGGAGAGAATTATCATGGGCCTGGCAACCTACCTGTTCGACAATAAATATCTTACCTGGAGAGAATGATCATGGGCCTGATAGCTCGCCTCTTTGACAAAAGATCTCTCAACTAGACAAAATGCTCACGGGCTTGAAAACCCACCTCTTCAACAATAAATAATATGGATACTATATGGTAACCCTTTTCCAAGTTTTTTTTCTTTGTAGATAAGGTAATGGTCATCCCCCTCATTCATATGGTCTGATCCATGAAGAAAATGAGTGAATAATCCCTTGAAGGAAAGAGTTCCCCCAAAAATACACTAAGATTTAACCGTATATTTGCATGGTCATAACTAGACACTTGTCACCTTCAGAATTATCTTTATCCACTTGGTGAATCGTTCCCATCCACTTTTCTATCGCACTTTTCCTGCTACGATTTTTCTTCCGCACTTTTTCTACTGCAATTTTTCTGCTGCACTTTTCTGCCACAATTTTCCTGCCGCACTTTTCCTACCGTACCTTTTCTGCTGCATTTTTTCTCTATCAATAATACATGCCCAAATAACCTTTCATAAAAATAGATATTCAACGATATTCAAGTGTGATTTGAATGAGAGACCCTTGCCTCTTATTTATACTTCTATGTAGCTTCCTCAAGGGGTTACCTTCTAACCATATTAAACCACTTTTCTTATTTTAGGGTTAACCCACTTATAAACACTTGTCCACTTAACTTAACCACTTTCCATAATTAGTAAGTTCTCCATTAACTTTATTATTTAAATAATTCATTATGCATTCTCTTTGACTTATAGTCCACTGATCACTTCACTTTATTATTTAAATAATTTCTTCTTTGCAAACACTTTGACTACTTTGACCTTTTGGGGCTTCTAGATGACTCATGAGGGTTCTCTAATTTCACATGACCATAACTTTCTAACTGTGGAGAGTTATGTGACGTTCCACAGGCCATCAGAAATGGCATGACATGTACTATCCATCTAGAATATTTTTACTTGCAAATATATCAAAACCCATACCATTATCCATCAAACAAACTTGGGTCCATTACCCAAACCTTTGTGCTACCCGAATTCACTATCGAACTTTATTCAAGGGTTGACATCAATGACAACCAACACAATTAATCAACATGAGTAACATAGTTCCTTTCATGCTCTTTTAATTTCCTTTATTTGTAGCATACCACATGCCCATTCTGACTAAGGACTCCACCGAGCCCTTCCTTGCACGCATCAGTGCACACAACAAAGTCTTCATTAGGACTAGTAATTCTCAAAACTAGTGAACTTGTCAATAAACTCTTCAAGTGTTGAAAACTCCTTACACAATCCAAAGTCCATTCAAATCACACAGCTTTCTTTTGTAAGGAAACAATTAAGTATGCAATCTTTGAGAATCCTTCAATAAGCATTTTGTAGTACCCTGGAGGTCCCATGAAGGATCTCACATGTGCGACATTCCTTGCTTTTTTCCATCCTTCAATGGATTTTATCTTCTCTAGGTCCATAACTATCCCTTCTTCTAATATGATATGACCCAAGTAATGAGTCTTCCTAAGGTAGAATGAGCACTTGCTCAACATTTTTTTGTACATTATAAACAGTCCTCACTTTTTCACCTTTGTGAGGGAAATATATATACATGTGGTCTCTCCCACAACCCAAACATTGAATATGTGGCTGTCTTGGTATTTTCCCCATTGTCTTAGTCATTATGGGCTCCTTGAGAGTTGGATGTCCTTGAGAAGTATTTATGAAAAATGGTGGCTTAGTCCCCTTTTTCCTCTATTCTATCTCACTATTCTTCTTGTCTTCCTAAGCCTTTTGGAAACTAGGTATTCCTCTTTGTTGATCATAGATACCTTTATATCTCCTTATAGTTTCCTCCAATGTCTTGGGATCATCATATTGTATATTTCCATTTATAAATGAGGGAAACCTACTTAGGTACCTCTAAATTTTAACTTGCTCATACTTGATGAATGCAACATATTTTAGCAGCTCTAAGAATATTATTTCATACTCATCTAATGTCATGCTCCCAAGCTTGATTTCAAATAAATCCTTCATTTTCTTGTCAAAGTATCTCTTGCTTAAGTATTTCTTTTGAAAATATCTTTTAAACTCCCTCCAAGTAACCGTCTTCTCATTGGTGTGTTGCACTTGCATGAACTAATCCCACTACATTGATGTTTTTCCCTTTAGTTGATCAATGGAAATCCTCCCTTCATCTTACGCAGAGTAATTATGCAGCTTGAAGTACTTCCTCATCCCCAATAGATAGTTCTTTTCATCTGCATCCTTCTTGTGTTGACCATCAAAGGTAGGGGGATTGATCTTATTCATTTATCCTTGTAGCTTGTCCACCCTAGTCCTTCTCTTATTCTTTCTGATATGAGATGGACTTGATATACTGTGTGCTTTCCTAAATGAATTCTTTGGCAAGTGACGATGATGCCTATCAACACTTATTGTTTTTCTTCTCTCACCATGAGACCTGTGATTTCTTGACTTGCTTGACTCTATCTCCTTATCCATTTTATTTTCTATTATGTCCAAGATTTTCATCAACTTGATATTGAAGTCATCTTGTTGCTCCTTGGATTTCATAAGCCTCTCATTATCAACTTTATATATTTGGACATCATTTTGTAGTTCCTTTATAGTTTCTACCAAGTTTATGTGCTCCTTTTTGGATTATGTACTATCAATACCCATACCGATATACAAATCCTTGA
Organism: Picea engelmannii; assembly: GCA_009831015.1. Taxonomy (NCBI): domain Eukaryota; kingdom Viridiplantae; phylum Streptophyta; class Pinopsida; order Pinales; family Pinaceae; genus Picea; species Picea engelmannii. The sequence goes on from ML776796.1 coordinate 698,792, forward strand.
ATTCATCATCATGGTTGTAAGGTCTCTATGCATATTCCATGATTTTTACTCTCTTTGATGATTTTGTCTTGATCTAATTGTTGTTAATTATGAAAAATGTGCAAGAAATAAGATTTGTTAGAAGAATTCATGTGACAACTTCATGAAAACTATGCATAATTTTGTCATAATCCTTAATTTTTATTTATTGGATGATTTTAATGTCCCAATTCAAAATTTCTAGGTGAATAATTGAACTCTTTTGTCCAAAAATTTCCCATCGACTTCTCCCTTGCACAATTTTGAGTCTTGTGCAGTAAATTATGATTATTTGGTATACACTGACATGCCATTTTACTCTTTCTTTATTCTTTCTAAATACCATGCACACACTGGTATTCAACACATACCAATGCATCATGTCAATATTTAATATATAAATTTTGTATCAACATTACACATGCACCACCAGTTGTTCCTTGGGTAGCCCCAAATTTTAGTGTGCACACCCCTTCACCATTTTTTTTCTGCGCATTTCCAATGCCATGCCCGACAATTTCAAAATTTAGTGCGCACACTTGCAAATTCTTATTTTATGCACACCATGGCCATACTATAATTCCAAATTCAACTACTTACCAATCTAATTTTTTCCTTAAGTAGATACTCGGCCCATGCAGGTTCAGTGCTAAACTAGGGATCTGATACCAATATGTAATTTACCCAACCTCCTATATTGGTACTGTTACCACATTGTAATGTATTTGTTACTATAAAATCCATAAATAAAACTCTGATGCCAATCTGCAACATCCCCCATTACCAACACTAACAAATTCCCTGATACCATTTTGTAACATCCCCAACTTATTGTTGAGAAATGCCACTCCAAAAATCTAGTGCACATATACTACACTATAATGTTAATTTGTGCATAAACATGTGAGGTAATGCACATGATCTCAAGTTGGATCACACCACACAAACTTTCCTCTTTAGACACCAGTTATAACAGTGAAATTAACACGTAATACAATTGCGCACACAATCATTCAATCCACACAAGTATTATTGCATGTGTAACCACTCTCAAATAATGAATACTACTGCACACACAACCATTTTGGTGTCGCACATTGATTATGTTCTCCTCGTATGCTTGGATCTTCTTCCCTGTGCACACAACTATTCCATCCTCCTGTGTGCACATATTATTTCCCTGTGTGCACGACAATTCTAGACTTGCCTCAAAACCTCATGGCCATTATTACAAGGTTAATTAACAAGAATACTTAATAATTGTCATAATCTGCATGTGTGACAACAAATACTGAAAAACAACATCATGCTTACATGTACAAACAACATCATACAAAATAATGACAATGAATTATATGCAACGTCATACATGAAATAAGCCCATATCAAACATAGATAATTAAGAATGTAGTAAATTAGACAAGCTCATAAAGGACACTTATATTTTTATAAAGAGTCACCAACTACGCGTAGAGATTAGACGTTCATCCATCCATAGACTCTATTGCTCATATACTTTTAACAATAGGTCACCCCCAAATCGGGGCTTAAACTCCACCAGGGAAAAAGGATTCTTAATGCTAGTCTAAGGTATGATAATCAACAAAATTTCTTAGTCCAAGGTTCCCCACTACTACAACTAGTCTACAGTCTCTCATTCCCCACATGCTCGTACCACCGTAAGAAGTGTGCCCCTTCTCTACTCAATATTCCCCTGGTTGTCCCACTTCCCTTCTAGGAATTCAACAACATGCAGGACAAGAAGTCTCATATCCCTATAACTATTACCCAAAGCACTAGGAAACAATTCCTAGAAAATATCTCACCTGAAGAGAATGCTCATGGTCCTTACAACCTGCTTCTTTGACAACAAATATCTCACTTGAAGAAAATGCTCACAAGCATGAAAAATCTCCTCTTTAAAAACAAATCTCTCACCTGGAGAGAATTTTCATGTGCCTGACAATCAAACTCTTCGACAATAAATCTTTCAAATGGAAAGAATTCTCATAGGCCTGACAACTTTCCTCTTCGACAACAAATCTCTCACCTAGAGAGAATGCTCATTGTCCTGACAACTCACCTATTCGAAAACAAAGACACTGGTTAGTAGATGTAAACCCCTTTTAAAGTTGTTTTCCTCTGTAGATAAGGTAATGGTCCCNCCCCCCCCCCCCCCCCTCCCCATTCAGATGGCTCGACCCATGAATAAAATGAGTGAAAAATCCCTCGAAGGAACGAGTTCCCCCCAAAATACACTAATGTTCAACCATATATTTTCATGGTCATAACTGGACACTTGTCACCTTTAGAATTAGCTTTAGTCACCTAGTGACTCGTTCCCATCCCTTGGGAACTTAGGATAAACATATTTCCATAAATTATATTTTTAAGAAATATTAATAAAATATTCCCTTGGACTTAATCCCCCCTTTCCCCTTTTTGGTGGAGTTTATCCCCCTGTCTCTTTTAGTCTGATTGTTCTGCACACAACGATGTGATTTTATTAATAATTTGAGTGTGATTACATTTTACAAGGATATGTGAACTGTCCTTCCATGCACATTTACTCAAGTGTGTGCAACACTATGGAATGTGCACACTCTTTCTTTAGAAAACAATCCTCACGCACTGCTCAAGTGCACGAAAAACTTAACCAAAACTTGGTGCCAACAAATCACTAGCCTATATATACATTTACATTTTCATTTACAATTGGGGTTCGGATTAGGGGTATTACAAGGATTAATGTCAAAATGTGAAATAAATTCATGCATGCTCAACCATAGTCAACATGGTCACCCACAGTAGTCCATGTTGAACCAAGTACATCATGGTTAACCATAGTCAACCATAGTAAAAATAAATCAATGCAACATAACCTTTAAAGAATGTTGTAATGCAACATAACCATTGAGGAATGTAGTAGTTCATCAAAAGTTAGCCAAGATGAATGTCACAAAGTGACATAACCATTGATGAATGTTGCAATGCAGCATAACCCTTGATTTCAACTGTAATTTAAATTTAAAATGAAAAATAGAGATTTTAGTATATGAATGTTAAATGTAATTCAAATTTAAAATGAAAACCAAAAAGTTTCATCAACCAAGATGAGCATTGCCATTGCAATAGATATAACCTCTTAAAGGTGGATCACTAAGAGTATAAATGTCACAGTGTGAAAAAAATTCAATCATGCTCAATCATAGTCAACATGGTCACCCATAGTAAACCATGGTCAACTAAATACATCATGGTCAACCATAGTCAACCACAATAAAACAAACTCAATGCAACATAGCCTTTAAAGAATGTTCAATGTAGAATAGCCATTGAGGAACATAGTAATTCATCAAAATTCAACCAAGATGAATGTCTCAAAGTGACATAACCATTGAGGAATGTTGCAATATGACATAACCCTTGATGTTGAGTTTAATTTAAATTTTAAATGAAAAATATAAATTTTAGCATATATATTGCCTAGTGTAATTTAAATTTAAAATGAAAAAGAGATAATTATGTCAACCAAGATGAACATTACCATCACATTAGATATAACCTATTAATAATGGATCATTAAGATAATAAAAAATAAGCACCTTGCCTCATGTGTTCTATTGAGTGGATAGGTCAATAAGAGATAACCCATTTTAGAAGGATTCCTTTTCATTTTAAATTTTGTCTTAATTTTAATGCTAAAATATATTATAAAGTGTAATTTAAATTAAAAATGAAAGAGGATATATATATATATATATATATCGATGATTTTAAAATTTAGGATTTTTTACCCTCCCATCCTAGGGGTAACTAAGGAGATGATGTCTTGAGGCCCGTGGGTTGCATACATGTAGTGCCGAGAGTCAAATGAACAACACATCCCATAGAACCCCTCTTCTTCACCATGCTTCACCACCACCACCACCAACAACAACAACAAAGAAATGTACACCACATTGACTTGATCCATAGAGGGTGACGAGTATTGTTTCATGAGGTAACTAGTCAAGTTTCATGGTAAGTATCATTTTAATACTTGGGGAATTCAAATAAATTTCAAAGGTTTCTTTCTGATTTTAAAAAGCTTTCTTGGAAGTTATATGTTTTACCATTTTTCACCTTGGTGCAGGTTATCCTGGGGTCTCTAGTAAGTTCGCCACCCCCAGGGAAATGGGTGCTACTAGGGGTCCTTCTCGATGGACCATCGTTCCATTATCATCTATCTTTTATCAATTTTCATCTTCATTCCTCTTCATATCCTCATATTTTCAGTTTTAGGGTTACATGTACCCCAAAAAGGGCTTATATCTCATTCTCTTATGGGAAGAAGGGGATGAAGTCCCAAAGGTTGTTGCAGCTAGTATCAATAAATAAATAAATAAAAAGAAAAAGTAGCCATGATCAAAATGTAGTGGCATGGATATAAGGGACACAAAATCTATAGTCCAAAAACTTGAGCTCTACCTTTCTATGCACTCTCCCTAAGTTCTTAATGCAAATGAACACCCCACCTATTTGAAAAGGACTTATAAGTATCCCACTTGAAAGGAAACGCATTTAATGAAAACAAGAAACATTGTAAACACAACTTTCAAACTATCTAAAGAAAATAAATAAAAGGAAATTATAGGGCTTGGAAAAAGGTTGTGCTCAAACAAAAGGTAACTCAAGGATGCAGTGTGCCCTCCACAAAGTAACCCATGGAAATGAGACCATATGATACCCTTGCATGTAAATGATCCCATCCCCAAAAATTTCTCGCTCATCCACCTCACATTCATCACATGGACTAGATGGGGTTCACCTAGGAAACACTCCTCTACTTGGGGAATTAACTTATCCAATAGGGCCTTTTGATAATCCTCCCATATTTAAATTTGGTAAATTGCATAAATTATTTGAGCATGTGTTTAATTTTAAAGGGGGTATTTGATGTACTTGTTTGGTTTATTCTTGTATTAATATTCAATTACTTAGCATGATTCATATGACTTGTGGAACCTTGGAGGGCATACCTTTTTTGTCTTTACAAGATCTTGCTTTGTGACATCATTTGTGGAGGTAGTAAGACACTTTGGATCTCCATGAGTGCATAAAATCCCATAGGATGGATGTTGTGCCCCACATGATTGGGGGAATTGATGATGAGTGTTGCACACTTGATGACATCATTTTTCCATGAAAAATTCCTAGGATGAAGAGGATTGCATGATGTCACTCCCCCATGTTAGAGCATTTCATTTCGGAGCATGATGTCAAGCTCAAAAGGCTTGATTTTACTTGGGTATTTCACTTGGTGTATTTTTGGGACATGAACCCCACACTTTTAGAGACCATTGGGATGATGTGGCACTTTGGGAGATGACGCCCTAGCCTTTGGAAGCTATCTTACCCAACAACCACCCTTGAAGAAGACATTGGGGACTAATATATTTTAATTTTATTACTTTTGGTCATTATTTAGCATATGTGGACAAAAATAAAATAGATTTGGTAAAAGTCAATTTGAAAAAATGAATTTGGAACTAAATTAGTGGATTTAATTGTAAATTGGGTATAGTGAGATTGGATTTTCCTCTATAAATAGAGGCAAGACTCACTTCATTTTTCATAATTCATCATTGAAACATTATTCTCTATTTATGAAAATTTTGGCCCTCTTATTTTCTTGTGCAAAGGGGATGACATGATTTGGTTCATGGAAGTATTTTCTTGCAAATTATCTTGGAGGTAATAATTTCACTTTGGAGGATTTTCTTGTGATCTAGGATTTCTCTTAGTGAATGATCTTTCCAGGTTTTCATTGGGTTGATGGTAAATTTCTGTAAATTTCTTTGATTATCTTGCTTGGAGAAACCCTAGGAGGGATATGAGTGTCTATCTCCTCCTTCAATATAATATTATTATTTAAGTGAGTCCATTCAAGGGTATTTTCAATGTTTAGGATTATCTATCCCCTTGAAAAAATTCTTGGCTAGGGTTTTAAAACTAGGGGTTAGGATGGTCTATCCTCCTAGGGTTTAAAAACTAGTTTTCCATTAATTTGTTGAGATAGGTGACGACTTGGGAACATAAGGGTTTGGGCTCAAGGTTCAAGTATTTTTTCATTTCCATCCTAACTTACTTATTAATGTCATGAATTCATTACCCCATATATAAGGCACTAGTCTTGGCTTTGAAAAATGTGAATATTTCTCACTTAAAGTCATTGGATTTGTGGATGAATTGCTCTCACTCTAAGCTATCTTTTTATGATAAAACACTTTCATTTCTTACAAGTTTACTTGTTTCTGCATTAAAAAATTAGCTAAAGCCATTAGGGCTGCTGCAAAAATTCTCTCTTACTCTTGTTTACTCACTTTTTCACCACAGAAAATTGTGCTCAAATATTGCAAATCAGTCTACTTGTTAAGGGCTACAAATTGACATATTTACTTTCTAATTTCTATGGTGAAAACGTGTTGCTATAGAAAATGTTTTATACAACAATCTAGGTATGTTATAAATTTGTGGATAACACTTACTTTACAACCTATTTAACTGTCGATATTGTTGTTCAAACATTGGAGGTTTATCTTTTAGTCAAGGGATTTCATTTCCAATATTTATTTGTTGATTTTTGAGGTGATCTATTGCAATTGTTTCCATTTTATATTGCTGATATATATTTTTATTTGCTGCAATTTTTGGGACAGCAAGGTTTCTTGTTGTTTTCCCTAGTGTTACGGGGGTTTAATTTCATGATTTTGGGTCTTGGGATTTGGCTCTAAAAATAGTTTTGTAGGTTATCGATCAACTTTCCTATCTCCTCTTCCAAATTCATCAATCTCCAAACCCTAAGAACTCTAATATAGTGACCAAAGGAGTGATCCTTTACAAACCCTACCCTTTTACTCTTCATACTCCCAATGTCACCCGGGAAGCCTCCCTTGTGGTGGAATCATCCATCACTAAAATGAGGGGATTAGTTGTTAAGGTGACAGTGGTTCTTACTCCCAGTTGTGTCGCACTAGTGACCCTTGTGGTTGACTTTTCCCAAGCAACAATTTGTGCGATAACATTTTTGGTGCCATTGTCAGGGAGGATTTTGAATCCTTTCCAATCCCATAATGACATCTAGAAAGTCTACCCCAAATATTTCATCCCTATCTTGTTTGGAAACTTTATTTGAGGGAAGTTCCCTCTTGACCTTTTGATTATCTTCTCATAAAGTTCATCCAGTGACTCCACAAAATATGAACTCGTCTTTTCAAAAGACACTTCCCAATATAAGGTTCAAACCTTCTCAAGTTTATCGACGAAGGCCTCCTCATAATTCACCTGTTTTAAAAATCTTATTTAAAGGGATCCTTACTATTACCCCAATGGCTCATACTTGGTTTGGAAACCTTTAGAAGATGTTGGATATGACCAACATCACTAGGTACCTAAATAAGCTAGAGGTGACATCTCACAAATGGTTACCAAAATTCATTGGGAACCATGTTGTTATGTCCAAAGAACAACTTGAAGATAATGGTGTAGCTATGAAAGATAATTTTGCAGAACATGAAGATGTTGCGATGAAGTTACTATCATCCTCTCTTGATGAATATGCCAATAAATGGTTCACAATCTTGCCTGACAATCATTTGCAATCACATCAAGCTTTCACAAACTTGCTCAAAAAGATATGGAAAAATAAGAAAGATAATGGAATTCTATTAATGCAATTCAACCAAATTAAGAAGAAAGAGAACAAAATGATGAAGGAATTTTATGCTAGGCTTGACATCTTGCTCAGCCAAATCCCAAAGAACTTATGCCCACCAGAAGCAGTCATTATCCTTCTTTATTTGAATGCTTTTGAAGGGTAGTTTGGTTTTTTATCGAAGGAAAATATGCCTAACAACTTATCCAAGGCCAAAGAGTATACAATACATATTGAAGAATATCTCATCAGATCCAATATTGAGCCTTTTTAGTTCCCTTGTGCCAGAGTAGAACCAAATATGAAGACGCCAACCAAAAGTGTACAAGATCTAGTCACACTTTTGGCTCAAAATTTTGATTAGATGAATACCTAATTTTTGTAGAGCCATAATCAAATCATGAACATGTTGACAAATTTAGAGAGGAAACATTCTACTCCAAGGCCTCGGTTTACCAGATAGCAGAGAGAAAGCATGGGTTGGGATTTGAATCCACAACACAAAATAAAGGCACCTGATACCTTGACTCCCATTGGGAAGGTTGGAATGAAAGGATCATTGTGGTGTTTTCCTTGTGAAGAACCCCATTGGGAAAGTGAATGTCCAAGGAAAAGGGAGGAAAAAGACCCATATTTTGTAGACAGGTTGAGTTTCATTGATACAACTTATACATTCGAGTCTGAGGAATACATTGACATCACAAAGGAAAAAACTGAGGAAGTTAGGAAGTAGGAAAAAAAGCAAGCTCGGTTGGAAATATTGAGCCAAAAGGATGAAGCTTCGAAGGAGAGGTTGAGGAAAAATATATTTTGATATACTCTAGGAAAAATAAAGTGCCAATAATACCTTCTCCAGCATCGAAGATAGTGCCTCCCCCTCCTCCACCACTTGTTCATGATTTTATTCCACAGTCGGCACCAACCATTGAGGATCTTCACCTCAACATTAATGTAATCAACATGATGGGAAATATGAACATGGTGGTGCCTATGGCTAAGATGTGAAAGATTCCTTCTGTAAGGAAATAAGTTTTAAAGGCCTTAAAGATACAATATGAAGTTGGGGACTCTCTTGTAATTTCTAATACTATGTATCATGGAAACAAGGGAGAAAACAACCCCCCTTTTTATCTCTTTCTCGGCATAAATGGTTTTCGTTTGAACAATTGTATGTTGGACTCTAGGGCCTCAACTAATGTGATTCCGTTGAAGGTTATGAAACATTTGGGTTTTCAAATGACCTGTCCTTATGGAAATGTTTTTGGAATAGATTCGAAGAGAGTAAAATTTTAGGATCTCATAGAAGAATTGAAGGTTTATTTTTATGTGTTCTCTCACATTGACATTAGGATGAATGTGTTTGTGATAGATGTACTAGATTCTTGGGGAATGATCTTGTCAAGAATTTGGTTTGCAAATATTGGTGGTTTTCTTAGTATGGACTTGACTCATGCACATATCCCTATGAGAGATGGGATATTTGATATTTTGTACAGTCAAACAGTTTCCAAGAATTATGTGACTGATCCAAATGGACTTGACTACTAGAGTTATTGTGAGTTTGATGTGACACCTCAGACCATGGATTATGATCATGGGGAGTTACCATTTGTTGGATAAGATTGTATTGATACATTATTTCTGAAGACAAATAAGTATAAGGAAAGACTTGTGAAATAACGGGGAAAGGACTGAAGATCTGTCAATATTCTCAAGAAGGATGCAGACATGATGGATCAAGAGCGTGGAAAATCTATCAAATATATCATCAAAGAAGACCCTCCCACATAGCCTTACACTGAAGATGTACCATACAATGAATTTGATGAAGTGATCCTTTCACTCATTTGGGATAAAAGGAAGGGAAGGCCAAAGTATGAAAAGAAGAGTGAAGTTATATGGTTTGGCCTTTACATTGTCAGGAAGAAGTATGGAAATGGTGATTATTATCTATCTGCCATGGATGGGAGGAAAATTCCATTACCTATTGATGGGTCTATCCTCCAATATTACATATATGGGACTTGACTTCTATGGGCTTCGAGCCTGTGGTATACCTATGGAGGCTACCTTACAGAGCCCAAGTAAGTAGGTAGTTCATTTGCATTTTTCATTTCATATGTATCATAGTTGCATATACATGTGATGATAATGTAGTTGCATTTTCTTGGATTTGCATACATGTGCTTGATTTACATTCTTTTCTTGCATCATTTCATATTTTTATGTTACATTCATTTGACTTGCATACTCATTTTGATATGTTTAAATAAACCATCAAAACAAATTTACCTTTAGTGTTTTGATTAAATTTTTGTAGTTGCAAATTTTTTCATATGAATAAAGGGGTGAGTTACACCACCCCTTCGATTTTAACATTTTTATTGAGTGTGTGTAGGCACAGGTCATAATAGGAGATGTTGAGGTTACCATGCACTCTATGATGAGCACATGTCCCCATGTAGGATCCATATGTTACCCCCCCAACCTATGGGTAACTAAGGAGATGATTTCTTGAGGCTTGCAGGTTGTAGACATGGAGTGCCAAGAGTTGGATGGACAACATAACCCATAGAGCCCCTCTTTTTCACCAGGATTCACCATCATTACCAGTATCATAGCAGTGTCCACCACATTGACTTGATCCACAGAGGGTGACAGGTCTTGCTTCATGAGGTAACTAGTCAAGTTTCATGGTAAATATCATTTTAATACTTGGGAAATTCAGATAAGTTTCAAAGGTTTCTTTCTGATTTTGAAACGTTTGCTTGGGAGTTATGCTTTTTACCATTTTTCACCTTGGTGGCTATCGTGGGGTTTCTAGTAATTTTTCCACCCCTAGGGAAACATGTGTTATTGGGGGTCCTTCTTTATCGACCATTATGCCATTCATGACCATATTTTATAACTTTTCATCTTCGTTCCTCTTTATATCCTCATATTTTGGGTTTTAGGGTTACATGTACACAAAAATGGGATTATACCTCATTCTCTTATGGGAAGAAGGGGACGAAATCCTAGAGGTTGTTGCAACTAGCATCAATAAATAAATAAAAATAAAAATCATCCACGATCAAAATACAATGGCATGGATACAAGGGACGCAAAATCCATAGTCCAAAAACTTGAGCTCTACCTTTGTAGGTGCTCTCTCTAAGTCCTGAGTGTGAATGAACACCTCACCTATTTGAAAAGGACTTATAAGTATCCCACTTGAAAGGAAATGAATTTAATGCACAAAATCAAGAAACCTTGTAAAGGGGACTTGCAAATTTTCTAAAGAAAATAAAGAAAAAGGAAATTATAGGTCTTGGAAAAAGGTTGCGCCCCAAACAAAAGGTAACTCAAGGATGAAACACACCCTCCACAAAGGCACCCATGGAAATGAGACCATATGAGACCCTTGCATGTCAATGACCCCATGCCCAAATGTTTTTCCATCATCCACCTCACATTCATCACATGGCCTAGATAGGGTTCACTCAGGAAACACTCCTCTACTTGGGGAATTGGGTTACCCAATAGGGAATTTTGATAATTGTTGGATGCAGGCCTAGCTAGGAAAAAAGGATATTTTTGGAGGAAAAGCATGTGAAAGACAAATGGAAGGAAAATAAACAAGTGTAAGAGAAGCAGGTGAAGCGTGCATGCAAGGAAGACCTAACAATGCTAGGGTTAGGGTTTTTGTAATGCATTGTAATGGTTGGTGAGCCGAGGATATAAATAAGTAGTACTTAGGAAATAGAAGGGGGGGTATAGAGAGGATATACAGAGGGAGGAGGGACTCCCGACAGGGAGGAATATAATGGTAATAAATGTATGAGTCATCAAGCTGGTGAGCTAGAGAAGGAGTGAGTGACTTGATCTAGAGGGTTAGATTGCAGGTTGAGGAGCTTGGTGCGATCTAGTCAGCCTTGTAGGGATAGAGGAGATTGTGGGAGAGAGGAAGAACTAACATTGTAACCATGTGTGACATGATATCTTTATAACCTATAATAAATCTCAAGAGCCAAATCTTTGTGGACATAGCCCAGGAGGGGGTAAACCATGGTAATACTATGTTATGTGAATGAATGAATGCATATTTATGTCTGATTAATTAATGAATGTTAGATAAATGAAGAAACTAAGTAGATTTGGTATTCCACATGCATGCATCAAATGAATGTTATAAATATATATGGGATTGAATGAATAAATTTTACAACACAAAACCTCAGATATCGCTTAGTCTCAGGCTCAAACATCTTAGTATTGTAGCCACCCATAGAGCTATCTCGGGTGAGACTACATAGTACATCTTGTGTACTATGTTTCCCTCTATTTTACCTAAGGGGTCGATTGTTTTAAAGGGATTATGTGAAGGTAAGACTAAAAAAAGGGTAGATAATGAAAGACAACAAATGGTTCCATTGTCGGTTGTGTGGAAGAAAATGGGATTGAGTATATGAGATTTGTGGAGGATGCATCAAAAGAATGTCAAAACTGATCACAAGACGTTGAGGAGAATGAGAATCTAAAAATGGATGTTGAGACCATGGAATCCCATGAAGGAAGAGATAGAAAGTTGGTTGAAGACAAAAAATCTAGATTTTGCATAGAAAGATAACATAAATCCAAAGATAACACCGTGCAAATATCTGGACAAGTACGTATTCACCAACTTGTATGCAATATTTTTCTGTGATTTCCTGCACATATTGTAGTAGTGGATAAAAATAATGAAACAAAACCACCCTACAAAACAGATCATACAGCTAGAATGGAATCCTAAAGAGATCGTGCAGCTACAACGAGTTGATAATAAGTTTACGCGCACAGTAGATTTATGGTTAGACAACATTGTTGTCAGATTTATCACAGAGTTTGCAGTAGATACAACAAAGTCATACAGCACGACTGAACAAGAGTTCGTAAAGGGACCTAAAGGTAGGTACATCATATCGTTATATACTTCCATTAAGATATTTCTATATAACAAAGGTGTAATGCCATTGGAGTTAGACAACTAAACTTCCCTACGTGCATGGGGGAAGGGGGGAAGCACTGACAGGATAAGGAGAGATGGAAGGAGAATGGGATAAAGGAAAGAAGGAGGAGGCCTTGGACCCCATTATGATGGATGAACACCAGATCAAGTGGATCATGGAAACATTTGGAAAGACGCGCAGTGGAGTACCCTACCAGTATAAGGTAAACACGAAGAAGAGAGTTGTAGCCTCGAGGGAAGGCTTGGAAAGTGATGAAGAGGAGGTAGAGGATCTCCAGGATGTGGAGCATATTGAGGAAATTATGTGCGCAACATATGAGAGGAAGACAAGAGGTCCAAGACCGTAAATAGAAGGAAACACTCATATCCATATCAGTTTCAGTGTGGAACTCATAAACCCATGTGCGACTAATACACTAAGAAGAACACCACCATTTAAATAACCAGATTTTGGGGGAAGGAAGACAATAGGAATTACATATGCACAAGGAACAACAACTGGGAGAGCCGGTTCAGAAAGAAGTAGTCAAGTATCTACACCACACGAAGGGAGTAGTTCAACATTTAGAATGGCAAGACATGATCCCACCATCAGGTTACCAGAATTTAAAGGAGAAGCATCAGAGGACCCAAAGAATAACTTGTTTATCTGTGAAAATATCTAGGAAGTGAAACAGATCACAGACGAAGACACTAAACTTGCATAGTTATCTATCACATTAAGAGATCGCGCACTGGATTGGTACATAAGTTTAGTTGCAAATATTCTGCCAAGGACAACCAAAATGATTGGAGATATCAAGAAGTTGTTGATAAATGAGTTCCAGAAGTTTATTTCATAGGATCAATACATGAACGAGGTGATAGAGATTAGACAGAAACCAGGAGAATATGTATGGGAGATTGACCAGAGATTCAAAAAATTGAAGGGAAAGCTAAAATATGTCATGATAGATATGCAACATAGGCATATGTTCATCAATTCACTGCTACCACACTTGAAGTACCTGTTCCGACAACAAAAGTTTCAAAAGCAAGAAGAGGATTTACAATCATCCCTACAATGGGAAGAGAACCAATATCAGAAGACAGATCCGGCTATAGAACATTTGAAGGAGGATTTGAAGAACTTAATGTTCTAGCTAAACTAGAACAAAGGTAAGGAAAAAATAGAAGTCGTTTGGTGTACCACATATAGGACAAAAGGACACCATAAGAACGAATGTCCAAAATTTGCATAGTACATGGCAGTAGGAATGCCAAACCCATTACCTACAGGAAGACTATGGTGCAAGATATGTAAGAAATAGGGCTACGATCCATACCGCTGCCCAATGATACAGAAGTACCAGACATTATGAAAAATATTGTATTGCAACTTTTGCAGGTCAGTAGGACACGATGACAAAGATTGCAGAACCATGGAGTTGATGAAGGAAAGAACATTAGATGCATACAAGGTGCAGGCATAAATGATGACTGGGCAAGACACACCTCATTTTAACCAAGTACCAACCTCATACAACATTGTGCAACAATAGTATAACACTATGCAACAACAATATAACATTTTGCAGCCACATTATAATACCTCGCAGTATAACTAAGTGCCTCAGTATAACACACTGCAAGGGGATTGAGATGGCTACAAAGGTGGAGGAAGAGCGAGAGGAGGCTTTGGAAGAGGTAGAGGACCAGTGGTATGTCACAACTATCAACAACCAGGACATTATGCAAGAGAATTTCCACTTCCACCAACAACTTGTATGTATTGTCGTGCATCAGATCATGACACAGAAGAATGTCTGACACTATTAGGGAAGATAGAGGAAAGGAGGAATCAGAACAATCAGAATGTTCAACGGATTTTGACAGAATAAATGGATGAAGGGAGAATCATCAACATAGTTACATGGGGAGGAGATAAAATAGGAAACAACGCACTAAGACAAGAGCCAGTACAACACCAATGGGTGAAGAAGAATGTTGAACCAAAGAAGCATTTTGATGTGCGGAACAAGAAGGAGATATTCAAGAAATCCACACAAGAATTACTAAATCCAAACATTGCATCAACATCAACTGTGCAGCATAATAAGTAAGTACTAGAGTACAATATTCCTCCATCACTGGATCACACCGAAAAACCACAGCCACTGGGACAAATAAGTACCATTAAGGGTTTTTTTCAATCATGTGTTAGACTGTTAAATGATCCATCCTCTATTAAAGTATTACAAAATATGCTCAAAAGGAAAGTTAGAACAAAAAATAGTCAATCACCTACATACCAGGAGGAGAACAAGTAGGGAGTTCAGGATGAACACCAACATTGGAGATTTCAACATGGGATATATTATACTGGATTTAGGATTTGAAGTTAATGTATTACCCAAGAATAAATGGAAATGTATGGGAGAACCCACATTACGATATTCACCTGTTCATCTGAAACTAGAAAATCAAAACAGAGTTCTACCAATTGGAAGACTAAAAGGAGTAACAATTGGCCTGGATGGAGTACAGACTAAAGATGACTTTGAAGTAATCGAGATAGTGGATGGAACAACACCTTATCTGGCATTGCTTGGTTTGGATTGGGAGTTTGGTAACCAGGTCATAATCAACCTAAAGATGTGGAATATGACCTTCAAGTCAAGAGAATATAGATTCATTGTGTTAGAATATGAAAGACTGTGCTCGTTTTACCATTGACAATACCCTTGTCACCCAACCATAGGCCAAAGCCACCCTCTGAGCACCTTGACCTTGACAGAGAAAAGAATCATGGTATCGATCCAATAGCCAAGAGAGGTTAATGCACCAAGCATAAAGTAACCAAGTTGAATAGATAGTCTCACCCAAAAACTAGCACAGTACCTTCCCCAGGACTTGCGCACAAAACTGTTGGACTGTAGTGCGTAGAAATTTCTCTTTGCAATTCTGAGAAGTGTGAATAATGAGAGACTAGCACCCTATATTTATAATAATTCTAGCAGGCTTTCCTGGGCCGACTTCTCCTTATGGGTACTAATTAATTCATATTAATTATATTTCTGCAGCCGACATCTTGTCTAGGGTTTCCTTCATTTCTTTGCTTCCTTCTAGAACATTCTAATCTTTTCAAAGGTCACAATAGAGGTTCATACCTCCCAAAGCTACCATAATATCAACACTCCCTCCTAGATAGGGAGGTATGGTCTTGAGAAAAAAGAGACCATTCAACTAGTAGTATCACGAGCACTGTCATTATTATCCAACTAGATAATCTCCTATGAAAACTGGTACAATATCAATTGATAGAACACAACTGTGTCTATCCACGGTAGTACACAACTACTCAAACTGAGACACATATTCATAAACAATCGAACATATCCACCACAGTAGTATATCTCTATTGTCTGGAGACAGGTAGTCTCCATAACAATCATCTGGTGACAACCTACACATAAAATATTGTTAAAATAAACTGAACCATCTGGGCCAATCATTCACTCACATATGTGAGATCTGAAAGAATATATGCCCTTAGTATAGAACATCAACAATGGGCTATCTTCCCTATTCTTCTCAAACAAGTAAGAATTATTATTTATGATTTCTGAGCCTGGACCATTCCTCACCTTGGGCCATTCCTCTGACACTAAACAAAGGGTAACCTGGAGAGACTAAATCTACCCTAAGGAATGTCTGTCCCTAATTGTTGAGCCTGGACCATTCCCCACCCTGGGCCATTCTTCCTACACTAATCAAAGTGCACCCTGGAGAGAATGTATAAACCCTAAGAAATGA
The DNA here is from genome assembly GCA_009831015.1 of Picea engelmannii. NCBI lineage: Eukaryota > Viridiplantae > Streptophyta > Pinopsida > Pinales > Pinaceae > Picea > Picea engelmannii. The sequence continues at coordinate 715,291 of ML776796.1, forward strand.
ATGTCTGGACCATTTCCTATGTTAACCACAAGAGGAAAAGACTATCTTGTATCAACCTCCAAAATGGACCATTCCTTGTGTAAACCACAATGAGAAATCGTTGTCTGGCAAGGAGGGCCAGTCTTCTTGAGTAACCCTCAAGAAGAGAGACTTCCCTAGACCACTCTCCATGTTAACCACAATGGGAAGTCATTGTCTATGATACATCAGTAATCTAGACCATTTCCCATGTTAACCACAATGGGAAATCGTTTTTCATCAGAAATCTCAATCCACTTTCCAAACAGGAAAGAATCTGTCCAAGTTGGACTATTTTTCAATCACAAAATAAAAGTTTTCACTAATATTTTCAGTGCTCCCTCCCAACCTAGAGCGTCATTTCTTCCCTTTCAACTAAGGGATTTATTTCCACGATCCCCATCTTCTCTCGAAAATATGAAAACTTTATTCTGGATAGAGGTTTTGTCAGGATATCTGTTGTCTGCTCATCAGTGGGGATGTACTCAAGATTTACCTCTCCTTCCTACACTTTATCTCGAATAAAGTAGTATTTGATCTCAATGTGTTTCGACCTTATTATTGTTGTCATTGTTTCTTCTCCCCATAAGAACATGGATAGACCTTGATCATTTAGTAAGGCTTTTATGGTTTATTTCAATGGATTTGTTCTTTCTTTCTGATACACCATTTTGTTGAGGATTATGAGGAACAATCAGCTCCCTCCTAATCCCTTTCGATTTGCATAATGAAGCAAATTCCTTTGATGTGTATTCTCCACCATTATCGGTTCTTAGCGTCTTGATCTTGTTATTCGTGAGATTTTCTATTTCTTCTTTGAACTCTTGAAACTTGTTGAATACTTCATCTTTTGTCTTGAGTAGATATAACCAAGTCTTTCTTGAATAGTCATCTATGAAGATTATGTAGTAAGAAGATCCTCCTAGAGATTTTACTAGCATCGGACCGTAAACATCTGAGTCTATCAGATCTAGAATCTCCTTAGATCTGTTGTTGCTGCTTGGGAATGGTTTCTTGATATGCTTCCCAAGAGCACATGCTTTGCAGATTCCTTCATGTGTAGACTGAAACTCTAGTATTCCTTCAACCATCCTTTTGAGAAAGGGTAATGCTTGATAGTTAATGTGAGAATACCTTCTGTGCCAAAGCTCATTAGGGTTGACTTCGTTGTGTACAAGATCTTCTTCATTTTGTTCTAGTAGTATATACATATTTCCTTCACGACTTCCAATAACCCTAGCATTATCTATGTTGGAGTCTTTATGCCATGATAACACCTTTCCATCCACGAAAGCTATTATTTTTCCCTTGTCTTTTAGGCAAGATATTGATACAAGATTATTTTCTAAACCAGGTACATATAAAACATTGCTTAAGTGAACATAGTTACCTATTTTCATTTTGATGGAGGCTTGTCCAAATCCTTCCACGGGGTAAGTGGTTTTGTCTCCAAGCTCTACTTTGTACGAGTTATTCTTCTCATTTAGATTTGAGAGTCTGGCTTGATCTCTCGTCATGTGCTAAGAATATCCACTATCTATTATCCACATGCCATGTTCAATCGTTCCAGTAAGTGTTGAGTAGTGTAAAAGACTGATCGTTTCACTCATGTCTTCGGTTGACTGGTAACTAGCCATGCGTTGATCCAAAACTTCAACTTCATCATTTTTGTCTTCTGAGAGAGCCAAAAGGTTCGTTGAGTTAGGGTGCATCTGAATATCTTATTTTTGAGCGAGATGCTCCATCATAGGGTGTCAAATCTGAGATTAGGGTTTCTGCAACTACTTCTGCTAGTAACCCTAGCAGTAGTGTCTTTGGAAGCTGCTCCTGCTAGTAACCCTAGCAGTAGTTCCTCAGTGAGCTCAATATCCTAGCGGCTATGCTTCCTTCCATCATTTAGACTGAATGAAGGGGGTGTGGGCCCATAACCTTTTAGAATATGAAAGATTGTGCTTGTTTTACCATTGACAATACCCTTGTCACCCAACCATAGGCTGAAGCCACCCTCCGAGCACCTTGACCTTGACAGAGAAAAGAATCATGGTAGAAATCCAATAGCCAAGAGAGGATAATGCACCAAGCAAGAAGTAACCAAGCTGAATAGATAGTCTCACCCAAAAACTGGCGCAGTACCTTCCCCAGGGCTTGCACACAAAATTGTTGGACTGCAGTGCGCAGAAACCACTCTCTGCAATTCTGAGAAGTGTGGATAATGAGAGACTGGCACCCTATATTTATATTAATTATGACAGGCTTTCCTGGGCCGACTTCTCCTTCTGGGTACTAATTAATTCATATTAATTATATTTCTGCAGTCGACATCTTGTCTAGGGTTTCCTTCATTTCTTTGCTTCCTTCTGGAACATTCTAATCTTGTGAAAGGTCACAATAGAGGTTTATACCTCCCAAAGCTACCATAATATCAACACATTGTGCCATTGGACCCATCCGAAGAGGAAAGGTGTGTAGAACCTACTTGCTTGGACCTGGAGGAAAATAACCAGTTGTATAGAAAAACTACGCGAGATGAATATTACATGAATCCAACTGCAGATGGGGTACTTAGTTGGAGAAGAATCACCTTATGTGCATCAGAATCAAATATGGGATTAGAAAATTGGCAACAGAGGTTACATGAAGTCTCCACAAGAAGATGTGCAAGAATAGACCATGCAGTAAGATGGGTAGGTACAAAGATAATAGAACCTCCCAGCTTCCATGGGGTGAACGACTTAGAAGCATTCTTAACACAGTATGAAGATGAAATATTAGAAACTCAAAGGCTCTTATCCCTGGATATAGAACTCAAGGCAACACCTACGAGATGGTGGGGTGCGCACAAAGAAAAAGTGAAATATTGGTACCAATGTAAACGGTTAATGCGCATTAGGTTTAGCACAAAACAAGGAAGCAACCAACTAGATAAATATGATGGACATGGAGCACCAGTAGAACACTTGGATAAGTGTAGAATTCTATGGAGGATGACACCATCGTAGGAATGGCCTCATCATTTTTTTCACACATTACAAGGTATCCCGACAAACTGGTATGCAAACCAAGAACTGCGTAGAGGAACTACGACCTCGACAATATTACAACAAAACTTTGCAGTCACTTTATCATTTGAGCATGATAACACCAACATAGAGGCAACACTTAAACAAATCAAAGGGGTGATATTCATTAAAGAACCGAAGGTTGAACTCATGACATAAGAACAACAACAAAACAAATAGACAATGAAAGAACTACTATCATGCAACCACATGCAGGGAGAAGCACCAGATGAAGATGGCCCGTGTGATATTCAGATTGAGGAAGTTGAAGGCAAGAGTGCTAGTGGGGAAAAACACCCTTAATACTACACTAGGGTTCATAATGTAGGCAGATCACAACCCTCTAAAAGTCAACTACGTTTCTAACTACCCCAAACATACCGTAGACTCGTACAAGAAAATAAAAATGAGAAGGATCAGGTAATTGTACCTCTATTCCATGTCTAGTGATGATCCTCTCATGCTTGATAGCTTCACTGACTGCAAAATTCCTCCCAAGTCTAGCCTGCATTCAAAGACAGACAAATAGAGAGCTACAAGCATGCATTTCATGTACAAACTAGGGTTAGATGTTAGAATAAAAGCATAAATCAAATGTAGACATTTGACACATCATGGTTTGGGACAGGAAAAGTACTTCTTTTATTGATAATACAATGATCACTTACAACCAAAGTCGGCTACTGCTCCACGAACCTAGTCCAGGCTCCTCTTCACCAAGATCCAAGTGCACCTTCGTCTAGCTTCTCCTCTCAACCTTTGGATCTCTTCCTGGGAAGTGAATGGGTTTCTGATGGACAAAGAGTGGCTAATTAGGAATGCAAGGGAAATTCTCACAAAAGGGCTGCAATTACTTGGGGCAAGGAGGGGATGTTAAACATGAAAAGTTTCACTGTTCTTATGTCCAGTTGTGGAATGAGACCCCAACACCTCCTTTTATATGGTAAAATGATGGTTATCCGGTTGGGTGATAGGCTATAGGTGGTGGATTAGTTGGGAAACTACCCAATAGCCCGTAATCTCAACTAATTCCTTGCAAATTTTTATTTTTTTCAACTTTTTCAAGTATACACGAGCTGTAGCGGTGCAACATGTGTACGTACATGGGTTGTAGTTGTGCAGAAAACATATGTATGCGGGAAGTAGTGGATCAGGGTGCGTACATCTTCAAAAATTTGGTTTTTTAGAAGAGCAACTCAGTGATGGCTTGGAAAAATATGCAAGTAAGAGGGACAAAGCCTAGGTATGCACATGTAGAGTGATTTAGGGATATAACAAAGAGAGAAGTGGAAGTTACAACTCTAGAATCATAAGTAATTGTTGCACCAATCAAGGTGAATAAAGTAAACATTGGGACAGTTGAGAACCCCAAAATGGCTAGCATTGGAGACTATTGGGATGAGAAAACAATGGAAAGTATAACAGAGTTACTGCGCGAGTATAAAGACCTGTTCCCAACAACGTTCACAGAAATGAAAGGCATAGCAGGAGAGCTAGGAGAAATGAATATACCACTTGGATCTGAGGAAAGACCGATCAGACAATGACCATATAGACTGAATCCCATATACAGAAAAAAAAAAGTTAAATCCAAAATCGATAGGATGTTAGAAGTTGGAATCATAGAACCTATTGAGGAATCAGAATGGATAAGCCCGATGTTAGTTCAGGAGAAGAAACAAGGGGGGGTGTGAATATGTGTTGACTTAAGGAAGTTGAATAATACGTGCCTACATGACCTATTACCTACTCCCTTCACAGACGAAGTGTTGGAGAATGTAGGATTGCAGTTATAGGATAATGCAAGTGTGCAAAACAGAGCGATGACCTATCCTATATGTTGGTCAGTGAAAATACCTGCCAAAGTCATGAATGGGTGGCATGATGCTATAAACCACAAGAATCCCACCAAAACCAACTCCATCCATTACATTATTAGTCCACTAAGCCAAAATATTTAGCAAAAACTATGTAAAGTGGGTAAAATTTATCTATAAATAGTAAAAAATAACCAATTTACCATATCATTTGTATTTTTTACCCAAATAGTGCATTTTGGACCAAATTGCCCCCGATATTCAACTGTCAATTACAGGATATACAAGTGACTTAATTGACAACCGTCTAGACCAAGTAAGTCTTCTTTCCTTTCTCTTCATTTCTAGTGGTTTAAAATGTTAATTTAGGCTTCAATTCTTGAGTATTTTAAGGCGTAAATTAGAAACTAGGGTATACGGGGGTTGTAGATCATCGGGTCACATATACGCAACCCTATACATGACTGTTATAAAAACAGACTATGTATATGCATCCCTATACACAAATGTGTAACCTCCAGCTTGTGTACAAGTCCGTGACTTGAATTTTTAAAATGATATTGACTCAAAAATTGATTTTAAACTTGCAAGATTGTGCTAGAGTGGAAAGAAAGAGAGCATGAAGAGGTTGATGTTGCAATAGAAAGATATCCAGAGGCCCAAATGGCATTAATAAGGTGTGGGCTATATAAATTTTGGGCTCTCAAAGGCATGAGGGATCAAGTGAGACTACTCCAGATGTTGGTGAACTACTGGGATATAAATACAGAGGCCTTCAACCTTGATGGGAAACCATTGAGGATTGAAGTCGAGGACATATACTTCCTAATAGGATTCTCATGTCAGGGTGAGGTGGTAAACCTAAAATCCCAAGGAGTTGGGACTGGTATGAATATAGATGACTACATAGCCACTCATTGTGTTGTAGGGACCGAGAAGGTTGGGAGCCAACTCACGATCGAAGTGATCAACAACCTGAGTCTCGATATCATTTTCCTAGTGTTTACACGGATCACGGGGTCAACCTTGTTGCATCAAGCATCAAGGCCACTTATGTTCTACTCGGTGGAGTGCTTGAAACCAATGGTTTACAACTCGTGCACCTCACTAATGGCCAACATGAAGAGCCAACTAACAGACTGCAAACAAGGTAGAAAGAGAAATTTTGGGTTTGCATCTATCTTATGTGGTTTTTTATTCTAGTGGGTCCTAGGCTTGGGCTCTAGAGTTGATATTGTTCTTCATGGAATTAGTGATCCATCCATGGCATGGTGGATCGAGGTGATGAGGTGGTTGGGGGGTGGTAGGGTACCAACACCCTACAACGACAAGTTTTTCTTCTAGTGGCGTCGGTAGGTGATAGATCTGGATGAATACCCATATGCAGGGATCGACTTCAGAGGATATATGGACATACCATTGCCACCAGGTTCTGCCTATGGAGACATAGGTATGCATTTTATTTTTGAATATTTTATTTTTTTGTATTTTTGTAGAGGAAAAAAATAAAAAATGGATGATGTCAAGTACTAACTCAAAAATGTATTGTTACGCAGATGTGGGTCTGTGTAGGTCGGACAGACTCCCACAACATCAGTGGAGACACTAGGGGGATGAGCCAGCAGGAGGAGATTTTGAGAGAGTGCTTCAAAATATGTCTTGTTTGACGCAAAGAATTCCCATGGTTCAGGTAGAGGATCTGCCAGAGGCGATGTAGCAGCAGGTGGTAGGTGTGCCCTATGCTTGGGTGAAAATATTTTGACATCTCGCAAACTCCATACAATGTTATCATGACACACATCTGGCTCCACAGACGTAGATGTCATGGTTATTGTATTGATCGCCCGTATATGTATTTTGAGGGTGTGAACCCCAATTTTGTACTATGATGCCATATTTTTTGGAGAGATGAAATATAAAAAACAATTGTCTTCAACTTTACTTATATTACAATGTGTACATTGGTGAATGTGTTTTATTTTCTTTAGTTATGTGACAAATACCAATATAAAACATAATTAGCGTATGCATCGGATACATAATTAGAACTTCTAGGTATGTGATGGTAAGTAATAAAATCAAAATGTCATTCCAAAATTTGTACCCATAAGAATCGTCGGAGTAGAGTAGGGTCTCGCACATAGTAATTTCATTCAACTGGCATACTACTAATTGGGAATCCAGGTGAAATTCTAAAGAATGAATACCATGTGAAATGGCATCACGTAAAATCTCTATAACGACACTATATTCAGACACATTATTCGTTGATGGACCTAGACAAACGGCACCTGAAGCCACTAGTTGACCCTCGGGTGAGTAAACAACCCAAGAAGAAAAAGCCAAGTTCTATGTATGATGACTGGCATCGTCTGCAAATCCTAAGTAAATTGACGACTCCATTGACATATTCCAACCAAGGGAAAACTCGATAAGAAATTCGATGACACAAAGGAAAAGATATATATACACTAAAACATATTAGTATACAAAGAGTTACGACCAAGCTTGGGGCTCAAGAGTAATATCTTTTCAAGTAGAGCCCATTCCTGGGCTTAGCTATAATATTCCCTTCGTAATCTTCTAATTCATAGGCTTCTTTTTCTAAGACATGTTGCGATATAAGGACTGTGCCACATGGGATTGAACTTGCCTACCCCTAATGGTTCTTTGGATTGGTCATAAAAGAGTACCAAGTAACTCTCATAATACTGTCGAGGACAAACAGACTTATCATACTGGACCTTGACATGTCGTTTATTCACTTCGATAGTCGTAGAGGAATATCAACACTGCTCGTCTAGGCTCTCTAGGCATATGAGGTGTTCTTCAATCTTGGAAGTGTCAGGTAGGAGATTAACTTCCTATCTAAGAGAATGGATTTCACATTCAATAGGAAGAATCGACTCCACACCATGTACTAACTGAAACAGAGAAAAATCGATGGAAGTATTCACCGAGGTTTGGTATTCCCAAAGCATAGGGTAAAGCATGATATGCCAGTCAGATTTTCTTTGGCTAACATTTTTCTACAAAATGGTCTTAAGAGACTTGTTCACGGCCTCTACTTGTCCATTTTCCTGGGGGTAATAAGGGGAAGACTGACCATGTTTAAACCCTAGTTTTGATGCTAATTCTTTCATCATTTAATTATGAAAGTGACTACCATGATCAGCGACAATCTCACTCAGGATTCTAAACCTAGATATAATTTGATTGAACACAAAAAATGTGGTAGTCTTACCATCATATTTAATTGTAGGCATGGCCTCGGCCCACTTAGTAAATTATTCTATGGCCACGACAATGTGTTGATGCCGCCTAGCCAAATTTGGGTTGCAATCCACAAAATCCACCCCCCACTTGGTGAAGGGACTGGCAGTGAAGAGGGGTTGGATGCGAGTGCATATTTTGAGTGAACACCTGGTAGGGGTGACACTTCTTGACCTCTTCTACAAAATCTTTAAAAATAGATTTCCAAAAATAACCAGTGCGCAAAATCTTATGGGTTGTCACAAGCTCGTATAGATGACCACCACAAGCCCCACTATGATATTCATTAAGAATAGACTCAGCCTCTTCGTGGGTCAAAGAATGATGCAAGATATTATCTATGCATCGACGATAAAAAGTGTTGTCAATGATAAGGTAGTTCTTATCTTGCTATCGTATACGTCTTTGATCATCTCTTGAAAGATGTTGAGGGAACTTCAAGGTTTGAATATAGATAAAAATGTCTCCATATCAGGGGTCAGATGAAGACATAAGCAAAATGTATTCATCCGCAAATGAATCGATATGAATAACGTCCTCATCTAACCGAGGTAAGTTTGATATTAACTTGGAAAAAACTAGTGATTTCTTGCATTTCGCCGAAGCAAAATTAAGGTCAAACTCTTGCAAGATGAAAATCCATTTATTATATTTTCCCCCTATGATACGCCTAGTAAGGACGTATTGAAATGGGTTGACATCAGCAACTATGGTAGTTTGGAAAAGCAATATATAGTGTTGTAATCGTTGAATTGTGTGAACAACAACCAAAGCTAGCTCCTCAACATGAGAATACTTGATTTTAGAGCCAACTAAGTTTTGAATAAGATAGTAAATGATGTTCTCATGGAGATCATCATCCTCTTGAACTAAAACCATACCAACCCTCCCTTCGGACACAACGATATAAAGCAATTAATCTCTACTATAGGCTAGAGGCTTCATCATAGATGTTGATACCAAGTCTTTCTTCATAGCATCGAAGGACTATTGAGCTCGCTCATCCCATATAAATGGAGTTTCCTTATTCAGGAGACGCACGAAACCCTTAGTAATATTGACATATTTTACTATAAACTGACGTAAGAGGTTATATTTCCCCTGTAAACCTTGAAGCTGATGAATGTTGTGCAGGGGAGGTAACCAAAGTATTTCCTCAACGTTTAAATGATCCACCATGATCCCAAACTCATAAACTAAGAATCCTAATATAAAATCCGACCTAACGCAAAATTTTCACTTATAAGTGTTCAAACGGATGCAATAATAGAGGCATATTTCAAAAACTATCCAAAGGTGGGTAGAGTGATCCATTCTCTTGTGAGAGTGAGCAGCGAGATCATCAAGGTAAGATTCAACTCTATGCTTGAGATCATGAAAAGCAAAGGTCATGGCTCGTTGGAAGGTTGCTCCGACATTTTTAAGGTCGAAAGGCATATTCAGGTATGTGAATGTACCCCAAGGACAAATAAATGTCATCTTATGTTGATCCTCGGGTTTAATATGAATTTAGTTGTATTCTAAAAATCCATCCATAAAATAGAAAACCTCGCTTCTTGTGCACTCATCGAGAATATGATGAATGAAGGCTGTTAGGAAGTTGTCTTTAGGACAATCCTTATTTAGGTCTCAAAATTCCATGCATACACGGATGGTTCCTTTCTTATTATTTATGGGAATGGGATTGGATACCCATTCAATCAAGAAAATCACGTAGATAAAACCAACATTCAGTAGTTTCTCCACCTCTGCCTTAGTAGCAGGGGCCTTCCTAGGATTAACAGCTCTAATTCATTTCTGAATAGGCTTAGCATCTAGGTAAGTTGTAATCTCATGTTCGACAATTCGAGGGTCAATTCTTGGCATCTCTTCATATGACCAAGCGAATAAATCACAGAATTCTTTGAAGATCTTAGTGTAGATCTGAATTTCTTTAGGCAAGCAATTTTCACTTATATATACATTTTCAACTTTACCAGGAATATGAGAGATATCGATCATGACGGTAGGAGAGATATCGATCATGACAGTAGGAGAGATACTCTCAATGTTTCCCTCACCATAAATTTTGTTCTTATCAAGTGGAACTATGACGTGACCGACTATCTCACTCAAGTTGGATCTAAAATTGTCTTGTTCGATCCTAACAAGATCTAGGAGGAAGTAACAACGATGATGCATACCATCCCATGGCCTATCGGAACCACTCATGGCCTCCAAAATATCGTCATCTGAAGGTAAAGTGTCATCGAGGCAATCATGTGAGAAAGATGATGAAGTGGCCCATATGGGTCGAAGAACAGGATCCTCCTCGTCCGTCTGCGGGGGAATAGGATCTAGGTCAAAAGTAGAGTTGAGAACAACCTAATACGATATCTTTGTCACTGGCAGTGGAATTTATATTCCAATATGTGATTGAACTTCACAAGACATAGTCGGGGAAGGTAGGGTCCAAGGATCATTAAAATACGAAGTGCGGAAAGGAACGGACCTCATTTTTGAAGCATACCTATTGTACATGGCATAGATATGATGAATTGGTGCAATAAAATCAAAGGTACCCATAAGGGAGTAATACATTATGACACCAATATTCTCAGTTGTCGGCTAATAATCTTTTATCACGGGGATCTATGGTCCAACTGATGCATTGGGGATAGTGTATGCAAAGGACAACTGATCGATCATCACGATTTTCCTATCACGAGGAAAACATAAAGTACGGAAGATGGACGATATGAATGCAGTCATAGCATAAGTCCAATTACGTCCTAGTAGTGAATTATAGTCAATGGGTGCATCAAGCACCTCGACATCCACCTCCACCATCTTCCCACATAGTTGGACCGGGAAGGTAGGAATAATTCCATGGGAATAGAAAGAACAACCATCAAATGCAGTCAACATGGTTGGATACTGAGAGAGGGTCAGAGAGCCAATGTATTTCCAATAGGTTAGGTACATCACACATGTTGCAGTGCCTTCATCAATAATAGTACGTTTGATGGTATAATTTGAGTAATTCACATGGATTTGAAAGGCCACATGGTAAGGCAAGCGAGTCTTCACATTCATGACGTCAAACTTGATAACCTTAGAGCCACAAGGTTCTAAATATCCTAATGTAGATAAAAAGGAATTCCTCTATGAAGGAAACATCTAGAGTGCCTCCAGAGATGACATCGTGCAAGGGGTTTGACCCAAGTCCTCAACAATATAGTAATTTTGGGCAGCTCTAGCATTAGGGTTGTGCGTAGAGAGTTTGAGTACTCCTTTCAGAATATGAGGTAGAGGCTCTGGTTTTTAGATATGTAAAGGCATCTCCAGAGGAGCGGGAGACTCTAAACCTAGAACAACATGTGAAGAAATGTAATCATGAGACCGAGTTGCTACATTGACCTGAGACTTGACCATATTGATGCATAGACGGTCATCATCTTGTGTTGGTGGATTTTTACTTCCACTCGCCACATTTTCAGCATTAGAGGAGCTTGAGGCCATGTGTTGATTCTGCAGAAAAGGATTAGTCAGTATAGTGGGCGGTAGAGATAAAATCCTCGTAGATTCCATGAGTTTTGGGCACAAGTGGGTAAGGTGATCATCAATACAAATATTTCAAGGAAACTTCACCTTTCTCCTTTATTTCTTTCCCTCATCAACATTATTATTCGATTTATCATTGTTAACGTTTTCCTTTGGTTTATTTTTATTATTATTATTATTCCTCCCACCCTTATGATTGTTACCACATCCTTTCCTTTTATTCCCTCCTGGTTGTTGGTTACCATTCACGTTGGTCAACGATTGCACAAAATGTACATCCACCAACTGAGTGGGAGTGGAGGACACAGATGAAGATTTCCCTCGTATAGACTAGTTTAGAGACAACTCTTTCAAGTGGCTTGTCACCAAGTCTGTGGATTTAACATTTGTGGATCCTACAATGCCATCAGCATGAGGCCTGGAATTTTGTCTAGGGTCGTAACTTGAACTTGGTGAGTCAAGAATAATTTTGTATAACATCCTAGAATGAGAATATATAAGATCTAATTGTTGGGCTTTAAAAATCGCTTATTCCTTAGATGTAACTTTGGATGTAGAAACATCCTTCGAAATACAAGGTTGTAAAGACTCAAGGAACCATTCCAATTGAAACTCTGGAGGAATGTAGGCCTTGATCAACCTCTTCCATCTATGCCACTCTTGGATGTGATCCAAGATATGGGTAGATTTGTCCTGGAGGAAGGCCAACAGAAGTTCTATGACGACATAGTAACGACCCAAAAACTAGAAGTGGTTGAGGAAGACTAAAACCATCTAATTAAAATTTGCATACACCTCCCCCCTGGTATCTCTATATAACATTTTGCTGCAACCCCCATGAGGGTGCGTTGAAACAATATTAAATGAATAGAATCATCGTTAAGGGAATTAGAAGAGCACCAAAGATGGAAAGTAGTGACATGATCACTAGGATCCTCACCAGTATTACCCTCAAATTTTGGAATATTCGAAGGAATCTTGGTGGGGATGCGGGTCCATGTCGATTCATGACGCACAGGGTCATTCATTAATTTTGACAAGTCTGGAAAATTGAGTGTGGCCAAAAAAGGGAGATGGGTTTACAACATCTGGCCCCAAGCTCCCAAGAAATATTGTTGTTGGGGAATTGCATCCCATCCATAGTTCTGGTATGCACCATGGCCCTGTCTGGGATTGTAAAACCCCCCTCTGAACTGATTCATAAAGGGTTTTTTGGGCACTGCTCCAGTAGGAATGTTACGATGAGGATTGTAAATATTGTCCCCAACCGAAGTAGCTCTAGGTTGGGGTTTTCCCAAAGTGTGAAATTGACCTCCTCGGGGTGTGAATCTGGAGGATAGAGGTGGATTCGTCATGCCAAATGTGTTGGTCAGAATCATTGTGGAGGAGGTAGGTGTAAAGGATAGACCATAAGTAGCAGCTTGTCCTCCAGGTTGACTACTCCATCCATGAGCATTAAGATGAGGATTAGACCCAGGGTGAAAATGAGGTAGGCTTCCAACCATAGGAGTCATTTAGGGAATATGATCATCACCAAAGGAGAATGGAATATGTGAAGGAGCCATGCCCCCAAGTCCAATACTAGTATTCGGATTAGACTTTGGAATGGAGGATGAAAATTTCGATGTGAAATTTGGAATACCATAAGAAAAATGGCTAGAGGTCATAGGGATGGACTAAGTATTGTAGCTCGGTGAATGAAAAAGAGGCCCAAAAGGGTTCATGACTATATATTGAGTATTAACTATAGGCCAGACAAGAGTGATGATGGGAACCTTTGACACTACAACCATGGTGTTTGAAGGTGTCGAAGGAGTACCATTAACTATAGTAGGTATGGGAGTTGAAGGACTCCCATTATCTTTCTGACTCGACTCAGTACTCATACTTGTATGACCACAAGTTTGGTAGGTGGAGGTGTGTGTGCCACGTTTGATAACTTTACGCCTTTTAGAATGAAAATACTCAAGATGCGGTGGTAACTTTAACAAACGACGAGACCTGTGAGGAAGTTGTTTTGGCTCCACGATGACTCAAGACTTGCGATATAAAAACAAATCCTAAGGCCAACTAATAATCAAAGATCACACCAAAATAAACAAAAGTCCACTATGCAAACAAACAGAATAAAGTGGTTGAAAGGGGCCTCCCTCTCTAAAGTAGGTATGCCTCTCCCCAAAGGGGCCTGAGACTCCCTGCAAAAAATTGGAGGTATCAGAATAAGTTATAAGGGCCCTCGTGGGCTTAACAACCAGTCGGCCATATCCCCCCAGAGAGGTAATCCTCCATAAAGTTTGTATGTTGTCTGACCCTTATTTGACCTAGGGTACCTGCAGAATAACCCCTGCAAGTAACCTATGTGACTACCTATGTCAAGCAACTAAGCCACTACGATATAACCAATGCGTAGGAGAATAGTCGTAAGTCAGGTCCACTATATGGGTAGGGTAACATAGCCTAAAATATTGAAAGAAACACCTCTCATAGAGGTAAAGGTACTAGCAAGACCCCCATATACAAATAGATCCCCAAAAATATCTCTTATGCTAAGAAGGTATTGGAGAGATATCTCCTCAACCAACTTTACACGACCTCGTGCTTAACTCCGATGTGAGTGAAGCCTCCTAACGTCGCCAATTATACAATGGATTTCACCACTCCCTTAGTCAAACACACATGTTGAGTTTAATAGCCTTGGAGAAGTTTACTCACAAAATTCTATTCCAAGGCTTTAAATCTTAAGCTAGTTTGTGCATCTTGAAAAAATAAAATCGTTTCTAATCAGTTTTAAATGTATCAGCGTTACTTTTAGTGGCTTTGTTTACTCAAAAGGTGCGGTCGTGAAACTAATGTTGTTATGACTCAGCAAGTAAAATAAATGAATATGAATATAATGCACAGTCCTAACTTCAATTCTCAATAAATGATAAGATTTTCAAATTGCAACTTTCAATTCAATTTTGCAATTTCAAATAAGATGCAATATTTCCATACATGTACTAAGATCAATTATAATAACCCAAAAGATCAAATGCCAACAATGAAAAATGTATATTTTTTTTGTATTTTCAATATAAAAGAATGAAAATGAAAGGACTGAACAACAGCTTGATATAAAGACCCTCCTATATGTAAACAAGGAAAAACCAAGTAGAATATCAAGAAGAAAACACCCAACCCAAGATGAAAGGACAACCAATGAAAAGGATGATGAGAAAGAAAAACCGCCCGAAATTTCAACCAAAGAAAGGTTTCCTATCACTCCGCAAGCACTTAACAGTCATGATAGAGACCTAAGAAGAATCAGCAACCATCAAAACTTACCCAACAAACATCAAACTCAGACATTAAGAAAAAAAGGATGATGGACATGACTGTTCAGGAAAAAGCTGAGTATATATGATTCCTACATAACGACAACTCGCGTATGTATGCGCATGTCACGAAAAAACCCATGTATATGTATTGAAACAATGCCAAGTTAATAATAAGGCCAAGAAACTCATACTCAAAATAAAAATAGGCTATCAAGCAATTAGACGACAAGAAACTTTAAGATAATCGAGAGCAATCAAATGAAAAAAACACTCCAAACCCCGAAAACAAGATTCCTTCCCCAGTATGGTTGCCAATTTTGTTACAAGGAAAATCACTCTATGGCATGGAGTAAACCACAACAGATGGAAATGGCCACAAAAATAAACTCTGATATCAAGTATGCTATATAAACAAATATTCTAACAAAACAAGATAAATAGCCTACCTCGTCCATACATTCGATGAAGTCCATCGTTGAGCACTTGACACAAAGCAATACACCTGCAACTTTTCCTCAACAACCAATATACGCAAGCATATGGTGATAATATATAAAGTTAGCACATATAATATCATAATCCATCATACTCATAACAAATACGCCCATGGAATAACAATTCAAATATTTGCAAGACATTAATTGGACGAGCAAAGAGTATTTCTATTAAAATCTAATAAATAGAAGTGTATGAATGACAAACTTCTGTGTCGACACGTTCGGAACCGAGAAACTAAGTCCCTTCTAGTTGGTCCTCCACCAAAGGCAAGCTCATATAAGAGATACAATGAGGTTCTCCATCAAATATGGAAAAACTTGGGGGTTGAACAATGTGTTCAGACTTAAAAGGACAAAGGGATGCAGAGTCAAAATGAAGCGATTGATTTCTCTAGAGTAACCTTGCTCTCAAAGTTGAATTATTCTCCTCTTCTCCACAGCTTGGATATGGCCCATTTATATCCTTCAAATGGAACTAAAGTGTCGATTCGGAATGTTTCCAGTATATGGAAGGTCAAGGATCATGGATCTTGTGACGTGACATGGAAACCCGACACCATATTTTTTTAATTTTGGGCACAAAACACGATGTACACAGGTTGTAGTGGTGCAACCTATGTATACACATGTTGTATAGTTGTTAGGGAACGTATATGTGGAAAAATACAATTTTTAGCTCTGGGAACTGCAAAAAGGGACTTCAAGTCTGCATAGGGAAATGGAAAAGGCCTTCTGAGCAAGTTGCATGGGGTGAGACAAATCTTGCTATAACAAGTGACCCTTGATTTTCAAGATATTTTCATGAGATTTTATCATAAGGAAAGGAAACTGAGCTTAGAGGTATCCAAGGGAAACCCTCTAAAGTGATCATCTCTAACAACATGACAAAATTACTCAAAAAGGGACACCATGATGTAATTGCACAATTGTGCTCACTAGATGTTCAAACATATATATCCTCTACTCCAATGGATCTCCAAAAAGTTATCAACAATTATTCCAAGGTATTTGGAGAGATTCCTAAGGGTGTTCCACCTTCTCAAGATCATGCCCAGGATATTCATTTGCAACTAGGAAGTGTGCATCTAGTCTTCCATGTTTCTTTCTTAAAGAAGATAACCAGTGAGAAGATCCCAATGTGAACTATTTTATCAGATATTAATGAAGGGAAATTCATAATAGAATCATAAACAATCCTTGAAAGGGATTAAGAAGCTGTGAAATCAA
Source organism: Picea engelmannii (assembly GCA_009831015.1). NCBI lineage: Eukaryota > Viridiplantae > Streptophyta > Pinopsida > Pinales > Pinaceae > Picea > Picea engelmannii. Next base: position 732,042 of record ML776796.1, read on the forward strand.
GCAACTATTGAGTACCTCGTCAAATGGAAGAATTACCTACCAGTGGAAGAGGAAACATGGGAAGATGATTTATTCATGTAGACTCACACATGGTTGTCAAGTGGTTAGTAAAACACTTGTTTGAAGAGGAGGCGCATGTTAAACCCTATAGAAAGATCCATCTTAATAATAAAACCCCTTATAAATCCCTAGATATTGAGTTATTATATTTCTAGTATTATATTAGTAGGTCGTATATAACCTTTCATTGTACCCTTTTTATCATATATATATATACCAATGAGACCTAGTCTTTGGATCATCTTATCACATCTTTTATTGTATTTTGAATTGGATATATTATAAAAGGAGGTTCCCCCTTGAAGTGGATTGTATTCATTGACTTCTTATCATTTTTAAGGCATTGGGTCATAACACCATGTAGCCTAGAAATTTATTTCATATTAATTTCTTCAATGTTGGTTGTGTTATGTGTCATCTTTATCAAAATAGAATGTGTATCCTTCATAAGTTTCCACCACTACCATGGTGGAATCATGTTTCCTTTTTTTTATGGAAAAATTTGTAAAGAGTATTGTGGTAAAAATCTCCCATTTCCACTCATGAATGGGAAATGGATATAGAAATCTCGCTAGATGTATGTGCTTAGCCTTTACCTTTTGACATTCCATGCATCTAACAATAAAATCATCCAAGGCTCCTTTAATTGCATGCCAATAATATTGACATATTTTAGATGCAATTGTTCATTGATATCATGGATGTCTGACATATGGCACGTTGTGCATTTCTTTTAAAATTAAATTCCTCAACTCCTAAGAATTAGGAACATAAACCTTGTTCTCGTATAAGAGGATTCCATCATATTCCATTTTGTAATAATTGTATTTATATTGTACATTATGTTGAATGTTTTCAACATTTATGTCAAAGTCATTCATCTGTGATCAACATGAGTAATCCTATGGGTTTACTTGAAGGAGTCTCCAAAGTGGTCCCCTTGTGGCGTAGCTTTAACCATGCCCTCACAGGAAGATGATTTGAAGAATCCCACAAGAATACCCAGAGGTGTGGTCAAGAATCATCTATATTCAAGTGAATATTCCTACATATGTCCAAGATCAATATTGCAAGATGGATATTGTTGAAAGTATTACTTGTGGTCAATTTGGATACCCTATATTTGAGGGAATGTTTACCCTACATAAATACCTCAAATGGAATCACAATTTATATGGTTGGAAATATTATTTTGATACCTTTTGAATGGTATATTAAATTCTCTCTAACTCTCTAGGAATGAGGAGATATGAATTTTTTCGTCCAACTCCCTAGCCAAAAAATTGAAGTCACCTCAACTAATTTTTGCGGACTATAAATACAGGACATAATTTCGCATTTTTTTTGCAACCAAGCAAGAGATCAATTCTGAGGTGTGCACAAGGTGTTTGGGGTGTCTTCTGGTGTGCAAGAGAAAACTAAGGTCTTCCCTTATGGCATTTTTTATTCTCAAGGTATGTTATAAGGTTGTGATTTTGTTGTATGTTATCCTATGAAGTTGTGATGTTGTTGTCATGTTGCCATGAGGTTGTTGGGGTTTATATGTGGACCCATGTGGACCTAGGATCTCTATGTGGACCCGGTTTGTGAGGCTCATCTTTTGGATATTTTGGCACATGATTTGAGGTGTATCCTTGGAGATCTTGGAATAGGTTTTTATGTGGTTGTTTGGTTTTGTATGTGGACCCATGTGGACCTAGGATCTCTATGTGGACCCATTTCGATGATGATAATTATGTATCAATAATAGTGACATAGGCAATGACTGTGACTGTGACTGTGACAGTTTTATTCTTTTATATGCATATCTGAGGGTGGAAGGAAGGGGCAAGGAAAGGGGGTTGGAGCCTCCTTCCAGTTGGAATTGGAGAATCTAGGGAGTTTTAGGTTCCTTAAGGTTGGTGCCTTTAAATCAATGGTTTGGTGCCACCTTCCAGATGGATCTGGATAATCTTGGAAGTCGTAGCTTCATATTAATATAATATTGTTTTTATATAAGAAAATCATTATGTGGTTTTCTTCCATTTGGATTTCCACATAAATATGTTGTGCACTGTGTATTTATTATTTTTCTCTTTACTATATATCACAATGCATTTATTTGATTGAAAATTTAAATTTGTTTAAATGTGCTAAATTATAATTGATCAGTTTACCTTCAGAATAGTCTAATCACTGGAAAGAAGATCATGAGAAAGAATGGAAGGTCACATTCCAAATGGGATTCCACCATTTGATGGAAATAATTATGCATACTGGAGAAACAAAATGCAAACTTACTTTACAGCTTTAGGAGTGGATATGTGGTTCTCAGTTGTCAATGGCTATAAATTTTTGAAAATACTCCAAGTGATCCATATGAGAAGAAATTAATGAGTTTTAATTCAAAGGCTAGGAATGTTATCATAAGTGGGATGACACCAATTGTTTCTATCAAGGTGATGGGTTGCAGCACACGTAAATAGGTTTGGGATAAACTTCAAAATATTTATGAAGGAAATTTGAAATTCAAGGGGGTCAAGCTTCAACAACACAAAGCACGGTTTAAAAATATAAAAATGAATAAAAAAGAAGATATTGCAACCTATTTACTCATACTAGATGAAGGTTCCAATTCCAACAGAGGATTAGGAGAAGAAGTCAAAGAATCCTTGGTTGTACAAAATTTTTTGAGATCACTTCCTTTGAGATATGATGCCAAGCTCTTGGTTATTAAAGAAACTATGGATTTGACCAAAATGACAATGGATGAACTAGATTGGACCCTCACAGCATATGAAATGAGAACAGATACAGAAAATGGATAGCCAAATAGAGAAGCATACTTTAAATCCATGAATAAAACAATGAACAAATAACACAGAGTGGAAGAAATACCAAGTGATGAATCAGATGAAGAAGAATCATATTTCGTAAGGAGGCTCAAGAGGGGAACCAGAAAATACAAAGGAAAGTTACCTTTTAAATGCTTCAATTGTGTTAGAATAGGACAATATTCCAACAAATGTCATTTTGAAGAAAATAAAAGCTTCCACAAGAAAAAGAGTCTTTACTCCAAGGAGGACAATAGTTCTTAGATGAATGTGATGGAGAAGAAAGGGAAGTAAGGGAAGTTCTCTTCATAACTCAAAAAACTCATAATGATGGCCACAAAAATTAGGAAATAGATGAAATCAATTATGAAGAAGAGTCTGATGCAAAGACATAAGAAACAAATATATAATCTTCATGGGGAAGAAAAGACATCACATAAAGTGAATAGAAAGATGAAGAAAATATTGAATAATTGAAGCATGCTAAAGAAGAAAACATCAATACTAGAAACAAAAATGAACTGAAAATTTGTGAAGAAGAGAATCATGAGCTTGAAAAGAAAATTGAAAGCTTGAAGGAGAAGTTATATAAAGCCAAGAAGACTAAATATTATGAAAAATTAAAATCCGAATTGGATCACGCAAGAAAAGCGCTAATGTGGACAATGGAAAAGTTGAATTACTACAAGAAATTTGAAGGAAGTATTGAAAATTGAGATGAAATTATTAGCAAACAGAGATCACCTAGCGATAAGACAGGACTAGGATATGAAAATAGTTTGAAGACAACATACACAGATAAAATAGATAGGGAAGATGAAGGAAATTCTAGAAACTATGAAATTTCCTTAAGAAGTGGAATAAACAAACAAAAGGGAGTTGAAGAACAGTAGGAACATGACACCTCCAACTGGAATAGAAAATCATAATTTAGAAGGGGTGAGACACCAAGAAGGTCATTTTCTAAAAGGTATGAGAGTATTTTTCTTGGTCATTATTATGCTTGCAAAAACTTTGGACACAAATAAATTAACTATAAAATAAATGCAAGAAACAACTATATGAGAAACATAAATGATTATGGATATCCAAAGGACAATCATGTAAATAGTAGATCTAGAAATGCTCATGGATTTGGCAATATAAATTGCAATCCAATTGATCCATTGATGGATCAAAACATTGTATGATACAAATTCAATAATATTGGTCACAAAGAAAGAGATTGTAGAAATATGAAATAATATGCTCCTATCATAAAAACAACTACGGTATGGGAAAGGAAAGAGAATCCAAACAAGGAAGATTTGTTATTAGTACTTCTTGATGAAAATAAAGAAGATGAATGGTACATATATAATGGGTGCTCAACAAACATGATTGGGGACCAAAACAAATTGATCAGCTTATAGAAAGGAAAAAGTGGCAGTGTTGCATTTGGAGATTACTCCTCTGTCAAAATACTTGGAAAAGGTGTATTGAGCCTTAGAAGTGAAAATGTAAAAGAAACAAATGTATTATCATTTGAATATTTGAACATAATCTTCTTAGTGTCAGTAAAATATGTGATCAGGGATACAATATTAAGTTTGATTCTCGAAGATATGAAGTCAGAGAAGAATCCCCGGGAAGATTGATTGCAATAGCAACAAGAATACAAAATAACATATACATCCTAGAAAAAGTGGAGAGAAAGAGGATTCAAGTCACACAAAAGAGCTCCAAGGACTATAACAAGGAAGGAAAGGATAAGAAGACAGAAAAGGAAGGTGGAATACTCTTGAGCACCATGAGTTCAAGGGGAGCAACCCAAAAGAGAAGAGTTACCATTTTCCATTGATTTCAAAGGGGGAGAGAAAGATCAGGAGCATGATGACAGGGGGAGTATGAGTGTTTTTATCAATTACAAAGGAGGATATTGTTGAATGTTGTTTTCATTGATGTCAAATTCATTCATTGGTGATCAACATAAAGAATCATATGGGTTTACTTGAAGGAGTCTCCAAAGTGGTCCTCTTATGGTGTATCTTTAAGCATGGGCCTCATGGGAAGACACTTCAAATAATACCACAAGAATCCCTGGAGGTGTGGTCAAGAATCCCCTATAATCAAGTCAATAAACCTATAGATGTCCAGGATCAAGATTATTACATGGAGATTCTTGAAAGTATTATTTGTGATCAATTTGGATACCTAATATTTGAGGGAATTTGTACCCTATGTAAATAACTCAAATGGAAGCACAAGTTACATGGTTGGAATATTATTCCAATACCTTTCCAATAGTATATGGAAGTCCCTATAAGTCCCTAGGAATGAGGAGATATGAATTTTTCTATCCAACAACCCAGCCAGAAAATTGAGGTCATCTCAGCTAATTTTGGGGGAAAGAATTACTATAAATACAAGACAAAATTTCACATTTTTTGTGAAACCAAGGAATATATCAAGTCTAAGGTGCACACAAGGTCTTTGGGGTGTAGTCTAGTGTGCAAGAGAAGTATAAGGGATTCTCTCTTAAGGTCTTTTTTTATTCTCAAGGTATGTTATAAGGTTGTGTTGTTGTCGTATGTTCTGCTATGAAGTTGTGATTTTGTTGTGATGTTGTCGTGAGTTTGTTGGGGTTTATATGTTGACCCATGTGGACCTAGGATATCTATGTGGACCCAGCTTGTGAGGCTCATATTTTGGATATTTTGGCACATGATTTGAGGTGTATCCTTGGATATCTTGGCACAAGTTTTTATGTGGTTGTTGGGTTTTATATATGGACCCATGTGAACCTAGTTTGATGATGATGATTTATCAATGATAGTGATAGAGATAGTGATAGTGATAGTGAAAGTGACAGGTTGATTTGTTTACATACATATTTGAGGGTGGAAGGAAGGGGCAAGGAAAGGGGGTTGGATCCTTCTTCCAGTCGTAATTGGATAATCTAGGGAGTTGTAGCTTCCTCTAGGTTGTTTCTTGTAAATCAGGGGTTGATGCCTTCTTCCAAATGGAGCTGGAGAATGTTGGAAGTTGTAGCTTCCTATTAATGTAATATTTTTATTATATAAGAAAATAATTTTGTGGTTTTCTTCCATTTGTATTTCCACGTAAATTGTGTGTGCATTGTGTAGTTGTTATTCTGATATTTACTATATATTGGGATGCATTTATTTTATTGAAAATTTAAATATTTTAAAACATTTTAAATTATAATTGATACTAATTCACCCCCCCCCCCCTCTCAGTATCAACAATTGTAATTGGAGCAGGTTGTCTTCACAATAGTCTAATCACTAGAAGGAAGATTGTGAGAAAAAATGGAAGGCCACATTCCAAATGGGATTCCACCATTTGATGGAAACAATTATGCATATTAGAGCAATAGAATGAAAACTTACTTGATAGATTTAGGATTGGATATATGGCTCTTAGTTGTCAATGTCTATAAAGTTCGTAAAAATACTCCAACTAATCCAGATGAGAAGAAATTAATGAGTCGCAATTCAAAGGCTAGGTATGTTATCAATAGTGGATTGACACCAACTGTTTCTAGCAAGGTGATGGGTTGCAACACAACAAAAGAGGTTTGGGATAAACTTCAAAATATTTATGAAGGAAATTAGAAAGTCAAGCAGGTCAAGCTTCAAATACACAGAGCATAGTTTGAAAATCTAAAAATGAATGAAAAATAATATATTGCAACCTATTTACTCAGTGTAGATGAAGTTGTCAATTCCATCAGAATATTAGAAGAAGAATTCAAAGAATCCTTGGTTGTACACAAAGTGTTGAGATAAATTCCTTTGAGATATGATGTCAAGGTCTCAGCCATTCAAGAAACTAGGGATTTGACCAAAATGACAATGGATGAACTACATGGGACCCTCACAACATATGATAAGAAAAAAGATATAGAAAATGGAAACCCAAATAGAGAAGAATATTTTAAATCCACAAAGAAAACAAGGAACAAAAAACACAAGGTAGAAGAAATTCCAGGCGATGAATCAGATGAAGAAGAAGCATATTTCATAAGGAGGCTCAAGAGGGGAAATGGAAAATACAAAGGTAAGTTACCTTTTAAATTATTAAATTGTGGTAGGATAGAACATTATGCTAAGAAATATACTTTTGAAGAAAAGAAAATCTTCCACAAGAAAAAGAATATTTACTCCAAGGAGGACATCAGTTCTTCAGATGAAAGCGAAGGAAAAGAAAGGGAAGTAAGGGAAGTTCTCTTCATAACTCAAGAAACTCATAATGATGACCACAAAAATTATGAAATAAATGAAATCGATTCTGAAAAGAGTCTAATGGAGAGACACAAGAAATAAAAATAGAATCTTGTTGGGGAAGAAATGACATCATAGAAAGTGAATAGGAAGATGAAGAAAATATTGAAAAATTGAAGTATGCTTAAGAAGAAAATATCAAGATTAGAAACAAAAATAGAGAGTTAAAAAATGAATTGAAAAATTGTGAAGACAAGAATCATGAACTTGAAAAAATAATTGAGAGCTTGAAGGAGAAGTTAGATAAATCCAAGAAGACTAAATATTATGAAAAATTAAAAGGATAATTGGATCACACAAGAAAATAGCTGATGTTGACAATGGAAAAGTTGAATTACTACAAGAAATTTGAAAGAAGTATTGAAATGTTGGTTGAAATTATTAGCAAACAAATATCACCTATGGATAAGATAGGATTTGGATATGACAACAATTTGAAGACAGTAGACATGGGTAAAAAAGACAGGAAAGATGAAGGAAATTCTAGAAACTATTCAAATGCATTAAGAAGTGGAATCAACAAACAAAAGAGAGTTGAAGAAGAATGGGAACATGGCACCTCCAAATGGAATAGAAGATCAGAATTCAGAAGGGGTGAGACACCAAGAAGGTTCTTTTCTACCAAGTATGAGATTATTTTCTTTGTCATTGTTATGCTTGCAAAACCTTAGACACAAATAAATTCACTATAAAATCAATGCAAGAAACAACTATATGAGAAACAAAAATGATTATGGATATCCGAAGGACAATCATGTAAGTAGTAGATATGTAAATGCTCATGGATTTGTTAATAAAAATTATAATCCATTTGATCCACTAATGGATTAGAACATTGTATGTTAAAAATACAATAATCTTGGTCACAAAGCATGAGATTGCAAAAATATGAAAGAAGATGCTCCTATCATAAAACCAACTAGAGTATGGGAAAGGAAAGAGAATCCAAACAAGGAAGATTTTGTATTAGAACTTCTTGCTGAAAATAAAGAAGATGAATGGTACATAGATAGTGGGTGCTCAACACACATGATTAGGGACCAAAACAAATTCATCAGCTTAAAGAAAGGAAAAAGTGGTAGTTTTGCATTTGGAAATTACTCCTCTGTCAAAATACTTGGAAAAGGTGTAGTGAGCCTTGGAGGTGAAATTGTAAGAGAAACAAATGTCTTATTAGTTGAACATTTGAAGAATAATCTCCTTAGTGTCGGTAAAATATATGATCAAGGATACAATCTTAAGTTTGATTCCCAAAGATGTGAAATCATAGAAGAAGACTCAGGAAGCTTGGTTGCAATAGAAACAAGAAGAACAAATAGCATACACATCCTAGATAAAGAGATAAAGAAGATTGAAGTCACACAAAAGATCGGTTGATTAAGGTTGGTTGTCATTGATGTCAACCCTTGAAGAAAGTCCAGTAGAACATTATGGTAGCACAAAGGTTTGGGTAATGGACCAAAGTTTCTTTGATGTAAATATGACTCATTATTGTCTTTTCATGTTTGATAAAAATAAAAATGGATGAAATCAAAAGTAGTCCCCTTATGGTGAAAGCCCTCATGGGAAGACGCTTTGTGGATTGAGTTATCCTAGAAGTATGGTTAGAGAACCCATGCTTAATTGTGGAATAATGAGATGAAGGTCAGTGAATTTTTTAATGAAACTATCCTATATGGATAGTGTTTTTCATGCCATTTTTGGTAGTATGTGGAACGTCACATAACTCCTCACGGTTAGAGAGTTATGGCCATGTGAAGTTGGAGGACCCTCATGAGTCATCTAGAAGCCCCAAAAAGTCAAAGTGTTTTCAAAAGAAATTGTTTAAATAATAAAGTTAATGGAGAAATCCCTAAAATAAGGAAAGTGGGATGCTACATGAAAGTATAAATAAGAGGCAAGGCTCTCTCATTTTAATCACACTTGAATATCATTGAATATCTGATTTTATGAAAGGTTATTTAGGCAGGTATTATTGATAGAGAAAAATTGCAGCAAAAAAAGTGTGGAAGGAAAAGTAAGACAGAAAAATCATGGCAAAAAAAGTGTGACAGAAAAATCGTGGAAGAAAAAGTGCGAAAGAAAAATCACTGCAGAAAAAGTGCGGCAAAAAAATATCGGCAGAAAAATCACGGCAAAAAAAGTGCGGTAGAAAAATCACGGCAAAAAAATTGTGGTGGCAACATGGTTGGGTCTATTTATGAGATATATCGCACATATTTTTTGAGGTATGTTTTGTGAGCTAGGGTTTATCTCTTGAGATGTTATTTGATGTTCATTATTGCTGCATATATCATATTTGTTGAGGGATACAGTTGTTATTTTGTTGTTGATATTTTGCATATGGTTATTGGTCATTCGGTTGTGATGCATTGTTGAAGTTGTTGGTTTATCCTAAGGCTACATAATAGTGAGGTTGTGGCACATGGTTATAGTATTTGGTTTATGGATAGAGTGATGAAAAATTGTGGCAAAAAAAAGTGCGGTAGAAAAATTGCGGCAGAAAAAGTGTGGCAGAAAAATCACGATAGCAACATGGTTGGGTCTATTTATGAGATATATGGCACATCTTTTTTGACGTATTTTTTGTGATCTAGGGTTTATCTCTTGAGATGGTATTGGATGTTCAGTATTGCTTCATATATCATATTTGTTGAGGGATACAGTTGGTATTTTGTTGTTGGTATTTGGCATATGGGTATTGGTCTTTTGGTTGTGATGTGTTGCTAAATTTGTTGGTTTAGCCTGAGGCTACATAATAGTGAGGTTGTGGCACATGGTTATAGTATTTGTTTTATGGATAAAGTGATGAATTTTTTATGGTTATATTGGTGTATGTCTTTGGTATATGGTTGAGGTACATGTTGGGTACATAGTTGAGACTAGTTAATGAGTTGGCACATACACGAGTTGTATAGTTGATGATGTTGGTACATCTTGATGAGTCATAGTTGATGTGTAGTTGATGCATGGTTGATACATGGTACATGTTGGTTCTATTGGACACACCTACCACACTTAGAGGGGGGGGGGGTGAATGAGTGTGGGGCTCTTTTTCCCAAAACTTCCCTCTTGCACAAAAACTCATCAATTAGCATTCAACATTTATTCATTACCC
>ML776796.1:744614-755658 GCA_009831015.1 Picea engelmannii
GGTTTCCACTTGGACATATAACATTCTCATCAAGGGAATCATATCAATCAATTACTTGACATCAACCAATGACATCAATCAAACCAAACCATTTACATCAATGATATATGATCCAACAATCTCCCAAGTAATCAAACCATTGGAATCAATGACAACATGATCCAATAGGTTCAAGTTATTGGTACAAGTTGTTTGGTGCATTTTGATTGGTACAGGTTGTTACAGGTTATTGGTACAGGTTGACAATGGTAGTGGTTGATTCAGTGACAGTATCGGGTTTTCTACATTTGGAATTTATATTTCAGGGTGGTTGAACGGGGCAAGGACAGGTGGTTGTAACCACCTTACAGTTGTATCCGAAGAACATAGGGGGTTGTAACATCCTTCTGGTTGTATCCAGAGAATCGGGGAGTTGGAGCTTCCCTAAGGTAGTATCCTAAAAAACTAGGGGGTTGGAGCCTCCTTCCAGTTGCAGCTGGAAAACAAAGGAAGTTGGTGCTTCCAATGAATGTAATTTTTCAAGACATATAAGAAAAAACATTATGTGGTTTTCTCCCTCTTTGGGTTTCCACATAAAAACAATGGTGTATTGTGTATGTGTGTGATTTCTTATTTGTTCATTGTTTATTTATTCTGTAATCATTGGATGATAATGCTACATTGATATAACACTTGCATTTTTGGTGAAAAAGGATAAAATTTCTCTATTACTGATTCACCCCCCCTCTCAGTATTCCAACAATTGGTATTCGAGCAGGTTCCTTCAAAAATCAGTTTAACCACTGAAAGGTAGATCATGGAGAGAAACAACATGTATAAAAATGGAATACCACAGTTTGATCAACAGAAGTATGCATTTTGGAACATCAAGATGAAAACATATATACAGGCATAGGGATTTGAAATTTGGCAATCAATTGTAGATGGATACACAGCACTAGCAGTTCCATCAACAAATGACAAAGCAATAAAACTCGGTCAGAATAACTCCAAAGCCATTAATGCACTTTTGAATGGTCTTGGAGAATCGATATTCACCAAAGTTTCACATTGTAAATCCACTAAAGAGATTTGGGACAAACTTCAAAATATTTATGAAGGAGATTCAAAAGTCAAAGCAACAAAGATTCAAACTTACTGAGGTCAATTCAAACAACTAAATATGAAGGAAGATGAGAATATTGCAGCTTACTTTTTACGAGTCGATGAAATAGTAAATGCAATCATGGGATTGGGAGAAGAAATCAAAGAATATGTAATTGTTCAAAATGTACTAATATCTCTTTCTATGAGATTTGACCCTAAGATATCAGCACTAGAAGAAAGAGTAGATCTGAACTCAATAAGCATAGACAAATTACATGAAATCTTCACAACATATGAAATGAGAACTAAATAGGAAAATCTAGATATAAAAGAAGCAGCCTTCAAATCATCCAAAAAGTCAAAGCAAAAGGGAAAGAAAAAAGAAAAAGAACATAGCAGCAACAGTGATGTCTCAGAAGATGATGACAAAGTGGCCAACTTTTTCAAAAGATTGAACAAGGGAACCAATGGCAGATATATAGGTAAGCTTCCTTTGATTTGTTTTAATTATGATGGTATTGGTCATTTTGCTAAAAAATGTCCTCATAAGAAAAAGAGAAATCATGAAGGTTACTCAATAGAAAACAAACATGTAAAGGAAAAAGAACCACAAACAAATTTTTCAAGAAAATCTTATGCACCAAAGAAGGCATCTCATCATCAGATGAAGATGAAGCCAGTGACAGTGAGACAGAAAGATTTATAGTCATGGCAGTAGAAGACTCTGTAGAATAATATGAAGAGGCTGAAGAAGAATATGAAGAATCCGAAGAAGAATATGTAGAGGAAGAAGTTGACTACCAAGAAGAATTGATGTGTGCCATAGAAGTTATCAGAAGAGAAAATAAGAAAAACAAGAAACTACAAGGGGAACTAGACAAGAAATAAGACACTCAAGAACTAGAACAAATGATCACAAATTTGAAGGTTCAAATAGAAGAAGATAAAAGAATTGAAGAAACACTCAAAGAACAACGAGAATAAAAAGGCAGGATCATTGGAAATTTGGAAGCAGAGATTGTCACATTAAGAAAGGATCTTCAAAAGAAAAATATGTAGAACAACTCAAAAATTTTGGATGACATTATCAACAGTCAAAAACCTCATCATGACAAGTCCGGACTTGGATACAATCAGACAGAAAAGGGATCAAGCTCCAAAACAAAAGAGCAAGAAATATATCCAAAAAGATATGCAGAAACAATCAAATGGGATAGGAAGATATACAAGGAATATTATAGGGACACTCCTCCACTGATAATATTAATATTTCAAAATCAACAACCGACAGATAGGCCTCAGGAAGAAGAATAATTCATAAGAGTACCTCCTTTCAGAATATCTTCAACTCCCAGGTATCAAACTATATTTTTTTGTTTATGTTATGCATGTAATAATTTTGAACATAAAGTTGTGAATTGCAAAGATAACAACAGGAACATAAACAACTTTGAAATTCATACACAAAAGGGTTATCCAAGAAAGCCTAGTGAAACACAGAGAAGAAGTTACAACAAATTTGAATCTTTGACCACTGAAGTGGAATGTTACAAATGTAACAAATTTGGACACATGGCCAAAGATTGCAGAATGGCAGTCCCTCCTAGAGAACCAAAACAGAATAACAACAGTCACAGACATGAACCTCGGAAAAGGACATGGATAAGAAAGTAGAATCTGTATAGCAATGAAGAATGCACACTCTCTCTACAAGCTAAGAAGAATAAATGTGGATGGTATGTTGACAGTGGTTGTTCAAAACACATGAAAGGTGATAGAGACAGGTTTCTTACATTAAGAAAGGAAAGAGATGGATCAGTCTCCTTCGGAAATGATGATTCAACTCAAATCATTGGAAAAGGCACAATCAGAATTGGGAACAAGAATACCAAGGTAGAAAATGTTCTACTAGTAGAATATATGAAACATAATCTTCTAAGTGTGATTCAAATGTGTGACCAAGGTCATAAAGTTACTTTCGATTCACAAAAGTGAGAGATAAGAAAAGAAGGTTCAGGAAAATTGATTGCTACAGATGCGAGAACTTCAAGCAACATATATGTGTTAAGTGAAATTGGAAATGAAAAGTGTTGTCTATGAAATGAATATGAAATTTGGCTATGGCGCAGAAGAATGGGTCACATACATTTTGATAACCTTGTCAAAGTCATAAAAAGAGAACCAGTCAGAGAAATGCCCCAGATCAAAAAAACAACCAACACTTTATGCAAGCATTGTCAACAAGGAAAGCAAACAAAGACTAGGTTCAAATCAAAGGAATATTCAACAACAAGACCACTGGAAATTATGCATACTAATCTAGTTGGACCAGCTACAACAAAGGGTTTAAAAGGTGAGAAATACTTTATGTTATTAGTTGATGATTATATAAGAATGATTGTAGTTTTCTTTCTCAAGAATAAGTTAGAATCTTTTGAAAAAGTCAAGATCTACAAGGAAATGGTTGAAAATGAAATGGATTCAAAAATCAAATGCTTGAGATATAATCATGGAGGAGAGTTCACTTTAAAGGAATTTATGGACTACTGCAGCAGTCGTGGAATAAAAAGACAATTATTCGTTGCTAGGACACCTCAACATAATGGAGTTGTTGAAAGAAAGAACGGGACAGTACAGGAAATCACTCGAACAATGCTAATGGATTCCAAATTGACAAATATTTTTTGGACGCATGCAATGAATACAACAACTCACATTCAAAACAGAGTAATGCTCAGAAGAAACACTGACAAAACTCCCTATGAGCTATGGAAAGGAAGACCAGCAAATGTGAAGCACTTCAGAGTTTTTGGACATGGCCGATATGCAAAGTCAAGAGTTCTGAGAAGTGGTTGACACAGGTTGATAGAATTTATTTGAACAAGAGAATGAGACATATGGAGGACTCTGGCAGCATATACCCAATGATGAAACCATGAGATGCAGGAGGCATCAATGAAATTTTCTATAGGGATTGGAAGAGTAACCAGTCGGTAGAGAAGACTTTCTAACAAGGTCAACTTCCTAAGGCCATGTTAATCCAAAAATTATGATGATGAATGGACTCAATAACTTTTTGTTCTTTTCAAAGGCGACACAATTGCTGCCAATGAAAGATAATACTCCCTTCCCACCCGTCTTTTTTTTGTTTTTTCATAGACAAATGAATGCTATGATACAGAGGAGGAAACGAGTGTTGCAAGAAAGAAAAAATAGTTCCAGCAGTGGAACATACCTATGCGCAATGCAAGGAGATGCATGTGAGAGATGGACACTCAGGGGAATGTTCCCTCCTCGGTATAGGGTGTCAAATTGCAAAGGATAAAAACAAGGCTTTGCTTGGTTGAGGATGAAAAAACTGGTTTATAACACAAAGCGAGAACCGACTATAGGCTCAATACTTCAAATAAGGGCATGAGATGAAATCACAACGTAACACCAAAGAATGTTATTTTTTATGTATTTTAGTCTACTTGGTGTAAAAAAGGGATAAACTTGTGCCAAATAGACATATTTTTAAATCCGATTTATGAGTGTGAAAGAGACAAGTTCACTCGGCAATATTTTTTCTTTTTGAAAATGAGTCGGAAAAGAGCTTAACTAAGAATCACGACCTTTCAATTCCAATTTAACGAGTGTGAAAGGGACAAATCACTCGAAAATATTTTCACTTTTTAAACGAGTCGGAAAAGAGCTTAACTTGGACTCGCTTGGGAGATTCTAGGCGGCAAGTCTTGGGGGAGGCCAAGGCTCCCATGCTGGACTTCTGTGGAATATCATTATCTTATGAATAGCTTACATAAGCTTGGGAAAACCCAAAGCTCTCCAAGTCAAGGAGGATAAATCACTAATGGAGTATATAGTCTCTGTGATGGATTGGATAATGTCTCTCACTGGGAAAGACACAGGCAAGGCCATTAGACACCACACGAGGCCATCCCAATCGAACTGAACTTCCTAAGGACTTAGAGGGAGAGTACTCGGGGAGAGGAAAAATCTCTCTCATTCAGAAGGCGTAGGATCAGCAATGTTCACAACATGGTTGAAGGATGCATCACCTTCTATAAAGAGAGTAGGATTGACCATAGATTGCATTGGTACGACCACTTCTTCAATTCTAGGTTGAAGAGGATGAATGATAATAGGGATAGGGGACACGTCACCCTCATCAACTAGGGTAAGGTCTAGAGATGATTACAACGGTATTACCATCATGTCAATCAAAGGAGAAACAAGGTGTGGGGAAACCACAAATGCTTCAGAATCTGAAGGGTCCTTGGGTGAGCCCCATGCTTTTGGTATCCCAACTGTGGTTGGACATAAACAAGTAAGGTGATATCCTTTTCAAGTCCTACAAAGGAATTTAGGCTTACATTTGAGGCGTCTAGGCTTCTCAATGCCCCCAGCGTCGTTCACAATGGTTGGTGACATGCTCTCAACATGACTGGAAGAGGCAAGAGATTCATCTCCTGCATGATGTATAGAGGTTGGATATGTGGCATTGGTAGGACTCATGGTGACTAGAGTGATTCCCCCAGCATGATTGGCAGCAGTTGGGTGTGGATTGTCAACATGACTTGCAAAGGTTGTCGACCCATCTCCAACATGAATGGAAGAGGTTGGTGATGGAGATACAGTATGACTGATAGTGAGTGGACTAGTGGTGAGTTATGGCATTTGATACAGAGGTCCAGGGAAAGATTGGCTTTGAAACATTGTAGGCCAGGAAGGGTCCTAGTTTACCCCCTGTCCTTGTCTGAAAAGGTAGTATCCTCCATTGAATTGGTTCGAAGAGGCTTGTATGAGCATCATCACTGAATTCTTTTAAGAGACAGAGGTATGATGAGGTTCTTAATCAATAAGGGAAGATCTTGGGGGATGAACATTGTGTTCATACCTAAAGGACAAAGGGATGCAGACTCAATATGAAGTAATAATTTCTCCAGAGTAAATTTGCTCTCAAAGTTGAATTCTTTCTCCTCCTTTCCATACTCAGAATTGGCCCATTTATAGCCTTCAAATGGAACTGAAGGGTCAAGTCAGAATGTTTCCAATATATGGAAGGCCAAGGATTAGAGATCTCTTGTCGTGACATAGAAACCTGACATTTAATTTTCATTTTGTGGCACAAATATCAATGTACACGGGTTGTAGTGGAGCAACCTGTGTATACGCATGTTGTATAGTAGGCAAGATGCGTACATGTGGAAAAATTTGTATTTTTAGATCTGGATTTATCAAATAGGTATGATAAGTCTGCATATGGAAATGGAAAAAGGCCCTATGTGCAAGATTTCATAAGGTGAGGCAAATCTTTCTATAACAGCTACATCAAAAGAGAATATGGCATAATGGGAAAGTTTGACTCTCGTGTGGACAAAGGAGTACTTATTGGTTACTCAAGTATAAGGAAAGCATACAAGTGTTACAACCTAAGATTGAACAAAGTTGTGGAAAGCATCAACATAACAATTGATGAAATAGGTAGACAAGAATTAAAGGAAGAAGAAAATGAATCAATGGAATAGCTTTACGAAGAAGAAACAAAAGATGAAAAAGAAGGGGAAGATGAAGAGGATCTGACAGAAGCAGAAGATCAAGTTCAACAAGTGCCTCCAAAGACACCTAGCAGACGAGTACAAACGAATCATCCTTCAGATCAGATTATCAGAAACAAATATGCAAGAGTTGAGACTAGAAGAAGAATGTGTTCACCAGAACAAATGCACCTATCACTCTCATATACGATTGAACCAACCTATTTTGAAGAGGCCAACAAGGATGGATTTTGGAATAATGCCATGGATGAGGAATTGGATCAAACAGAGAAAAATGACACTTGGGAATTGGTTCCAAGACCAAAGGATAAGAATGTGATCGACACAAAGTGGGTATACAAGAATAAATTGAATGAAGTTAGACATGTTAGAAGGAACAAAGCAATATTAGTATGTAAAGGATATGCACAGGTTGAAGGAAACAACTTTGAAGAGACATTTTCCCTAGTTGCCAAAATGGAAGCAATCTAATTGCTTTTAGCGTATGCATGCTCCAAAAATATTAAAGTTTATTAGATGGACATAAAATCATCTTTTCTGAATGAGGAACTTGAAGAATAAGTCTACATTGAACAACTAGAAGTATTTCAGTTGTCAGAGAATGCACATTATGTGTGTAAATTAACGAAGGCCTTGTCTGGTGTAAAACAGGCTCCTAGAGCATGGTACTCTAGACTGGATAAATATCTATAGTAGGTAGGGTTCAGAAAAGGAAGTGTAGACATCAACCTCTACATCAAGGTAAGTCAAGATAGTATTTTATTAATTTAAGTTTATGTTGATGATATTACTTTTGGTAGTGATGATGACAGGTTAAGCCAGAAATTTGCAACGAATATGCAAAATGAATTTGAAATGTCATTACTTGGAGAATTATCCTTCTTTCTGGTACTTCAGATACGTTAAAGAAACCAAGGATTTTTTATTTCTCAAACCAAGTATATCATAGAAATGCTAAAGAGGTTTGGAATGGAATATTTCAAACCAGTTATCACTCCCATGCAAACCAATTGCAAGTTGAACAAAGATTATGATTCAAAGTCTACATATCAGAGGAAATACAGGTCAATGATTTGTAGCCTACTATATGTGACAACATCCAGACCATATGTAATGCAAGCAGTTGGACAGGTGGCACAATTTCAAGAAGCACCAAAGGAATCACATGTATTAGCAGTGAAGAGGATTTTCAAATATCTCAAAGGAAAGGATTATGGTATCCAAAAGGAAAGGATCTATCACTTATTTCCTACATAGATGCAGATTGGGCAGGTTGTATTGATTACCGATGAAGCACCAGCTGAGAAGCGTTCTACTTGGGTGAGTGTTTAGTATCATGGCTAAGCAAGAAACAATCATCAGTATCTTTATCTACAACCGAGGTAGATTATATTGTAGCAGTAGCATGTTGTACACAGGATCTTTGGATGAACAAACTCTGACAGATATACAGGTTGAGTATGATGATCCCATTCCGATCTATTGGTATAATAAAAGAGCCATCAGTATCTCAAAGAACCCGATGATGCACTCCAAGACGAAGCACATTCCAATCAAGTATCACTTTCTACAAGAACATGTTGCAGAAAAGAACATCAAAGTTGAGTATGTGGGCACAAAAGAACAAGTGGCAGACATCTTTATATCTTCCATGGGAATCCTTTGAATATCTTCACCAGAGACTTGGATTTATTTCTACTCCAAAATGAATGTTTTTGAATGCTTATATTATATGTCTTAGATGCACATGAGGAAGAACCATAAAGAGCACAGTTCAGTTAGGGGGAGCAGCCCCAGATGGAAAGATACATTTGTCATTGATGAAAAGGGGGGGGATATTTATCAAATGCAAAGGATAGAGGCATGATTCCAGGGGGAGAAAAGTTCACATAGATGTAGAGGAAAGAAGCATGGTTCCAGGGAGAGCATGAGTGACATGATTTCAGTATTTCATCAGAGTGTTGCCATCAATGCCAAAGGTGGAGATTGATGATTAAGGTTGGTTGTCATTGATGTCAACCCTTGAAGAAAGTCTGGTAGAAATTTTTGGTAGCACAAAGGTTTTAGTAATGGACCAAAGCTTGTTTGATGTAAATATGACTCATTATTGTCTTGTCATGGTTGATAAGAAGTACAAATGGATGAACTCCAAAGTGGTCCCCTTATGATGAAATCCTGTTGGATCATGTTGTCATTGATGCAAATGGTTTGATTATTTGGGAGATTGTTGGATCATATGTCATTGATGTAAATGGTTTGGTTTGATTGATGTCAAGTAATTGATTGATTGATGATTGATGAACAATGAATATGCCTTGATGAGAATGATAGATGTCCAAGTGGAAACCAATTGATAAAGATGGATCATTGATATGATGCCCTTGATGAGAATGTTAGATGTCCAAGTGGAAACCAATTGATAAATATGGATCATTGATATGATGCATTGATGAAGATGGATCAATGAGTTGTCATTAATATATGATGCATAGTTGATATAGATGATGCAGTGGTGAATTGATGCAAAGATGAATCATTATTGTCTTATCATGGTTGATAAGTTGCACAAATGGATGAACTCCAAAGTGGTCCCCTTATGATGAAAGCCCTCACGGGAAGATGATTTACGGATTGAGTTATCCTAGAAGAATGGTTGGAGGACCCATGCTTGCATATGCATTAATGAGATGAAGATCAATGAAGTTGTTGGTGAAAATATCCTAGATGGATAGTGCTTGACATGCCATTTCCAGTGGTATGTGGAATGTCACATAACTCCTCACGGTTTGAGAGTTATGGCTCTACGAAGTTGAAGGACCCCCATTTGATGGCTGGAAGCCCCAAAAGGTCAAAGAAGTCAAATTTCCTAAAAAGAAGAAATCATTATTTAAATGATAAAGTAAAGTAACAAAATCAAGAAAGATTATTTAAATGATAAAATGAAGTGACAAAATCAAGAAGGAATATTTAAATGAAAAAGTATTGGAGAACTTTCTATTTATGGAAAGTGGTTAACCCTAAAATAAGGAAAATAGGTTAAGTGACCTAGAAATGGGTTAAGTAACCTAAAAATGGGTTAAGTGACCTAGAAGATGAAAGTATAAATAAGAAGTTAAGATCTCTTGTAAAATATGTACATGTGGTGAGAATCCGTTTTGTGGATGAATGGAGAGCTTCTTGTGAATATCTTGGAGTATTGATGGAGATCTTCTTGTGAGAGAATCCTATTGGTGTGGATCTCTTGAGCATGATTGAAGATCTATTCTAAGGAAGAGAGTGAGAGGAGGATCTCATGGACGCATCAAAGTTTCGGCAATGTCAGAGATCTTGACAGAAAATTTCTCGGATTCACGGAAAACCCTATTTTCTGATGTCCACGCAGGTTGTATGTGTATAGGGTGCATGTACACACGGGTTGGTTGTGTATAGGGTGAGTGTACATACAGGTTGACTGTGTACAGGGAGCGTGGAGTGGATAAAATCATGGAGATTTGTGTTTGAGTTGGTGCCAAGCTCTTGGATGATGAGGCAGGTTCCAGATCTGCATTCTATGGCCTCGGATCTATCACTGAGACAGTGGTATGGTTACATTATTGTCTTGATGGATACTATTTTTTGATGTGTTGTGAATGCTTAGGGAATTCTTGGTATGGCTTCTATGATGTGGTTCATTTTGGTTGATTTGGTTGATGGAGTGAGCAGCACTCTTGTGATTCAATAGTGACATGATTGTTATGGTATACCAGTTGTTTATACATGATTGAGATAGCATTCATATTGATTTTTTGTGGAGCATGAGAAAGCTATTGGAGAGATTGGATGTGTTGTGACTAGCTATGGGTCAGTTTGGATAGTGGAAGATAGAAGAGAAAGTGATTGCAGGTTGCAGAGGATCTGAGCATGTGAATAAAAGAAAAACCCTAGTTGCTTAGAAGCATATGCTTGTTGCATTATACACTTGCCATGTTCACACGTGGGTTGTAGTGAGCCAGGGTGCATCCACACATGGGCTGCACTACTGACAGGTCACGTACCTATTGACAGATTGATATCTATTGAGGATTTTTGCCTCATCTCAGTTGGTGCTGAGAATGTAAGTTGAGTCTTGCATATAGAGTTGGTGCTCTTGCAAAGTTGTATTCTATTCAGTTGTTGTTGATAAACCCCAAGGATTGTAGTCCGTAATAAAAAGAAAATTGTACATACATCTTGTGTTCTTTGTGTTCATTGTGATGATGACTTGTTGATGATATATTTTTGATACATATTGCTGATATGTGCTCACATCTGACTGATTATAAATGACATCAATTGGTAATGAATAAATGTTGAATGCTAATTGATGAGTTTTTGTGCAAGAGGGAAGTTTTGGGAAAAAGAGCCCCACACTCATTCACCCC
>ML776796.1:759705-776779 GCA_009831015.1 Picea engelmannii
GAAGCCCCAAAAGGTCAAAGAAGTCAAAGTGCTTGAAAAGAAGAAATCATTATTTAAATGATAAAGTAAAGTAACAAAATCAAGAAAGATTATTTAAATGATAAAATGAAGTGACAAAATCAAGAAGGAATATTTAAATGATATAGTATTGGAGAACTTTCTATTCATGGAAAGTGGTTAACCCTAAAATAAGGAAAATAGGTTAAGTGACCTAGAAATGGGTTAAGTAGCCTAAAAATGGGTTAAGTGACCTAGAAGATGAAAGTATAAATAAGAAGCTAGAATCTCTTGTAAAATATGTACATGTGGTGAGAATCCCTTTTGTGGATGAATGGAGAGCTTCTTGTGAATATCTTGGAGTATTGATGGAGAGCTTCTTGTGAGAGCATCCTATTGGTGTGGATCTCTTGAGCATGATCAAAGATCTATTCTAAGGAAGAGAGCAAGAGGAGGATCTCATGGATGCATCAAAGCTTCGACAATGTCAGAGATCTTGATAGAAAAATTCTCGGATTCATAGAAAATCCTATTTTCTGATGTCCACGCAGGTTGTCTGTGTATAGGGTGCATGTACATGTGGGTTGGTTGTGTATAGGGTGAGTGTACATGCAGGCTGACTGTGTACAGGGAGCATGGAGTGGATAAAATCATGGATATTTGTGTTTGAGTTGGTGCCAAGCTCTTAGATGATGAGACAGGTTCCAGATCTGCATTCTATGGCCTCAGATCTATCACTGAGACACTGGTATGGTTACATTATTTTCTTGATGGATACTATTGTTTGATGTGTTGTGAATTCTTAGGGAATTCTTGGTATGGCTTCTATGATGTGGTTCAGTTTGGTTTATTTGGTTGATGGAGTGAGCAACACTCTTGTGATTCAGTGGTGACATGATTGCTATGGTATACCAATTGTTTATACATGATTGAGATAGAATTCATATTGATTTGTTGTGGAGCATGAGAAAGCTATTGGAGAGCTTGGATGTGTTGTGACTGGTTGTGGGTCAGTTTGGATAGTGGAAGATAGAAGAGAAATTGATTGCAAGTAGCAGAGGATCTGAGCATGTGAAGAAAAGAAAAACCCTAGTTGCTTAGAAGCATGTGCTTGTTGCATTATACATTGTCCGCGTTCACACGTGGGATGTAGTGAGACAGGGTGCGTGCACACATGGGATGCACTACTGACAAGTCACGTACCTGTTGACAGATTGATATCTGTTGAGGATTGTTGCCTCATCTCAGTTGGTGTTGAGAATGTAAGATGAGTCTTGCATATAGAGCTAGTGCTCTTGCAGAGTTGTACTCTATTCAGTTGTTGCTAATAAACCCCAAGGATTGTAGTCCGTAATAAAAAGAAAATTATACATACATCTTGTGTTCATTGTGATGATGACTTGTTGATGATATATTTCTGATATATGTTGCTGATATGTGCTCACATCTGACTGGTTATAAATGACAGCAATGGGTAATGAATAAATGTTGAATGTTAATTGATGAGTTTTTGTGAAAGAGGGAATTTTTGGGAAAAAGAGACCCACACTCATTCACCCCCCCTCTAAGTGTGGTAGGTGTGTCCAACAAATCCCTCATAGGAAGATGCTTTTCGGATTGAGTTATCCTAGAAGTATGGTTAGAGAACCCATGATTAATTGTGGAATAATGAGATGAAGGTCAATGAAATTGTCCTAGATGGATAGTGCTTGTCATGCCATTTCTGATGGTATGTGGAATGTCACATAAATCCTCATGGTTAGAGAGTTATGGCCATGTGAAGTTGGAGGACCCTCACGAATCATCTAAAAGCCCCCAAAAGTCAAAGTGTTTGCAAAAGAAATTATTTAAATAATAAAGTTAATGGAGAAATCCCTAAAATAAGGAAAGTGGGATGCTACATGGAAGTATAAATAAGAGGCAAGGATCTCTCATTTTAATCACACTTGAATATCATTGAATATCTATTTTTGTGAAAGGTTATTTGGGCAGGTATTATTGATAGAGAAAAATTGCAACAGAAAAAGTGCGGCAGGAAAAGTGGGGCAGAAAAAGTGCGGCAGAAAACTCGTGGGAGAAAAATGCGTGGTGGAAAAATCGTTGCAGAAAAATCACGACAGAAAAATCGTGGCAGAAAAAGTGCAAAAGAAAAATCTCGGCAGAAAAATCGCGGCAGAAAAAGTGTGGTAAAAAAATCACGTCAGAAACATGGTTGGGGTCTATTTATGAGAGATATGGCACATCTTGTTTGAGGTATGTTTTGTGAGCTAGGGTATATCTCTTGAGATGGTATTAGATGTTCAGTATTGTTGCATATATCATATTTGTTGAGGGATACAATTGGTTATTTTTTGTTGGTATTTGGCATATGGGTATTGGTCTTTCGGTTGTAATGTGTTGTTGAAGTTGTTGGTTTATCTTGAGGCTATATAACAGTGAGTTTGTAGGACATGGTTTGATGTAAGGGTTTATGGTATTTGTTTTATGGATAGAGTGATGAATTTTTTATGGTTATATTGGTCTATTTCTTTGGTATATGGTTGAGGTACATGTTGGGTACATGGTTAAGACAAGTAGTTGATGAGTTGGCACATAAATGAGGTGTATAGTTGATGATGTTGGTACATCTTGATGAGTCATAGTTGATGTGCAGTTGATGCATGGTACATGTTGGCTCAGTCTATTGGTACAAGTTGTTTGTTGCAGGTTGATTGGTACAGGTTGTTACAAGTTATTGGTAGAGGTTCACAGTGGTAGTGGTTGATTCAGTGACAGTGACAGGTTGTCTACATTTGGCATTTATATTTTAGGGCAGTTGGATGAGGCAAGGATAGGTGGTTGTAGCCACCTTCCGATTGTATCCAAATAACATAGGACGTTGTAGCCTCCTTCTAGTTGTAGCCATAGAATTGGGGAGTTGAAGTTTCCCTCAGGTAGTAGCCTGAAAAACTAGGGGGTTGGAGCCTCCTTCCAATTGCAGCTAGAAAACAAAGGAATTTGGTGCTTCCAATGAATTTAATGCTTCAAGACATATAAGAAAAATAATTTTGTGGTTTTCTCCCACTTTGTGTTTCCACGTAAAAACACTGGTGTATTGTGTATGTGTGTCATTTCTCATTTGTTCATTGTTTATTTACTATGTAACTATTGGATGATAATGCTAAATTTATATAACACTTTCATTTTTGGTGAAAAAGGATTAAATTTCTCTATTACTGATTCACCCCCCCTCTCAGTAATCTAACAAGATCTCCAAGGAATATAACAAGGCAGGAAAGGATAATAAGACATAAAAGGAAGGTGAAATACTATTGAGCACCATGATTTAAGGGGGAGCATCCCCAAAAAGAAGAGTTACCCTTTTCCATTGATGTTAAAGGAGGAGAGAAATATTAGGAGCATGATGACGAGAGGAGTATGAGTGCTTCCATCAATGACAAAGGGGGATATTGTTGAATGGTTTTTTCATTGATGTCTATGTCAGTGATTGGTGATCAACATGAAGAAGCCTATGGGTTTACTTGAAGGAGTCTCCAAAGTGGTCCCCTTATAGAATAGATTTAAGCATGACCCTCATGGGAATATTCTTTAAATAATACCACAAGAATCCCTGAAGGTGTGGTCAATAATCCCCTACAGTCAATTATATAGGCCTACATATGTCCAAGATCAAGATCGCAAGATGGATATTATTGAAAGTATTTTTTTTGGTCAATTTGGATGCCCTATATTTGAGGGAATTTTTACCATACATAAATAACTCAAATGGAAGAACATGTTACATGGTTTGAAATCTTATTTTGATACCTTTCCAATGGCATATGGAAATCCCTATAACTCTCTAGGAATGAGGAGATGTGAATTTTCCATACAACAACCCATCCAGAAAATTGAGGTCTTCTCAACTAACTTTTGGGGACAGAATTACTATACATACCGGATAGAACTTCACATTTTTTGTGCAACCAAGAAAGAGATAAAGTTTGAGGTGTGCACAAGGTGTTCACTATTTGAGGTGTCTTCTTGTGTGAAAGATAAGTCTAATGGATTCTCTTAAGTTCTTTTTTATTCTCAAGGTATGCTATAAGGTTGTGATGTTGTCGTAAGGTTGTGATGTTGTTGTATGTTCTGCTATGAAGTTGTGATGTTTTCGTGAGGTTATTGGAGTTTATATGTTGGCCCGTGTGGACCTAGGATCCCTATGTGGATCTAGTTTGTGAGGATAATATTTTGGATATTTTGGCACATCATTTGAGGTGTATCCTTGGAGATCTTGGCATAGGATTTTATGTGGTTGTTGGGTTTTATATGTGGACCCATGTGGACCTAGGATTTCTATGTGGACCCAATTTGATGATGATGATGATGTATCAATGACAGTGACAGTGATAGGTTGATTCTTTTATATAAATATTTGAGAGTGGAAGGAAGGGGAAAGGAAAGGGAGATGGAGCCTCCTTCTAATTGGAACTAGATAAGATAGGGAGTTGTAGCTTCCTTCAAGTTGGTGCCTATAAATTAGGGGGTTGGTGCCTCCTTCCAGTTGGAGCTGGAGAATCTTCAAAGTTGTAGCTTCTTATTAATGTAATCTTGTCATTATATAAGAAAAGCATTATGTGGTTTTATTCCATTTGGATTTCTACCTAAATATGGTGTGCATTGTGTATTTTTTCTTTTTCTCTTTATTGTATATTGGGATGCATTTACTTGATTAAAAAGTTAAATTTTTTAAAAGGTGATAAATTATAATTGATATTGATTCACCCCCCCTCTCAGTATCAACACATTACTCTATTGTAAACTTTCTTTAACTTGTACATAATGTTGGTCTGTTGTTACAGCTTCCAAATTTATATCTTTTAAATTTTAAATGTACATGCTTATGGTTGTAGCCTGTGTTTCATGTACTCTTATGTTGAGTGTATTATCCACTTTATTCTCTTTTACCCTAATGTACTTGATGTCAAAGTCATATTCACTGAGAAATTATAGCCATCTAGTTTGTCTGGAATTCAATGTTGCCTATCTGTACAAAAATTACACACCATTTTGGTTTGTCCTCTGCTCAAATTTTCTACCCATGAGATAATTCCTCCACATTTTTAAGGCATGAACTATTGATACCAATTCCAAGTTGTGGGTAGCATAATTTATTTCATGCTCCTTAAGTTTCCTTGACTCATAGCATATGACAAGCCCATTTTTCATAAGGACTTCACCAAGCCCTTCCTTGCATGCATCTATGTGCACAACAAAATCAACATCTGGATCTACCCTTTACAATAGATGCACTAGTTAATAAATATTTCAAGTGTTTGAAGATTTCTTCACATGTGTTAGTCCATTCGAATTTTATTCCTTTCTTTTTCAATGAAGTAATTAGGTGTCTAATCTTGGAGAAACCTACAATGAATCTCTTGTAGTAACTAGCTAGACCAATAAATGATCTAACTTCTGAAATATTCTTTGGTTCTGGCCAACTTTTGTTTGCTTCAATATTTTTTGGATATACTAATATGCCATCCTATGAGACCAATAAACGATCTAACTTCTGAAATATTCTTTGGTTCTGGCCAACTTTTGTTTGCTTCAATATTTTTTGGATCTAGTAATGGATTTTTTTTTGTAGCAAGTGCACTTTCTCATCTTGATATACAAATGGTGTTATCTCAACACTTGTAGCACCATTCCCAAATTTTTCTCATGCTCCTCCTCTGTATTAGAGTAGATAAGAATATTGATGGTGTTTTTTTGGGTTTCCTATTGCTAAGATCAACTCAGTTTACACAACCATTTATTTTATTGACCCGGGGTCTAATGAACTTCTGAGACATTCATTGGAGTATACATAGAATAAGGATTCTTCTTTAATAAATATAAATTTTCATATGATCTAATCTATGATTTACACAATGGAATTGAAAGGAAATCTTAAACTCATATTTAAAATAAAACATAACACTGCAATAACAAATGAATCAATGATATTCTCATTCCTTTCCCTAGTTAATGGAACTTCATATGTAAATTTCATGGGAACCATGCTCATGACTTGACAATTAGCTATGTGTACTAAGTGTTGGTTGAGAATAGAATGATTCTATTGCACACCAATTCCATAGCCAAAGAAATCTTCAGGAAAATAAAATAATCATCTACAGGAAACTGTAAACTACAATAAACAATGTTATATAGCAAATAAAGGATTAATAACATTACATCACCAATAACATAGTCTACAAACATCACATAACTAATAATTAATCAAGACAACATCACACAACATGTAATATATTATAGTAGCACAATATTACATCTATATATGCATGTATCATCACAGAACCATACCTCGAGTGGACCCCCTTAAGGAATGGCATGTGCAAGTTCTAAAAGATCACTAGAGAAATATTATGCCACAACCCCACACACAAAATTTTCTACTATATAAAATTCGACAGATTGGTTATAGTAAAGACAGGATTGTGCACACTATTATCACTATCCCCTCTCGAAGGTTGACTAGATATATATACAAAATAGGGGGCCATATCCAAGAATGGAGTAGCATGCCCCTTTAAGTTCGGGAACATGGTTTTAAAATAAAATTAAAATGAAATGATATGACTATGGTTCGATCATGCCCACCAATCATTCCAATGATCAAACCATTTGGATCTTCCCTCATCAAAAAGTACCCTCTATTTTTTGGTGCGTGGATGAGTGAATTCATGTTGTAAATCATTGGGCATGGGGTATTCATTCCTTTTGTTGCTTCAAAGATATCTGGAAAATTTATTCCATTCAATTTGTTTGGGATGATGCCCTATTTGGCATCTGCTACAACAAATATGAGCGCACCAAGGAAAACCCTTGTAGATGTTGTTTTAAATCCCCTCGAGCTTTTCTTGAGAATATGGTTGTTGGTTATCCCTTGGGATGACATGAAATTTGGTCACGTTTCATAGGTCGAGTTAGCACAATTATTTATGCATCAGAATTTTAAACATCACAAACAATCTCTTAACACATTCTAATTATATTCATGAAAGAAATAAAAGAGAATTTTGACAACCATATTTACCTTGAGCAAAACTTATCATAGTAATATAGGTATGACTTGTATTTGTAATGATAGGGAGAAAGAGTGAGTATTATTAATATTAAAAAAGGGAACATTTTATAGACAAAAATATGTCAAAACAAAGGTTCATCATCCCCCCCAGCTAGCCTAGTTGCATGTCCCTTATGCAACCCCAACTATTCTATCTCTAGAACTCTTGAGTGAAGTTCTCCCCAGTCGAAGGTTGGGTGCCCAAATTCTCCATGATTGTAGCATCCCAATGTTTTCTCCATTTGCATCCATTGTGTTATTTTCTTATATTATTCCCATTTAATTGGTTCCTTACATAACTGGGTTGGGAACCATATAATAGGAGAATGAAATCATATCCCTATCCAACTTAGCCCATACCTCATCAAGGAATTGGCATAAAATGCAGTTATGATGAGGGCCAAACTAAAGAAGGGGTATCCCATTTGGTTTATGATCTTTAAATAATTTGGTAGCTTCTCCCATATATCATAAGAAACCAAAAGAGATTGTATAGAATGTGTTCTTGCTATTTCTTGATATTCAGTTATTGAAAACCTTTGATGGTGCCTGATGGTCACAAAATCTCCTAGGTCCTTTATTAGCCTATGATAATCATCTATCATCACACATGGTAATGGATATTCATCCTGGCTCATTAGTATATCCTTTCATTTCTCCCCCTGAGTGAGATACATCTTGAACCATCTTTGTTTCAATTTTTCAATGACCTATCGATGGCTTTCTTATTGATAATTTTGAGGTCATAGAGCTCATCTTTGGTTCTCCATTGTGGTAGGTCAAGTTCTAATTGAATGAAGGCATAGGTATTGATTATAATGTCATAAAGGATTACACTAATATCCTATTGGGCATCCTTCACACACCCTTCTGAGTAATTGTGTGCCCTAACCTATGGTTCTTTTGCATGATCAATGGACTATAACAAGGCCTCCAATTTACTAAGTTTAGGTATATTTTTCTTAAGATTATATTTAATATTTTAATTCTGTAGAGGTAACCTTTTATTTTTCCTATGTAGAGCTTGATAACTTAGACTGGAAAATAAAAATGGTTCCAGGCCAAATATCTTATCTCATTTATTTTTAGTTTTCCCTAATTTGTTTGGACTCGATCCCTCTGATCCTATAACGAAGCTTGAATATTGGATATCTCCTACTGTGAAATATTCAAATTGGTCTTGTGGAAGCGGGGACATGGATTCTGGTGAGCGAACCATCTCTTCTTGTGATGACATGGGTTCTTGTAGCATGGGCCCTTCAAACCCTCCTTTGAATTGTTCATTCGCTTTCCCTAGGGTTTGGTCAAACCCTTCATCCATTCTTTGAGGTTTCTCCTCATCATCTTACTGATCTTGTTGTTGTTAAACGGGAGAATATTTGTCATCCCATGTGTCATCCCCCTCAAATGATTCAGTAGCAACCCTAATTACAGGGCCTATGGTCTTCTTTCCTCTTGAGATATCTTGGTGTCGTGATGCCCTCATTTTATAACAAGTCTCTGAAATTGGAGCAAAGGACTATGATTTCTTTTGATATGTATAGACTCTGAGAATCGAAACTCTAGCTTAGGGTTCAATTTTAGTTTCCCTGGAAAATACCTCCCACAGAATGTCCATTTATTTCAGTTCTGCTAATATTGAAAATTTTATTAGGCCCTAGTGGTATAACCTTGAATCAAGGTTGTGTTGCTTTCTCATTGTTGTTTCCATCTTCGTCAATATTTTGAGTAAGTAAAAAGGAATGTTTAATAACTTACCTTCCTTAAATTGCATTAAGAGACTAACATGATAATGATAGACCATTCTAAACCTATGTTCCCAGGTGATAAATCTTTGTATGAAGATGAAAACCCTTTTCTGAGGTTGCAGCAGTGCATCCCTTAGAATCCCTTTTCGAAGGTTGGGTAATGGAAATAGTTTCTTGAGAAATTGATCCCAACTCTCACTTGGGATTTTGAAATTCTTTGTCCCCCTTTCCCCTACTGGGGCAACCCTATCACCATGCTAATGAACTCCTATGTCATGATAATCATGATTTGTTAGAACAAATCCTTGGTTCCATTGAAAGTATGGCTGAATTATAATGTGATGTTTGCATTCAAGCCTTCAAATTTCTCAAAAAAACGAAGCCATCCGTACCAAGAAAATATTTTCATAGCCTCTGGGTTAAATCTTAAAATGTAAATCTCTTTAGGGTTTGTCCCATTTTTCAAACCTCTCATTTCACTTGACTGTTTAAAAATCCATTGATGGATGCATTGTAGAGGGACTGTGATGTAAATGGAAGGAACGATTACAATTATCGACCTTCAATTTGATATATAGCTATGGAATTAATCATCCTGAAGACATCATGTAGTTTAATTCATGCAGTTTAAAGCTGGGGTAGATAGGGATAATATCAAAACAAGGCGTTGAATTATGATGTAGTCTAAGGAGTCCTTTAACAAAATTTCAAATCGTGTCGATACATCATGAATTTTCATGTGTTTTTATGTTATCAGAAAGTGTGCTATCGAATGATGTTTGAAAATATATTGAATGTCATGTTACCAAAAGCTTATGCCATAACATATTTTTGAAAATTATATTTATCAAAGGTTGGAGAACAACATGTTTATCCAAGGTATAGTTTATGATATGTGAGCAATTCCATCATATAGATTGTTATCAAAGTTTGGAATCATTAGGACATAGCAATCCATGAACATTTCTTGGTTCTATAAAATTTCAATGGCTTTGGGACATCATGGCATAATGAGACAATAGTATGCTACCAAATGGATTCAAGAATCTAGAGCATCATGATATATATAAAATTTAATCAGACAATCATCAATATGCTGCGAATTAAGGAATTCTAATAGGTATGGAGCATTATGACTCAACATTTCAATGAGGTAATGGTCAACATGTTTCCAAATGAGGAATCTTAACAATTCAGGAACATTATAACTCGGAATTTTAATGATTTTTTCGAATGAGAATGGGTTTTTGAATAAATTATTGTCATTAATGTCAAAGATAAGTATTCAAATACAAATATACAAAGTAAAGGTTACTTTAAGAAATACAAAGTGGAAGTGGATTAGAAATGAATTTACATGAAAGTGGATTTAATATGAAGTTGCGTGAAAGTTGATTAAATACGAAGTTACATGAAAGTGGATTAAAAAGTAAAGGCGGATTAAACATGAAGTTATGTGAAAGTGGATTAAAAAGTAAAAGTGAATTAAAAAGTGAAAGTGGAGTAAAAGTGTAAATGGTTTTAAAACCCATGGTGGTATTTTTTCCATGGTATGTTGAAAAGTGAATTAAAAAAGGGAAATTAATTATTTATTTAATGAAGGTCGTGTATTTTCAAATGTGCATGACTTTTCATGTAGAGTTAATGGTAAAGTATAAAAGGAGAAGAGGATTGTGAGAAATAGTGTGTAGGTGAAGAGAGAAAATATAATATTTACATATGAGAATGTAATATAAGAAAATATTGAATATTATTTAAAAAGGAGAGAGTGATGAAGTATGTGACGATTCAGTTAATAAATCTTATGAAAGAAGGAGTGAGTGTCAAGAAAATCTGATGAAAGCAGAAGGAGTGAGTGTCATATTGATCTAGTGAAAGTAGAAGGAGTGAGCGCAGAGTAGATATGGAGAAATAAGAAGGAGTGAGTGCAAATAAGAACTGGAGAAAGTGGAAGTAGCAACAACAGAGAAGAACTAGAAAAAGTAGAAGTAATGAGTGCAGACTAGATTTTGTGAAGATAGAAGGAACAAGCATACCAATGAAAGAAATGCATATGAAGAACTTGTAATCTTGTAAGTAGTTTGGTCTCTACAAAACAAACAGTTGTGGGGATTGGTGTCTCCAGTAGGTCAATTCCTACAAATAGTAGAGGGGACCGATGTCTTCAACAAGTTGATTCCTACAAACAACAAAGGGGGTCAGTGTCTTTGGTAGGTCGGTGCCTATAAACAACAAAGGGGATCAATGTCTCCAATAGGTTTGTTCCTACCAACAACAGAGGGGATCGATGTCTCCAATAGGTCGGTTCCTAAAAATAGTAAAGGGGATCAGTGTCTCTAGTAGGTCGGTGCCTACAAACAACAGAGGGGATTGGTTTCTCCGGTAGTTTGGTGCCTACAAACAACAGAGGGGGTCTATTTCTTCAGTAGGTCAGTTTCTACAAACTGCAGAGGACATTAGTGTCTCTAGTAGTTTGGTTCCTACAAACATTAGTGGGGATTGATGTCTCTAGTAGGTTGGTTCCTACAAACATTTGTAACAGTAGGTTGGTTCCTACAAATTTATAAAAATATTTTTTTATGGTTTTCTCCCGAAAGGCTTTCCATGTAAAATATTTGGTCTTCTAGTTGTTACATTTATTTGATTATTGCATTATGGTTTATGAATGTTAAAAAAACAATGTATCCTTATATTGATTCACCCCCCGCTCCTCTCAGTATAAGTGTGTGATCAACATGGGCTTGTGACCTCATGAAATTGCTTCAAGGAGAAGAAAATAATCATGGTAGCTTGTTTACTTTTCCCTCATCAAAAGTTGTTAAAAATGATAAGTTTACTATGGAAGGAAAAAAAAATTACAAATATTAAATAAAATTCTATGTCAGACAACCTTCTAATGTTTAAAAAACATATTTTGTTCTTGTTATTGAATGCAATAAGGACAATCCTTCAAAGTTGGTGATGATTTTTTAATTTTCTTTTTTTTTCCCAAACCTTACTTGTTGGGACTCTGGTTTTCAAATAAAGGCTTGTCCAATTGTGCCTCCAAGGAGGCTTTCACAACTGAAATTTTGTTTTGCTTGGTGGTATCAACTAGGGACTAGTTTTCTAATACTACCAAGGATGGTATCTCTTGAAACCAGGTTTTCACTACTATATATTTTATTATATTCTTTGTTTTCTCTTTTTTCTCTTTTTTTCTCTTTTTTCTCTTTTTTTTCTTTTTATATTGGAATTGGAGAAGGGATCGGGAAGTTGTGGGTGTGGGTGGAAAATCCACCTTACTCACAACTTTGAGATTCTCTTGCTTGACTATATATTGAATAAATTCCTCTCTGGACTTAGGCTTTTGATATAGACTTAGTCGATGGCCATTTTCCATTAATGGAGTCCTTGCCACATCGATGGTGTGGAGCTTGATAGAGCCATGATCATATACAATTTCTATTTCATATGGCCCTAGATATCGGGTGTATAAATTTCCCTTGAAATATTTATACCATGAGTCAAACAAAAGGGCCCGATCTCCATAGCTAAACATCTTCTTTTTGATGAATTTTTCATGTCACTTGGCTCTTTGTTGTTGGAATAGAGCAGTCTACTATCATTCGGCTAGATGGATTTCTCTGAAGTCATTGATCTTATCAATTCTATCTTGTTTGGATTCTGAGAGATCCAAGCCCACTTGTAGTGTGGTTCTTAATGTCTTGATTTCAAACTCTATAGGAATAACCACATGTTTTCCACACATCGGCTCAAAGGGAGTAAATCATGTAGTGTTACTCTAGGTTGTTTTGTAGGCCCATGGGGATTATGAAATCCTATCATCCTAGTATTTATGATTTTGTTGAACCATCTTGGTCAAGATTTCCTCCAACACTCTATTAGTGACCTCCACCTATCTTTTTTCCTAAGGGTGACATGGATTCGACATCTGGTGCTTGATCTTGAATTTCTTAGTAATGGAGCAGATAAGATGAGAAGTGAACTAGGTTCCTTGGTCGGTAACGATCTCTCGCGGGACTCTAAAATGGATGAATATTTCCTCATACAATAAGTTAGCCACTGCTTCCTTTGTAGCATTTTGTAGTGTTTTAGCCTCAACCCATTTGGTCACATAATCGGTGTGCACAAAGATGTACACCTTCTGCTTCAATGGTGGATTGATGGTTCCTACGAAGTCAAGGGCCCATTTTTTGAAGGGATCTATCAATATCTAGGGTTGGAGTGGAATTTCATCTGATTTTATTGGTATTCCCATCCTTTGACACTTATCATAGCTACTGACGTATTTCTTGGCATCTCGAAAAATGGTAGGCCAATAATACCCCGGGTACCATACTTTATTTGTAGTTATTTTTTCAGTGAATTTCCCTCCGCAAGGTTCAACATGTGTAGTATACCTAGGGAGGTAATATGGGGTACCTAAGGAGGTACCCAGTGGGAATGTAGTTATGTGCTATTAGTGGAAGTCAATTAATATATGATAATGTGGTCATTCAATGTAAGGTGGACTAGGTCCACTATATTAATAAAGGCCCACTATGGTAGTTGGATGTAATAAATGTGAGAAGGCTCTCTAGAAGGTTCATAGGAGATAGGGAGAGATATATATAGAAGTGTAAGAAATGTAATGAAACATAGTTAAGAATATTGTCATTGTAACAAGCAAGTGTTGCTTGAGTGCATTCCTTCCTTAAGGAATATTATATGGTGTTTCCCTACCTCAAGAGTTTTCTATATATTATTTTTTTCATGTTATGGTTTATGGTTTATTCTTGGTCTTATTGAAGTATATGTGTAGATCTGGTATAGGCACTTCACAAGTGGTATCAGAGCACTTTCCTTGGTAGACATTGTGGGCAAATATTTTTTATTTTTGCAGATTTGTTTTTTTGGAGAAGAAAAAAGAGGGGCGCGACATTCCATAAATTTTCGGTATATTTTTGTGAAAAAAATGCAGAAATAGATTGTATATCTGATTTCCTCTCATAAAAACACTCAATTTGAAAAAACATCGTCTGAAACGGAGTCCGGGAAGTCAAGATATTGAAGTTTTTAAATCTGCAATTTTTCAGGGATTTTTCTGTGGACGGTGGCGCGATTTTATTTTTTTCTGTAGTATATGGAGGCTGAATTTTCCAAAAGAAATTATAGATCTGAGTTTCTCTCACAATTTCACCCAATTTTAAAAAAAAAAATCAGAAGAAACGGAGTCCGTGAAGTGAAGTTATGAGCATTTTAAATTCAACAATTTTTTAGGGTTTTTCCAGAAAAAACCACGATTTTCTACCGTAAGTTATTGTTCTATTTTTGAGTTATTTTGTGATGGATGCGAAACCGAAGAGTTAATAGGGTGCTCATATGGTTATTTCCTCTCAAACCCTCAAATAAATTCTTGAGGCATTCAAATCCCAATTGTATGACACATTGCATGCTAGATTCCATGACCTTG
This sequence comes from Picea engelmannii, assembly GCA_009831015.1. NCBI lineage: Eukaryota > Viridiplantae > Streptophyta > Pinopsida > Pinales > Pinaceae > Picea > Picea engelmannii. The sequence goes on from ML776796.1 coordinate 774,017, forward strand.
CAGATGGTCTTAATAATAGTTTTCATAGTATTCAAGATTCATTGGATAGAATGTAGGAGAGATTTCTTATGGCGGACATCAGGGATGAATATAAACAATATATATATGCTTTCTATGATTTTGAGGCTGATTGTGATGATTTGTATATGGATAGTTTTCATTTATGTGATGACAACTACTTTCATATTTTATTTGATGACTCTACTCCACCTTCTGTAGAGAACATCAATGTATCACATCAGGAGCTAGTTACCAGCATCTAGCCTACATATTCTACAATGGTATTTTTCCTTCCATATTCATCTTTGATCATCTCTCACTATGTGGATGGATATTCTTATTTGGATCCACATGATAGGTGTCAGTATTGGGAGCATCATTTTCAATTGGTTATTGGGTGTCGATATATTCCATGTGGGGTTCACATGAGAAATTGGACATGGGACCCTAGTTTACAATGGCGGTTGGACTAATTTAGCATGGTGGCTACCATTTCTCAATGGGACTCTGGTTCTCTAGTCTACTTCAGCACTATGGTCCACACTTATCCATGGGACCCTGGTATATGGTTGTACATCAAGTGTTGAGGACAATTCTTTCATAAGGGGGATGGAATGTAAGGTAGCTAGAGAGGTAGTTGCTAATGTTTATGCCATTATTATAGTTCTTTTCATTTCATTAGATAAGAGCATAATAAGAACAAGATCACTGAGAAATACACATTCACAAGAGACACAACATTTATCCTGGGAAACCCTCTAGGGGAAGAAAACCCAACAAAAAATTCCTTATCATAAATGGCTTATACAATGTTCAAGAGATAACTCAAACCAATACAGAATGTCCTCCCCAAGAGATGTGCCACCCTTCTTCTCCTCTCTCCAACTTCCAATTGCAGCTTGCCTCACAAGATAATGAGCAAGTGAAGTGTGTCTTAGAAGTGAGGCGCTAGCCTCTTATTTATATCAATCTGGCACGTGTGAAGAGTCACCATCTGGCAGGGCCAACCTCTTACTTTGGGTGGGTAAACCCACCTTTAATTAATTTTGGGCCTTCCATTATAACTGTTGGGGCCGACTTCTTATTCATCACTTTGTAATTGTCCAATGACCAATCCACAAAAGGGGAATTGGTCCTTTATCAATTACCGACATGATTAATCCACAGTGGGGATTAATCTAATAACAATTATAATAATAATGACATGATTAATCCACAATGGGGATTAATATAATAACAATAATAATAATAATGACATGAGTATTCCACAATGGGGATTTAATCCAATAATAATAAGAATGCTCTTCGCAGTTACATTATTTCAACACTCCCCCTTAACAAGAAGGGTATTCTTCATCAGCATCAAGCGAGAGAGGTCTACATCATCAGTGGCATCTGGAGGACAGTATCGTCAATATCATCTTGAACAATTGTCTAGCACATTTACGAGTCATCGGAAGTTTTCTTCATCAACAGCATCATCATTCTCAAAAGAATGCTATCATCATCTACATCAAACATGTATCAGTAAAAATGATACCTCATCACAGTACTACACTAGCTCAATGTCACAGTGGTTAAGCTGGTAGCTCAGTGTCAGTCACATCTTGCTTTACATCTAACAACTAGGTCAGAATCAAGTAATATCATCATCTCGCTTTATGTCTAACAACTAGATCAGAAGCGAGTAATCACAGCGTCATTCTTTACGTCTAACAACTAGGTTAGAAGCATGACTCATCTTGCTTTACATCTAACAACTAGGTCAGAAGAAAGGAACAAATCAACATCTCACTTTACGTCTAACAACGAGGTCAGAAGCGAGGAATCATTGGCGTTATGATTTACGTATAACAACTAGGTCAGAAGCATAACTCATATTGCTTTACGTCTAACAACGAGGTCAGAAGCAAGGAACACACAGCATCATGCTTTACGTCTAACAACGAGGTCAGATGCATGACTCATCTTGATTTACATCTAACAACTAGGTCAGAAGAAAGGAATTAGCAGTGTTATGCTTTACGTCTAACAACTAGGTCAGAAGCATAATTGATCTTGATTTACGTCTAACAATGAGATCAGAAGCAAGGATCACACAACATCATGCTTTACGTCTAACAGTAAGGTCAGAAGCATGACTCATCTTGCTTTACATTTAACAGCGAGGTCAGAAGCAAGGAATACATCTACTCCCCCCTTTCAGGGAAGGTCCTTTCAGACAATACCAACCTTATCTTGAAAGTGTTCAAACTTTACATGAGATAGAGGCTTAGTCATCACATCAACAACTTGTTCATCCATGCTAATGTATTGGAGCTTCGAGGCTCCTCTCTGTACCATGTCGCGGATGAAATGATAGCAGATCTCTATGTGCTTCGACCTGTTGTGGAACACAGGATTCTCTGTCATTTTAATAGAGCTTTGATTATCACATAAAATCATGGTTGCTCTCATCTCCAAATCAAATAGGCATGTCAGCAATTTTCGAAGCCATATAGCTTCGCAGCTAGCAGAACATGTGGAAATGTACTCTGCTTCTGTTGTGCTGAGAGAAATACTAGATTGCTTCCTCCTCTGCCATGAGATCATAGATGATCCCAAACTAAAACAACATCCAGAAGTGCTTTTTCTGTCAGCAACACTTCCTGCCCAATCTACATCAGTATATCCACTCAGTGTGAAGTCATGATCTCCATCATAGCTGAGACCATAATCCATTGTACCTTTAAGGTACCTCATCACATGTTTTGCAGCCACTAA
>ML776796.1:776959-796543 GCA_009831015.1 Picea engelmannii
CAAATCCTTGGGGTTGCTCTATATACACTTCCTCTTCAATGACACCATTCAGAAAAGCTGTCTTCACATCCATCTGGTGCAACTTCCATTTCATCTTGGCAACAAGAGCTATAATGGTTCTGATTGAAGTGTATCTGGCCACAGGAGTGAATTTCTCTTCATATTCGATTCCTTCCTTCTAGGAAAAGCCACGAGCGACAAATCTTGCTTTATATTTCTCAATACTTCCATCAGTAGCATGTTTTATCTTGAAGAGCCATTTTGATGATACCACATCCTTACCTTTTCGTCTGGGGACAATTTCCCATACATCATTCTTCATTATGGATTGGTATTCCTCTGTCATGGCATCTACCCATTCCATCTTCTGGATGGCCTCTTCAAAACATGTGGGTTCTTCATCAAGTAGATTTCACATCAAATTCGTGTAACTGGAGAATGGCTTTGGTCTCTTCACCTGTCTTTTGGTTCCTTCTGGAACACCATACTTCTCTCCATCTTGAATAAGCTCTCTTTCCCAAGCAGACTTTATTTTATGGGAGAAGGTCATTTGAGGAGGTTCTTGAACTTCTTTGATATCATGATATTTAGGAGTCTCCTCATTAGGGGAAGCTATGACTTCCCTTACAGGTTCTGCAGCTCTGGGAACTTCCCTCACGGATTCTGTCGTCCTGGGATTTACAGGTTCCTCTTCACATACCTCTTCAATCTGGCATCTTCTTGATTTATTAAGTGCAACTTCTTCATCAAAGGTCACGTCCCTACTAATTTTAATATGGTGGTGACTAGGTCTGTAGATTCTGAAGGCCTTGGATATCTCACAGTATCCCACAAATATTCCCTTCTTTCCAGAGGGTTCCAGCTTGTTTCTTTTCTCTTTTGGTATATGGATAAACACTGGACAGCCAAATATTTTGAGATGGGTTACCTCTGGCTTCTTTTCGGTGAACATCTCTTCTGGGGTCTTGAATGCAAGTGCATTATGGAATAGTCTGTTTTGCACATAAACAGCTGCCATAGTTGCTTCTTCCCATAATCACATAGGAAGATCTTGATCGTGAATCATGGTCTTCACAGCTTCCATAATCATTATGTTCTTCCTTTCAGCAACACCGTTTTGTTGGGGATTATAGGGAGTAGTTAGTTCCCTCTTGATCCCAACATCTCTGCAGAATCTTACGAACTCCTTCGAGGTATATTCTCCTCCATTATCTGACCTGAGTATCTTAATCTTTCTTTCGAAAAGATTCTCTATCAACGCTTTGAATTCCTTGAATTTACTGAATACTTCATCTTTAGATTTTAAGAAATATATCCAGGTCTTACGAGAATAATCATCAATAAATGATACATAGTATACATACCCGCTAATGGAGGATGATGGCATTGGGGCACACACGTCTGAATGGATGAGTTCCAATGCTCCTTCTGCTTTGTTGTCCCTCTTTGGAAAGGGGTTCTTGATGTTCTTCCCTTGCGCACATCCATTGCATATGCCTTCCTGATCAACCTTGAGTTCTGGTAAACCTGTGATAGCTTTGCATATGTATGGTAGCGCCTTGTAGTTGATGTGGGCCAATATTCTATGCCAAAGTTTGGATTTTTTTGATGGCATGGGTCATAGTAGTTTCTGGGTGACCCTTCAGCTTATATAAGCCATTTTCTTCACTTCCGATGACGATTGCTTCATTTAAGGTTTCTCCCTTAGCCCACATAAGAACTTCTCCATCTATGAAGGTAACTCTATAGCCTTTTTTGTCTAAAGTTGATATGGAGAGTAAGTTCTTCTTTAGGCCCAGTGCATAGAGTATGTCCTTCATTGTTATTGAGTTTTCTGAATCTAGCTTGTAGTTTGATTCTCCTATTCCCTTGATGGGATATTGATAATCATCTCCAAGAGTTACTTTCTGAGAAAAATTGTTTTCTGAAATACAAGAGAGATTATTCTTCTTACCCATCATATGCTTTGATGCACTGCTATCAATGAGCCATGTGTCTTCTCCAGGTGATACAGATCCTAAGAGAGATGAGATTAAGACATGGTCCTTAATCATCTTCATAGGTGGTTCTTCATCTTCGGCAATGTGAGCATGTTGCCTTTTGTGCTTCCTCTTGTACTCTTCTCTTCTGACTGGACAATTGTTCACCTTATCTCCCAACTTATCATAATGATAGCATTGTATAGATGAGAGATCTCGTCCCTTGCATTGTCCTTTCTTCTGAAAATTTCTTGAATGAGATTCTTGATTGTTGAACTTGTTTGATGATTGTGATTCTCGATGATATTCCCTTTTGAAATAGGGTTTCTTCCTTCCTCCTTTTTTATGAGTGGCTAGGGCTTGATCATCGTCCCTTGCTAGTAGTGCTTCATGGTTGGCTACCCTTGTCTCTTCTTGGGTGCATTCTTTCCATAGGATTTCAAACTGTAGTTTCTCCTTTCTGTCGCATACTGACTGGATGAAGGCATCCCAAGGTCTTGTGAGACCATTTAGAGTAGTTAATACAAATTTGTCTTCATCGATGGTGTCTCCAATCGCTTTCAACTGTTCTTTTATCTCGAAAATTCCGGAGAAGTATTCTTGAATCATTTTTCCTTTCTGCATCTTGATATTCTTCAACTGAGTTCTGAGATTCATCTTTCGATTGATGTTCTTTCCTTCATATAGTTTTCTTAGAGCATCAAACATTTCCTTTGGAGTTTTCTTTGACGATACATACGGGATCAGGTGGTCTTTGATTGAATTTGTGATGATTCTCTAAGCCCTGATTGAGTCCTTCTGATGCTTCATTTTCTCTACGGCATCTTCAGGTTCTTCCACTTCTTCTTTGATAAATCTTGATAGGTCATTCTTTGCAAGGATTAGACCGATCCTGTACTTCCAGGCATGGAAGTTGTCTATGCCTTCTAATTTCTCAACAATCTTTGTGCTTGCAGACATCTTGTACTCTCGGCAACAAAAAATGACCAAAAATTGAAACTGCTTGAAATCAAGTTTTGATCTTACCAAGAGGTGCGCTTGGCTGAGGCGAGTAGCCTGGTGTCTTTAGATTTGAGAAAATCCAAATTTTACCCTATCAAATCTGATCTACGGATTTCTGGACTGGTGCTTCCGGTACTTCTGGTACTCTGGTACTTCAGGTACTTATGGTACTGGTTTTCTGGTACTTCTGGTACTTTTGTGAAACTAGGGTTTCACTTTCCGGGAGATCCAGCCACTGAAAAGGTGCACTCTAGGTGCCAAATTGATCCTTGGGGGAGGGAGCAGCTTTCTAGGGTGTTAGGGAGATGAAAATACTCACTTTTGCAAAACCCTAATTTTGGGGTACGGTAATAGTGACGTTTTTCCTCTTGCAAATTGTGCTTTCTTCAAGTTGGCTCTGATACCATGTTAATGTTTATGCCATTATTATAGTTCTTTACATTTCATTATATAAGAGCATAATAAGAACAAGATCACTGAGAAATACACATTCACAAGAGACACAACATTTATCCTGGGAAACCCTCTAGGGGAAGAAAACCCAACAAAAACTTCCTTATCATAAATGGCTTATACAATGTTCAAGAGATAACTCAAACCAATACAGAAATTCCTCCCCAAGAGATGCGCCACCCTTCTTCTCCTCTCTCCAACTTCCAATTGCATCTTGCCTCATAAGATAATGAGCAAGTGAAGTGTGTCTTAGAAGTGAGGTGCTAGCCTCTTATTTAAATCAATTTGGCATGTGTGAAGAGTCACCATCTGGCAGGGCTGACCTCTTACTTTGGGTGGGTAAACCCACCTTTAATTAATTCTGGGCCTTCCATTATAACTGTTGGGGCTGACTTCTTATTCATCACTTTGTAATTGTCCGATGACCAATCTGCAAAAGGGGATTTGGTCCTTATTCAATTACCGACATGATTAATCCACAATGGGGATTAATCTAATAACAATAATAATAATAATGACATGATTAATCCATAATGGGGATTTAATCCAATAATAATAATGACATGATTAATCCACAATGGGGATTTAATCCAATAATAATAAGAATGCTCTTCGCAGTTACATTATTTCAACAGTAGTGGGCGGGCCTAGAGAGCCCATAGTGATAACAGTGGAGACCATTCAATGTAAGGTGGACTAGGTCCACTATATTATTAAATAAGTCCCACTATGGTAGTTAGATATAATAAATGGGTAGTTAAATATAATAAATGTAAGAGGACTTCTTAGAATGTTCTACTTCTAGAAGATTCATCCTCTAGAATGTTATTAGGTGATGGTAGCACTATATAAAGGGGTTCAAGAAATGTAATGGGATAGAATAAAATTATTGTATTGTGAGTTGTATTTCAATAGGAGGATGCCCCTCGAAGAGGAAAGTGAACAGGAGAGGATCTCTTCCATAATAGGATCCATTGTATGGTGTTTCCCTACCTCAAGGTTTTGGTAATAATAAAGTGTGGTTACTTCTATATTGATTTGTGGATCTATTGTGTATTCAGTATTTGTGGTGATTATATTTGTAGATCTATTCAGTTTCTTAACAAGTGGTATCAAAGCACTTTCCTTGGCCAAAGAAGGGAAGATTTTTTTTCTCTTTTTGCAGAATTTTTTCTAGGGAAGAAAAAGAGGGCGGCGCACTTTAGGTTCAGATATGAAGTGTTTTTAGATGAATTTGGCAAAAAAAATTGAGTATTTGAATTCCTCTCGGAAAAATACCCAATTTCAAAAAACAATCAGCTGAAATGGAGTCTGGGAAGTGAAGTTATGAGCATTTTAAATTCAGCAGTTTTTCAGGGTTTTCCAGAAAAAGCCGCGATTTTCTGTCGTAACTTATTGTTCTATTTTTTGCGGGTTTTAATAGAAAAATGTATTTTACAGGGAAATATGATGGCCCTAGTATAGAAGAATTCATTAAATAAATAAAGTCAGCATGGGAAGAGAATTGACCCCATTGGGTAGATCTCAAATTGCAAGGTGATGTTGCCATTTGGTGGAAATCGCTTGATTATAAGGAGATGATGACACTCTCCAATGGAGAATTTGAAAAAATATTCTTAGACTAGTGGTCTCATGGAGAAAATAAGAATACAAAGAGAACCAAGAGTTTATTTTCGACAAATCTATATTACATGTTCACGGTTGAATTCATAAAGAAAATATCATTGTTTCTATTAACCCTAGTTGCAAGCATAATTTTATCAATGTTCAGTTGGTTAATAGATTGCAAGTTCCAGTAAAGAATATTCAAAGCACATGGGTTGAGGGTGAAAATGTTCAAATTTTTAAATATTTGAAGATTACCATGGATAAATATGTGTTGCATTCAGATTTTTATTCTATGGATATGGATGAAGTGGACATTGTTTTGGGATATCCTTGTATAGAATCAATGGGTACCATTAATATTAATGTGCAAAAGAAGTTTTTAAAGTTGTGGTACAAGAAAAAGAAAATCACATTGCAGGATGTGTCTCTTAGTGAGAAATATGGACCCATGGAAGCTAGAAAAGAAGTTATTGCCCAGTCTGAAGTTGAATCAGAGGCAGAGTCTACAGAAGGAGATGAAGCAAAAACACAAGAATGACATAATCAGGAATCTAAGGAGGTCATTGACTCAAAGGCACAAAGTGTTGCAGATTTGAAGAAAAAAGAATAAATTCCTACGGTTGTTTTATATCGCCATCCACATCATATAGAGACACAAAATTCATTAAGGCAGGGGCATGTGCATCAACACATTTATGCACCAGCAGGGCATCGGACAGGAAACCTATCAAGAGGTACATGGAGGACTACCGGCACTACGAGAAGAGCTCAAGTTACATAAACAATCCCATGGCAACCCCGACATGATGCAGAGCAAGATCAGGGTGGCAAGGTAGCAAATAGACATCATATTTGACTTCCATTGGGATGGATGGATGGTTGTACTTGGTACCAGTTAGCTACATTGCTTATTTGGTCATATTGTATGGTTTCTTCTCATGTTTCGAGGATGAAACATGTGAAAGGGGATGGAATGTAGTATACCTAGGGAGGTAATATGGGGTACCTAGGGAGGTACCCAATGGGAATGTATTTATGTGTTATTAGTGGAAGTCATTTAATATATCAGAATGTGGTCATTCAATGTAAGTTGGACTAGGTCCACTATATTAATAAAGGCCCACTATGGTAGTTGGATGTAATAAATGTGAGAAGGCTCTCTAGAAGGTTCATAGGAGATAGGGAGAGCTATATAAAGAAGTGTAAGCAATGTAATGAAATATAGTGAAGAATATTGTCATTGTAACAAGAAAGTGTTGCTTGAGGAGTGCATTCCTTCCTTAAGGAATATTATATGGTGTTACTCTACCTCAATAGTTTTCTCTATATTCTTGTGTTCATGTTATGGTTTATGGTTTATTCTTGGTCTTATTGAAGTATATTTGCAGATCTGGTATAGGCACTTAACAACATGACATGCCTTTAGAATGTCATATGTTTCTTCCTCTCATACACAGCACTAGATGATATGATCTTGGTCAGTGCGAATGATGTATGCTTCAATCCAAGAGTACATGGTGCTATGTTGGATGACCCTTTAGAATTCATTCGAAGACAGGTTTTGTGGAATCCTTCCTATAACCAAGTAGTTAGTGATGTCAGCAAACCACGATGTGTTAGTGGAAAAAGAAAAAAAGTGTTCATCTAGGAAAGTGTATTCTGTAGGAATGAATTCTCCTTCATTCGTAATCCTAGAGAGGAAATCAGTGACCATGTTTTCCCTCCCTTGCTTATCAATAACTGAAATGTTGAACTCATACAATAAAAGAAACCACCTAGTCACTTTTCCATTAGTGACAGTATTCTTCATAAGTTAGTGGATGGAATAGTGTTCAGTATTCACAAATAAAAAGTAACATATGATATAATGACGAAACTTATTAATGGAATATACAATAGCAAGAAACTATTTTTCAGTTACAGTATAATTCTTTTCAACAGGGGTGAGATTCTTACTGATGTAATAGATAGTGTAAGGTCGTTGCTCTTATTTCTTCCCAAAAACATCCCCAATGGTTGTGTATGAGGCCTCTATAGATATATGGAAATGTAGGGACCAATTTGGACCCCACATTATTGGTGCAATTGACAATTTTTCCTTTAAGGCTTCAAATGCGGCTTGACATTGGTCAGTCTAGAAGAATGTTGTGGTCTTTGTGAATAATTGAAATAGGAGCAATGTAAACTTAGTAAATTTTTCTATGAACCTTCAGTAATATCTTGCATTCTGTAAGAAACTGCACACATCCTTTTGGGTTGTGGGAAACAGAATCTGAAGGATAACTTCTATTTTGGCAGGATCCACTTGGATTCATGCAAGCCATATTTGGTGTCCTAGTACAACTCCTTCAATGCAAGGCATGTGAAATTTCTCATTACTGAGAGAGAGGTTTGTCTCTTGGCATCTGATCAAGTCCTTTTCTAGATTTTCTAAGGCTTCCTGAAAGGTGTCTCCATACGCAGTGAAGTCATCGATGTAGATTTACATGCACTCATATTCAAAGAATATTCCCAAGACACCCATTTGGAAGGTAGTTGGAGTGTTACACAATCCAAACAATATTACTCAATAAGAGTTAGTTCCCCAATGGAAGGTGAAGGTAGTTTTCTCTTGGTCCTCAGAGGAAATATATATTTGATTGTAGCCGATGAATCTGTCGAGAAAGGAAAAGAACTTCTTTCTTTCCAGCATATCCAGAACTTGATCAATAAATGGTAATGGAAAATAATCCTTTAGGGTGGCCTTATTCAAATCCCTGTAATCAACAGATATACTCCATTTACCATTCTTCTTTGGTATGATAACCAAGGGTGAAACCCACTTACTTTCGGATATTAGGTAGATGAAATTCACATCAAGGAGATTTTGAATATCTTCTTTGATTATATCCTTCAAAGCAGGATTCATCCTTCACTAAGGTTGTAAAATATGTCAGGAATCCTCTTTGGTATAGATATGATGAGTGCACAGGTTAGGGTGGATTTTGTTCATATCGGTGTAGTCCAAAAAAAATGCATGACTATGTTTCTTTAGTATCTCAATAAGTTGATTTTGCTGAGAAAGATCTAATTTAGCATTAATGTTCAACATTTTTCAGGATATATTTTGACATATAAGCTTTGATTCTCATAGATAACATCTACAGGAACCACTGTATCTATTTGTTATGTTAGTTCAACTAGTGAACAAGTTTCCTGGAAATGTTTCCCTAATATATGATCAAAAGTTGCATAGTTGGTTGTATGAAGATGTGTTATGTAAGTGAAAATGAAATCATCCTCAATGTCTCTCCTAGAGGTTTATGCATGATCAAGACTAAAAAAGGGTTGTGTATATTTCTCATCACTATCTTCAAACCAGGGGGAGATTTATGAGTCAAGAGAAGTATTAGAAGGAGGATAGAGGGTGAATATCTTAGTAGAATTTATGTGGGAGATGGTCATATCTCCCCATTTGAAACTAATTTATACATCAAAAATGGCCAACCAGGTTGTTCCCAAGATCAATGGGTAACCCCCTAGATTAGCTTTCAGTTGCAAGACCATAAATTCAGCTAGGTATTCACATGAATCCATGGAAACAAGTATAGCTTTCATCATTCCCTTTGGATTTAATGTAGACCTATATTCTAGTTGGATGACTATAGGGGTTGGTCATAAAGAAGGTAATTGAATCTTTTTCATTGTTTCCTTGGTCATAACATTTATAGGTTTCCCCTAGGTCGACCAAAGCATTGGAAATGGAAGTGTTATTGATGTTAACTTTGACGATCAGACTTCTTGGATCCATATACTTGGCCACAAATACTTTTCCTAGCATTATATTAGCTAACCTCCCTATGACATGAAAAAAATTTGGGTCTTTCTTTTTCCTTGATGGTCTGGAATGGAGGGATCTTAACACACACATTTTGAATTTCCCCTAAAATATCAAACTCTGGTTGTGTGGGGGAATTTTCTATGCATATCCTTTCTGAATAAGCAGTATCTAGGAGAAATTATTTCTCATGATCCTATTTTGAAGTGGTAGCCTAATTTTCTTAAGGGGGTTAGTGATTTGATAATCCAATTCAATAATATTTCCCTCAACATCCTATTCTTGGATGATGGGGGAAGCATGATCTTGAACAAATTTCCTTGATCGTAGGTGAATATATTTACATTCTTCAGGGGGAATGACATATGTCGAAAAAGGGGTAGTTCAACATTGTAGGTGGGATACACTACTTTATGTTTTGGGTTAGGTATGGGCTGGGCAGGTAATTGTGATGGCCTATGAGGAGATTGGTTAGGTAGTAGTTGTAATTTTTGTTGATGTTGGACTGGGGGATGTGAATGAGAGATGGACTATTTAGGTGTAGGCCCTCTTTAGCCTTGTTTCCATGATTGTTTCTGAGCTTGAGGGTGTCATTCTTTCCAAGGCATGTGACCATACCAATTATGCTATGGGTATTGATATGGGGTAAAATATTCAGGGTATTGGGATGGCTCTTTTTCCATGTCTAGTGCTTGGGGTGGCCATGGTTGCTTTTGGGATATAAAATATATTTGTTCAGTTTCCTCATTATCCCCCTAGTAAAATTCCTTCATCTTAGGTAAAGAGGGGAAATTCTTGGCAGTGTGATTTTATTCATAGATGACACACGCTTCTATATTATCCAAAGGAAACTCCCATAAGAGGTTATTTTTCTTACAACTAGAACATAAGATGACCAATGCTAGTTTGGCTTCTTATCTCTTTTTCTTAGATTGAAAAGTATCCAACTTGGAGCTAAGCGAGCTAAGGATGTCAGTTTTGAATTTTTCCAACATGTTCCCTATCTCATCCCTAGTAACTCCTTCTATGCTAGATGACTTTGTGACCTTAGAGGCTAGATCCTTGGGGCCTCTCTTGGATTTAGTGTTACCTCGTGAATAATGTTTACATAATTCATAGATATTGTTAGCACTAGAAGTCACTCCTGGATTGTGGTAGGAGTAAGCTTGATACCCATCAGTTTTATATGTCACGATAATTGAATTAAGGTGGTCAAATGGATGCAGACCCGGGAGAATATCGTTTTAACTTAGAAAACTGGGCCAAGCATGCACGAACAGGTGAGTTCCTGATATAACTTTTGTCAGTAAGTTGAATCTTAATGTGAGTAGATGGAAGACTTGGTGAGAAGATGAACAAGACTGCTATGGGCATCTGGCCTTCCAGCAACTCGGGGAAGAAAAACAAGACACTAAAATATGTCGAACTAACAAAGCTACAACAACACGGTAATGGCTTGATTGGATCCTCCAATTCCGATCATCACTATAATGTTGTAACAGCTTGACTGGATCCTCCAATTCCAAGATATTCAGTGTGATAGGGAAAGGTAACGTAGGACACTGACTAAAACTGGTGGAAATGTTGTAGTGATCCAACATACATCATCCTACAACATCACGACCCTCGACTAGATCCTCCGATTCTGAGTGTATTAATACAGTTTTTACAGAGATGGAAAGAAGTTGACTTTCATTAAACAAGAAGTCTCAAATACAAATACATAACTAGGAAACCAATGCTTCATCAAACCTTTACAATCGAGAGCCTAGCTCAACCATTGACACTAACAAAAATGCCAAAAATTCTTATATATACTTAGACTGGCTCAGACTGTCTGAAGCCGATCATATCATGCATTCAAGGCTTTACGTTGATGAGATTCTCTATCAAGTTGTGCATGCAAACGTTGGGCAGACTTCCCATGCAGTCGGCTGTCAGACACAATCTTTGTCAAGTTGGACTGACAGTCATCTTCTGCACTTGTCTCTTTATGTCCTTCTATTTATGGAAGGAGATGACGTTCAACCACCGTCAACCACCTTAATAACTTATTTCTTAGGATTAGGTAAGGCCTAGTCAACCTACTCCCTAAACAACATGGTGGCCTTTCCTTGGCCATTGCTACTTTGTTGGATTGCTACAAGGGGGTCCAGCCTGCAAACGTGGATGAGGATCTGGTAGGGAAAGTGATGGCGCCAACAATGTGGAGGTGAGATGAGGGGTGCTAAGGTGGAATCACCAGGTGGTGGAGAATGGGGGGCTATGACACCAGACGATGGGTTCCATGGGAATATGGATAGGACACGGGTGGAAGTGACATGAAGCACGGGGCACAGGTGTCAGTAAATAAGAAGGATGAAGGGAATGGGGGCATGACACCTGGGATAGTGGAGGACAGGTGTGTAGTGGTGAAGAGTAGAAGGGAAGTGGGAGATGTGATATGGTGATAGGGGAGGTAGAGTGGGGAACACTTGTCACACGGGGGTGAAGGCGGTAAGCGATTGAGGGGGACCCACATTGAGCCGCCCATATCGGACACCCCCCCCCTTCATTAAAGGAAGAAAGGAAAGGGGGGTATGAAATTGGACCTCAGCCATAGATCTGGGCACTTTAATCCCATCCATTCAGACTTGCGCGGCACCATATCGACCCCCCCCCCCGCCCATGTTAAAGGTAGAACAGAAAGGGAGGACCTAGAATTGGACCTCGTCCGTAGATCTGGGTGCATGAATCACGGCCACCCAGATCCATGCATCTTTTAAAACAAATACACCCAGTCATAAAACTTAGGAAAAGTGGGTTTTCAACCCACTTTTGTCATATTTTCTCCAAAAGGGGGGGAATTTGTTAGGAAAACACCTCCCTTACAACATTAGGTGATAACATCAGGCTCCATGGGGGATGGCATGCTCCCTGTGAGCTGCCAAGAACTTTACTACAGCTTCAATTCCTTACTGTTGGGCTATGGAGTCATGTATTAAGCTGAAAACAAACAGGAAAACATATTTACAAAATTGAAGAGCCACTCATGGCTCAAACAAACTACTTCTTTAGGAAATGCCCATTCATAGGGCCATTAAAAATTATTCTCCCTCCAAATATTGCAACTTGTAGGTGTTGTTCAAGAATACTTCAGAGATATTTAAGGGCCCAATCTAGAGGGCATCGAACTTGTTGTGTTTCCCTCTATCTTGCCTGGGTGCATCCCACTTAAGCACTAGATCTCCCAGTTGGAAATCTTCTTTTCTAACCTTCCTGTCAAAGGTCTGCTTGATCTTTTGTTGACGATTATGAGCTCTACCCATTACCTTCTCTCTATTCTGTTGCACTTCCACCATTTGATGAATTCTTTTGACCATATTTTATGGCTCTCCTCCATAATCTTGAAAGAATTTTGCTACAGGTAGAGTTAGTTGAATGGGAAATACAGCTTATGTCCCATAGACAAGTTGAAAAGGGGAGGTGCCCAGGGACCTCTTTGTTTTCACTCTATCAGCCCACAGAGCGAATTTTATCTTTGAATCCCATGCCTTCTTATCTTCCAACAATATTTTAATGAGATTTATTAGAATTTTATTAGAAGACTCTATCATTCCATTGCCTTGAGGATAATAGGGAGTGGAGTGAATAATTGAAATCCAAAATAGCTCACAGAATCTGACCAGGGGCTCCGACTTGAAAGATGTAGCATTATCAATGATAATTCTATTTAGGAAGCCAAACCTTGCTATGATATCCTCCAAGAAGTTGATGATAACTTTGTGTGAAGCACTCCTGGTGGGGATGACTTCTATCCATTTGGTGAAATAATTTTTTGCAGTTAAGATCCACCTATGTTGACCACTTGAAGCAGGATGAATTTCCCCAATGAATTCCAACCCCCATTGTTGAAAGGGTCCTGAAGCTACTACAGGCTTTAGTGGCGAGGATTTGAGCTACTGCTTTCCTGAGAACTTTTGGCATTTGATGCAGACTTTGACCTTTCTGCAAACATCAGTGAATAAAGTGGGTCAGTAGTATCCAACCCTGAGAATTTTGCAGGCTGTGGTTTTCCAGAAATGGTGTCCCCCACATAGGTTGTCATGAAACTCAGACATAATATCTTGGGCCTCCTGTGGGCTTAGACATCTCACAAGAACTCCTAGAGGGTCTCTCCAATACAATATCTGGTCGATAAGGCAATATCTGACTGCTTTGATCTTTAAAGCTCTTACCTTACTCTTCCCCATTCCATCAGAAGGCTTTATTTCTTGTAGAAAATATATAATGTCTGCATACCAGGTGCATTTTTTTAATGGTAAACTTCCCTGAGCACTGCCATCAGACAACTCAGCCTCTTCAATTTCTGAGCAGGTGTTGATGAAGTTAACCCCCAAGGCCTTACAATTGGATGCATCCAACAGCTTGGATAAACCCTGCCCTTTAACCAACTTGGTGGGTTTTATTTCCAGATTGAACTCAAGGATATTGAAAATCCACTTGCTCCTTCTCCCATCTATGTCCGGCTGAATAAGAATGTCCTTCACAGAAGATGAAGGGACATATGAAATAATTTTGGAATGCAGAACATAAATTCTGAAAACCTTGAGAGCTTTCACTAAGGCATAGTCTTGTTTCTCCATGATGTCATATTTGACCTCCGCATCTCTTAATGCCCTGCTAAAAAATGAAATGGGTTGCTCCAGTTCTTCTGCATTATTTTGTAGTAAAATAGTTGCCACTGTGTCAAATGAAGAAAAAGAAAAAAACAGAAAATCCTTTGAGTAATCAGGACTGGTGATCACAGGTGCCTCAGTCAATGCTTTCTTGATCTATTCAAAATAATATATGGACTCGGCAGCCCACTTTACTTCATGGCCTTTCCTGAGCATGGTTGTTATGAGTTTCACCATTTCAATAAAATTGGAAACAAACCTTCTCAGAAAGTTAATGTTGCCTAGAAAAGACTGGACTTCCTTCCTATACCTAGGTAGTGGCAGGGTTTGAATTGCCTCCAGTCTATTGGGATCAATCTTGACTCCCTCAGTTGATACTATGTGACCCGACATATTTCCCTCTTTCATAGCAAATAGGGACTTCTTGGGATTCTGGGAAAGACCAAACCTCCTGCATTTCAGGAAGACCTTCCTCAGATGACAGCAATGTTCTTTATTAGATCTGGAAACGACTGTTATGTCATATAGATGGATCACCACAAATTGGTCCCTCTCCCCAATGAAATCTATGTCCATGGCTCGCTGAAAAGTTTCCCCTGCATTCATCAATCCAAAGGTTATTTTGGCATACATTAATGTGCCCCAAGGTGTGGTGAAAGATTTCTTTTCTCTGTCCTCAGGCAGAACTGATATCTAATTGTAGCCTGAAAAGCCATAAATCATTGAAATTTTGGATGCACCAGTTACCCTCTGCAATATGTGTTCCATCTTTGGTAAGGGGTAATTGTCCTTCCTTGAGACTCTATTCAGGTTTCTAAAATCAACACAAAGTCTGTTTTCTCCACTTTTCTTGCTCACTGGGACCAAATTGGCCACCCATTCAGAATATCTCAAAGGGATGATGATTTGGGCATCTAACAGCCTCTTCACTTCTTTTTCCATGATAGGAAGCAACATGGGATTAATCTGTCTTAGCTTATGCCCAAATGGCTTGGCCTACTCTTTCAGTGGGATCTTATGCTCAATGATAGTTGTGTCATAAGTCTTCAGGTCTTCATATGTCCAAGCGAACACATCAACAAAATCCCTCAACAATCCAGCATATTCAGCCCTCTGTTCTCTTGTCAAGCTTCTTGACAATTTGACAAGCTTTGGTTCCCTCTCTATGCCAATGTTACACTCAGTTGTGTCAGCATTATCCTTTGATATTTGGTCCTTTATTTCTACATCATTGTTGTCAAATACTCTTTCCAAAGGAATCATTCCCTTTGGGATGTGAATGATAGGCAATTGAAAAATGTGATGATTAGCAATCTTGTTGAGAAAAATATCTGCCTGAGAGTCTTCTTTAGAGGCAGAGTCTTGATCAATGTGCAGTGTTGAAAATTCTTCAACAGTCTCCATGAACCTTTTGATCTCAAGATCATCTTCAAACACCTTCCAATGCTTGAAATTGTCAAGTATGGAGGGCCTATATTTTACTTATGTATCATATCTAAGCTTAGGTGGCAGAGGGACTCTGAAATTGCTAGCTGAAGTATCCAGGGAATCAGCCACAGATTTTTCTCCTCTTGGAAAAAATGATATATTGAAGGCCAGGAAAAAATTGTCAATGAGGTCCTAGGCTTCATTTTTGTAGCTCCTAAGCCGAGGGTGTTTGTCCTGGTAAACATTTTTTATCTGTTGGATAATCAACTCAGCATCTCCAAACACAGTGATCTCTTTAATCCCCATGTCCTTTACATCCCTTGAACCCAAAATAAGAGCTTCATACTCTGCCACATTATTGGTAGCTTCAAACTCTAATTTGTATAACAGTGGGATAGTTTCCTGGGCGGGGGAAACAAACAATATCCCAGCACCAGCACCATATTTAGAGGAAGCCCCATCAAAGAACATTTTCCAAATGGAAGTAATTGAGGGAGAGACTTCATGGGGGAGAATTGGTTGTTTTTTTATTTGAAGAGGAGCTTCTAGGATGTTGGTGAGCTGCAACAAGTTGGATCCCAAATCGATATCAAGGGCAAAGATGGGATGATTTGTGGGGTCTGCTTCATCACTGACAATGTAGGCCAATAGAGCTTCTCTATAGTGTCTTTTGTGCTCCCCTCTAAAGATTGGAATGGTGGCATATGTAAGTTCCATCTGTAATGTTCCTCCAAGATTTTTAATCCAAGATCTTGACAATAGCATGCCAAACTTGGGGGGAACATCGGCTACCACAATTTCCATGACCACACTCTTCATGGGAAGTTGAAATAAGGACACCACCAGGTCTTTGATGACTCCAAGACATTGCACTCTCCTAGAATCAAAAGAATACAAGTCATGGTAGACCTTTGTGACTTCCAGACTGAGTTCTTCCATGACAGTTTTGGGCATGATATTATGAGAGGCCCTTGAATCCATCAAACAGTTATGCAACACCTTGTCATGTATGTTCAGGGATGTGTAGAAGGGAGGGCATGAATCCTCTCTGTCTTCTACCATAGGACCTAGGATTACTATAGGTTTTTCATCCTGCAAATTGATTGATTCTCTAGGATGGTATGAGGGTTCCGACTGCAATAGCTTGGAGAGGCTCTTTTTAAAATATTCATGTTTGACCAACTCAGAGAGGGGTATAGGGATTCTGATTTTCTAAATTTCATGCTCAAAATTAAAAGACGAGGGGGGCTTTGGGATTTCTTTTACTTCAGGAAAAGGAGCTTGGACTACTGGAGAGGGGGCTTGGAGTTTCTTACCCTTGCTATTGTCTGCCATATATTTGGCAGTCTTCTCTACTCTGGTAGGCTTCTCAGGAACATCAGGCATTCACGTCTTCTTCTTCTATCTGAGGTTGTATCTACTTTGGTTGCTGCTAGCCTTGTCTCCCTTGCTCAGCTCATTGAGCTGACTGTTCATGAGAGACTCCTCGTATGTTCTTTGAGTCAGATGAGGAAAATGCGAAGTGTCTCCAAAACAATGGATTCCAGGATCAAGCTCATCTATTTCCTCTCCTTCCTCACCAGTAACCAAGTTTTTCTGAAGAGGGGTCTGAATCCTCTGATCATCTTTATCTCTGTTCCTTTGTTCCATTAGCAAAATCTGAGGAACGTTGTTATTAGGCCTCCTAAAGCTACCTCTGTTGTCCACCGTTTGAGGATTTATGTATGTCTGCTTCCTTTCAAATTTCATCTTCTCCATCTCTGCAAAAAGAGATTTCACCATCTTGTTCAATTCATCCACTTAAGGGTGAGGCGCAGAGGGGTCAAAGGTTAAGGCCTTTGATCTTCCTTTTCTTCTGTGTGTAACAGCCTTATTTCTGAGTCTGTCAACTGCCAACACATTATATTCTACTTCTACGGCCGCATCTTGCATCTGAGCTAAGGAAATAGCTCTTCTCTCTCTCAACAGGAGGTAGAAGTCGGGGTCAAATGCATTAGCATAAGATATTTTGGCAGAGGCTTTTGTGGGCTTGATCTTAGCAGGGATCTTATTATACATTTTATTGAAGCTTTTGGAGAAGTCGGAGACAAACTCTCCTTCCTTTTTCTTCAAGGATCCAAACTCTTTCATGTAATACATGAAATATTTCTTATCTCCCCACTATCTCAAAAAGGCATTATCCAGAGCTTCAATCCCAGCAATAGATCCAGGGGTCAGTCCCCTAAAACATTTCCTAACCTCACCATCAAGGCTCTGGATGAAGACTCTCTTCCAGACGTCTTCATTTTCAATGTTCAGATTGTCTTCATAACTGTAGAAGGAAGTGACGTGCTCTTCAGCAGTTATGTCCTCCTCTCTAGTGAATTTAGGCATATACTTCAAGTAGTCTCCAGTAGGGAGAGGATTCATGGACTGAGGTAGGATTAAGGGGCATACTTGGTAGCCACTATGGCATCCATTCTGTTTACAAGGGGATTAGCACCTGCCATAGGGATAAGAGGTGGAGGAGAATGGGTTCGACCAAGAGAAACTGAAACTAAGCTTACAGGAGGAAAGGGAAACCGCAGGGAATTTGGAGAAGGAGCTTCAGGGCTTAAAGGGACAGAAGCTTCCCTTTCTTCAGTAGCAGTAGTAATAGGAGGAGGGGTGGTAAAACCCAGGGTAGGAAAATATTCTGAGGTGTTGGGTCTGAACCAGGGTACAACCTCAAGAGAAAGGGGAGTGACAAGGATTTCTCCCTCCAATCCAAGGCTAGGAGGAGAAAAATCAGCAGCAACACTCCCAAACTTCAGAATTCGGGAAACTCCAATAGAAGGCAATGAAACAGAACGAGATGCAGGGGTTGGAGTTCCTATAGGACAATTAAAATCATTAGAAATACCTGGTTCAGAAGTAGAAGTACCTCCTCCAAATGCCTTTCCCTTTCTAATGATCTTCTCTGGGTCGGCTTCAGGTGTCGCTAAAGGCAGTTGTGGAGTAGACCTTGTTTTTCTACCTCTAGAAGCCACTGTTGAAACAGTGGGGTCACCTATGGGTTTGCATCAATGAAGTCGCCATAGTGGAGTTTCCAGGTGCACAGTAGTAATCTTGGAGGGCTCTGATGCCTCATGCACCTT
The DNA here is from genome assembly GCA_009831015.1 of Picea engelmannii. Lineage (NCBI taxonomy): Eukaryota > Viridiplantae > Streptophyta > Pinopsida > Pinales > Pinaceae > Picea > Picea engelmannii. Next base: position 795,021 of record ML776796.1, read on the forward strand.
CAGAATCAGAGGCTCAATGTCGTTCAATCCCAGAGAAAATCTTCAACTTTGACCCCAGCAGCGGAGCCAGAAATGTTAGTACTAGAAGTCACTCCTGGATTGTGGCAGGAATAATCTTGATACCTATCAGTTTTGTATGTCACAATAATTGAATTAAGGTGGTCAAATGGATGCAAACCCAAGAGAATATCGTTTTAACTTAGAAAAATTGGCTAGACATGCACGAACAGGTGAGGTACTGATCTAATTTCCGTCAGTAAGTTGAATATTAAGGTGAGAAGATGGAAGACTTGGTGAGAAGATGAACAAGACTTCGATGGGCATTCAGCCTTCCATCAGCTTGGGGAAGAAAAACAAGACACTGAAATATGTCAAACTGACAAAGCTACAACAACACGATGATGGCTTAACTAGATCCTCCAATTCCGAGCATCACTATACTACTGTAACATCTTGACTGGATCCTCCAATTCCAAGATATTCAGTGTGAGAGGGAAAGGTAACATAGAAAACTGACTAAAACTGGTGGAAATTTTGCAGTGACCCAACATACATCATCCTACAACATCACGACCCTCGACTAGATCCTCCAATTCTGGGTGTCTTAATACAGTGTTTAAAGAGATGGAAAGAAGCTAACTTTCATTAAACATGAAGTCTCAAATACAAATGCATAACCAGGAAACCAATGCTTCATCAAAACTTTACAATCGAGAGCCTAGCTCAACCATCGACACTAACAAAAATGGAAAAAATGCCTATATATACTTAGACTGGCTCAGACTATCTGAAGTCGATCATATCATGCATTCAAGGCTTTACGTTGATGAGATTTTTTGTCAAGTTGTGCATGCAGACGTTGGGTAGACTACCCATGCAGTTGGCTATCAGATGAAATCTTTGTCAGGCTAGACTGACAGTCATATTCTACACTTGTCTCTCCATGTCCTTCTATTTATGGAAGGAGATGGCATTCAACCACCATCAACCACCTTAATAACTGGTTTTTCGGGATTAGGTAAGGCACGGTCAACCTGTTCCCTGAACAACGTGGTGGCCTTTCCTTGGCCACTGCTGCTTCATTGGATTGCTACGAGGGGGTCCGGTCTGCGAACATGGACTAGGATCTAGCGGGGAAATCGATGGTTCCAACAATGTGGAGGCGAGACGAGGGGTGTTGAGGTGGAAGCACTAGGTGGCGGAGAATGGGGGGCTATGACACCAGACGAGGGGTGGCATGGGAATATGGATAGGACACAGGTGGAAGTGACATGGAGCACAGGGCACAAGTGTTGGTAAATAAGAAGGACAAAGGGAATGGGGGCATGACACCTGGGATAGTGGAGGACAGGTGTGCGGTGGTGAAGGGTAGAAGGGAAGTGGGAGATGTGACAGGGTGATAGGGGAGGCAGAGTGGGGAACACTTGTCACACGGGGGTGAAGGTGGTAAGCGATTGAGGGGGACTGACACGGAGCCTCCCATATAGGAATTGCCCATCCCCCCCCCCCCCCCCCCCCCCCCC